>JAVLUX010000016.1:31712260-32313093 GCA_032164185.1 Moxostoma hubbsi | reverse complement strand
AGCATATTTCCAATATTCCACAAATGCATTTTAGCAATCCACTGAGAATTTTTCATTCAACAGCATTTCAAAGGCATTAGAATAAAAAGACTTTAGACTGTTGGAGATATCACTGACTAAAGAGCATAAGGTCTGGTCCACATTTCCACTTATTCTGGCCGAGAACTGCCCACTTAGACAGGATGCACAATCTGTCTGACCCGTAAAGTGATCAATATACCCCAATAATAGACTGTGTATATAATAATAATACTTCTACATCTAAAGAGTTTCAGTACAGTGTGTGGAAACTCACTGTACAAAATAGCACAGCACATAAAATACAAAGTACACACTATTTCACAGACTTAACTTAAAAAACCAAGCAGAATATAAAGTTCTGCTCATTGAAATCTACTTTACTTGCTACTAAATGCCTTAAACTCTAAATATCTTTCATAGATTGGATGTCACAAGCCTGCAAACTCTGGCAACTTCTCAGACTTATTTATCCTAGAAGGCGCTCTGTATCAAATCAGTTCTTTGTAAACAACTCTGTGTCAAGGCTTAATTTCTAGTAATGGTGCTTACTAGATTGAGAGTTCTTTTCAGTTTTGTGTGCAATATGCATAAGGTGGTCAGTGAACAGACTGTAATTTGTCTGTGGGAGTTCTGTCTGAGGCAGAAACTACCGTACATATACTATAGACACTTGATTAGATCAAGTGTCTATGAAGCAAACAGGACTAAAAAAGCACATTTAGCAGTCTCTAGCACAATTCAAGACACTTGAAACGTACATCACTATGGCCACCTGAAAAATACAGAGGTGGGTATGTTGACAAATGCAATGACTCAAGACTGTGCAGATGATCAAATTTGTAGAAACCAAACTTATCATCTCTAATACCCATGTCAAAGATCAACTACTCCAAATGCTTATTCATGTGCAGTTAGAATGCCAAAAATAGTGTTTAAAAAGCAAAAAAGGGTTTTGCACATGACCCCTTTAAAAATGCGTTCAAATTCCATTATTGCATCATAATCAAATTGCGAAATGCAGCTTTGAATCAATGCCTCACATGTATGCATGAGAGGGATGTACAGAACATACATTTATAATTGAATAGCTTTGGCTAGGAGGACAGGTGGGCATAATGACTGCCTGGAACACGCACACACACATCAGGCAGATGTAAAGCTGGAGCGATGGGACATGTTAGGTGTGCTCTACACAAACTTCCACACATTCCAGCTCTTCCTTTTCAAACTCACTGGAGGAGGAAGGCAGCAGAGCAGAGAGAGCTGTCCGCTGAACATTACCGAGCATGCTGGGAGCTGCTGAGCATTGCAGGCTGGAATAGGTTGCCCGGTGTGGATGGGAAAGCCGTGGGTTGTCACCGTAGTAACTGTATAGGATATTGGAACTGATCCTTGATGCATCTTGAAGGACAAAAAAATAAAATTAATGTTACTTGTTAAAAATCACTTGACATAAAACAATTACAATATGTTTATTTCCAGGTATAAGTTAGATTCTGAAACCCAGATTTTCAATGTAGACTCTTTAATATCATGGTCAAAACTCACAATGATACATTTGCCGTGATATATGAACATCCACATGTTTTAGTTAATACCTGTTCATGAAGATCCACCATGATGGAGCTCTGTTGGGGAGGTTGTGTGGCAGTATGCAGCATGCGTGGAGGTGCACTGGAATGGCTATATTGCCTGGACTCATCTAAGGGAATTTGCTGATGCTGGGTGAAGACCATGTGGTGGAAGTTCTCATCCTGATGCAAGGAAGTGCGCACAGCAGGTCTATCTTGTTGCCCCCACTGACGTCGTACTGGAGGACTAGGACATGGACAAACAAATAATGTAAAAATCGTAAGCAGTCATTTAGCTGACACTTTTTTCCAAAGCGACCCCAGTACAGAAACAATCTACCTGAAATAAGCTGGGTTAAGTTCTTTGGTCAAAGGTACAGTGAAGATAGATCATGGATTGCCCCTTGTGGGTCTTGCACCTACACCCTTCTAGTTAAAAGCCCAGATTCTTAACCACTAGGCCAACATTCCTAAAACAATGGCGAAGCTCAGTGATTGCTCCTTACGTGATTTGACCCCAACACCTTCCACTTATCAGCCCAGATTTTTTTACCACTAGACCACACCACCTCCAATAATGGATTATCAACAAGAAATATGTCCATAACTTATAATACAATGGTGTTATTCCATGGATTGCTCCTTGCAGGGGGTTAAACCTACAACCATCTGGTTACAGGCCAGATCTTTTAACCACTAGGCCATACCACCTCCAATTATAGATTTCCAACATAATTTTGCAAAAAGCAGATAAAGTGAGGGAACGATATGTGCATCAATGTGAACACAGTGGGCGTCTCACCTTCTCCTGAGGTGCAGAGGGGTGATGCAAGGCTCCCCGATAACCCTCCTCTGGTTTAATGGGGCTGTTAATGGCCGCCTACTCACTGCTACTTCCCATGGTCGCATTTGTGATGTCGTACAAATGAGACACACTTGGGGTGGAGGACCAGTAGTGCAAGAGGCACTTGTGTCTAAAAGCCTCAGATTGTCGTAACTGTCCAAAACACAAGAAACAGAACAACAAAGAGGTTTTGTGTGTTTGTAATGCAGAGAAAGACAAATACAACATTTTCAGAGTAATAGTTAAAAAAAAATGTATATAGGAAAATACATGAAAAACATTTGATGAAGTACTCTTAATCATTTCAGCCTGTTTATTTCTGGATTAACATCTTTATTTAAACCCTGGGTTAAGCAACATTTAACTTGTTTGCACTGCTCTAACCCTAGCTTATGAAGCCCTGCTCTGTTGCTGGTCTGAATTGCGTTTCAAAGATATACAGTGGGAATTACTGACCCAGGATAAATTATGAACCGTGTAATACACACAGAGAGATACAAATGGTTGTTAACAAACTGACCCTAGATTACAGGGTTTATTCCACAATGACCACTAAATATCTGACTTTCCAGTAGTTAATGTTATTAGTTAAGGACTTTTAAAAATCATTAAAATTCAGACCAATTCACAAATTAATCATTCAGACTTCTATGAAACAGTTCAACTGATTAATAGAAAATAACCTACTCAAAAGATTGATTTGCTCGCACATAACCATTATTTACTCCACAGAAGAACTAGCTGACTAAATATTAAAAAAAACTTAAAGGAATAGTTCACCCAAAAATGAAAATGTTCTCATCATTTACTTACCCTAATGCCATCCCAGATGTGTATGACTTTCTTTCATCTGCAGAAAAAAATATCTCAGCTCTGTAGCTCCATAAAAAGCAAGTGAATGGGTGCCAAAATTGTGAAGCTCCTAAAAGCACATAAGGCATCATAAAAGTAATCCATATGACTCCAGTGTTTTAATCCATATTTTCAGAAGTGATATGATAGGTGTGAGTGAGAAATAGATCAATATTATATAAGCCCTTTTTTGCTTAAAAGTCTTCACACTGGCCAGAAAGGGGTGATATGCATGAAGAAAAACACAAAAGTGATATGCATCACCAAAAACACAAAAGAAGAATGTGAAAGTGACCTGTTTCTCACCCACACCTATTATATCACTTCTGAAGATATTGATTTAACCACTGGAGATTTATGGATTCATTTTATGCTGAATTTTAGCTTAAAAATTGACACCAATTTGCATGGTATGGACCAAAAGAGCTGAGATATTCTTCTAAAAACCTTCATACAAGTCATACAGAAAGTCATACACATCTGGGATGGCATGAGGGTGAGTACATTATTAGATCATTTAAATTTTTGGGTGAACTATTCCTTTATCTAATAATAATACATTGTATATTCATTATAAAAAGCATCAATGATTTTTACAGGCCTGGAACACAACTTTATTATTCCCTGATATCCCCACAGAGTAGTCTGGCATTATATGCATGACACATTACATGAAATATATGTTCATATAAGGTTTTCACTTATATAAAAATACACATACTTATAACTCATGCAAGATATATTTCAAAATAGTACAAAAAAATTGCAGATTTTATAGAAGTAATGTATATTTCCCAAATACTAGAAGAATTTGAAAATATGTATATATGCTCAAATATATTATCACATACATATACATATATATATATATATATATATATATATATATATATATATATATATACATACATACACACACACACACACACACACACACACACACACACACACACACACACACACACACACACCAGTTAGTTCTGGTCCTTGAATCTGTTTGGACGAGAGACGTTCCATGAGCACTGATGGGGTGACACCATTAGCACTCAGACGCTTCACTGTGTGTATCACTCCGCTTGTGTTAGTGCCGTTCTAAACTAAAGTGTAAGAGCAGTGCAGATCTGTTAAGAGCTATGGTTTGTATTTTTTTTTTTACATTACATATGTTAGCCAGCAGGTTGTGGCAAAAGATCATTTCTGTGCGTAATATGAGCCAGTTAGGTGATGTGAAGTGAATCCGTGTCAGCCAGTGTCAAAAACAGCTCTTCGTGATCGCTCGTATTACTACTAAAGCTAGGAAATAGCTTTAAAAGAACAACTTCAGCATTACGTCTCATCACAGCTGAGACACAACAGACTGATTACACAATGGGTGCCGTTTAAAAATGGCGGAGGATATTGCGGTTTCTATAGTGTTCGACTCTTGTGCACCGGCTACCGCGAAATAGGGAGAAATACCCCTGCTTGGATGCTATTTTTCCACTGAGAAAGCTGATCTTCAGAAAGCTGACTGTCTCTGCTTGGTAGTGGCAACAGGTGATTGCACACGCTCCGTCTCTCTCACTCCCTCTCATTCACACATACACCCTTGTTTATCCAATAACTTGTTCTAAACAGCACAAGCTGTGATACCATTTCTGAAGTGACATTTTTTAATTACTAATGGAGGCTTGGACGCATCATGCGAACCGACAACAAGAATGCCAAGGATCTGCAAAGCTGTCATTGCTGCACATGTAGGATTTTTTGATGAGAACTCTTTGAAGTAGGCCTAGTTTAAGAAGTTCTGAAAAAAACTTTATTATGTTATTAATGTCCTGACTATACATTGTAATCCGCTGAATGACACTTTGGTGAATAAAAGTACCAATTTCATTCCATAAGAGCAAAATCTGTAATTTTTTCCAAATTTTGGCGCCAGTGTATATAAGGGGTGTAACGGTTCAAATTTCTCACGGTTCGGTTTGTATCACGGTTTTAGGGTCAAGGTATGGTATTTGTTATGTTCAGGGGAAGAAAAAATATTACTGTCAAATCCAAAGTAAAAATATTCTATTTGGTAACAGGTACTTCAATAGATTTGCCCTCACTACAAATCACCATGGTTTTACTATAGTAACCATAGTTTAAACATTGTATTTGTAGTCAAATCATAGTAACCACAAAATTAACACGGTTACTGTCCTAGGGTCCCCGGCCAGATGTACCGCCATCGCCTGGCACTCTGTGCACTCTCAGGCACATAAGATGCTTCACAAAAGCATTTGTCTTAAGATGGTTATTTATATCTTCAGCTTTAGTGTGTCAATAGGAAATATTAATGTTAAGACTTACAAATATTACTTTTGCAAATAGAAAAGATTAGAATAGAAGAACAGGGAGCCCTGCAACAGATGTCATGGTCCCCACAAAATCCCCCACTGAACATCGAGTAAGTCTGGGATTACATAAAGAGACAGAAGCAACTGAGACAGTCTAAATAGATAGAAGAACTGTGGTAAATTCTCCAAGAAAAACTGTGTCCAGGTGTATCTAGGAGAATTGGTGTTTTAAAGGTAAAGTTGGTCACACTGAATATTACTTTAGCTTTTTTATGTTTACTGGACTTTGTATGACATTAAGTGATGAATGGAAACTATTTATGTAATAATTTAAGACATCTTCACTATGCAACATTTTTCACAAGTGCTTAAAACTTTTGCACAGTAATATATATATATATATATAATACTGTGCAAAAGTTTGTGTGTATATGTGTGTGTATGTGTGTATATATATATATATATATATATATATATATATATATATAGACACACACACACACACACACACACACACACATACATACACACACATACATATATATATACATTCATACATACATACATATATACACACATACTCACCTAAAGGATTATTAGGAACACCATACTAATACTGTGTTTGACCCCCTTTCGCCTTCAGAACTGCCTTAATTCTACGTGGCATTGATTCAACAAGGTGCTGAAAGCATTCTTTAGAAATGTTGGCCCATATTGATAGGATAGCATCTTGCAGTTGATGGAGATTTGTGGGATGCACATCCAGGGCACGAAGCTCCCGTTCCACCACATCCCAAAGATGCTCTATTGGGTTGAGATCTGGTGACTGTGGGGGCCATTTTAGTACAGTGAACTCATTGTCATGATCAAGAAACCAATTTGAAATGATTCGAGCTTTGTGACATGGTGCATTATCCTGCTGGAAGTAGCCATCAGAGGATGGGTACATGGTGACCATAAAGGGATGGACATGGTCAGAAACAATGCTCAGGTAGGCCGTGGCATTTAAACGATGCCCAATTGGCACTAAGGGGCCTAAAGTGTGCCAAGAAAACACCCCCCACACCATTACACCACCACCACCAGCCTGCACAGTGGTAACAAGGCATGATGGATCCATGTTCTCATTCTGTTTACGCCAAATTCTGACTCTACCATCTGAATGTCTCAACAGAAATCGAGACTCATCAGACCAGGCAACATTTTTCCAGTCTTCAACTGTCCAATTTTGGTGAGCTCTTGCAAATTGTAGCCTCTTTTTCCTATTTGTAGTGGAGATGAGTGGTACCCGGTGGGGCCTTCTGCTGTTGTAGCCCATCCGCCTCATGGTTGTGCGTGTTGTGGCTTCACAAATGCTTTGCTGCATACCTCGGTTGTAACGAGTGGTTATTTCAGTCAAAGTTGCTCTTCTATCAGCTTGAATCAGTCAGCCCATTCTCCTCGGATCTCTAGCATCAACAAGGCATTTTCGCCCACAGGACTGCCGCATACTGGATGTTTTTCCCTTTTCACACCATTCTTTGTAAACCCTAGAAATGGTTGTGCGTGAAAATCCCGGTAACTGAGCAGATTGTGAAATACTCAGACCGGCCCGTCTGGCACCAACAATGCCACGCTCAAAATTGCTTAAATCACCTTTCTTTCCCATTCTGACATTCAGTTTGGAGTTCAGGAGATTGTCTTGACCAGGACCACACCCCTAAATGCATTGAAGCAACTGCCATGTGATTGGTTGATTAGATAATTGCATTAATGAGAAATTGAACAGGTGTTCCTAATAATCCTTTAGGTGAGTGTATATGATTTCTGTATGGATTTTCCAAGGTTCATATAACATAATAAAATTGTCTGGGCAGTTTTGAAACAAATGTAAAATTTCTAATTCCCATGAAATCAACCAAACAATGATCATAAAGCAACACACTAACATTAGCCTCACCAAGCTGTTCACTAGTATGACCTCAGATATCGACAATGTCTTACAAAGACCCCTATTCCACTTGAAAACAAATGGTGATAGACAATATCGGGAAACTGCAAAAACATGGATCTGGAAAGTCGCAAAATATATTAAACAGTGGCCTGAATGTGTCTAGAATTGTTACCACATTTCACCCCACTAGCTACTGCCATAAACTAGTACCTGCCACATGCACCGCGGTTGAATCCAGTTCGCAAGTTCCTCGTCCAAATGTAAATTTGCTCATCTACCCGCAATAGGCGAGAGACCAGTCTCGGAGTGACACATGACAAGAAATGCTTTGTCACAAAGACATGTACTTGAAGAAACACACTTAATTATTTTTTTAAAAGAACAGACATAAGAAAAGCTGTCAATGCTTGTGTCTGATTTGCTGTTTGTTCAAAGGCGTGCAGCACAAGCCTGTCTCGTGGAACAAGCACATTTAAAGACTTTTTACTCTTTTTTTTTTTCTCTGTTTCATTCGTCTGAAAACTGTTTGCAAGAATAATGTTGCCTATGAGAATGCTGCAAATTATCTCAGATCATCTCAGGAGGTGCTGTGAGTTTAATTCACTTTATTTCCTCAGGGTTGGCATGCATTGCGGATTCCGTGATGCAAATGGAGCCGTTGGAGACGGTCAATGTTTAGATTTGGGGAGGTGGTTAAATAAGACTTTTTTTTTTATCACTTGCCCCCCCCCCCCATTTAGTTTAAAGTGCTATTTGAATTTAGAAATGTCTTATGTTTTTCGTGTTTCAATAAATGAATTAAATTTGTAAAGCAAAATTAATAAAGCAAAAAAATAAATAAATCACAGATTCTCGGCAGGGGGATTGGCGATGTAATCAGATAGCGCAATATTTTTAAGGTAACTATCTTAAAAATATTTTTTACATATTGCCCAGCTCTATTCACTAGTGGATTTCTCTATAGCCTGTGCCATTGGTTCAATCCAAGTCTAAATCGTATTAGTATACCAGAAAGGCTGTGTGGCTTGCCAAGCCAAATTTCTAAGTCATTTACGTCACAATATAGAAGACAGAAAACATTAAAGGCTGTGATCATGGAAAAAAAGGTACAATGAATAAAGAAAATGTAGCACTTTTGTTAGCATACTTTTTAAACAATTACTCTTAGCACAATCGGTGGAATATGTATTAATGTGTACATCTCCTCTGAGAGCAAGCATAAACTTTCCAACATAACCATTACATTATGATACTTTACATTATTGAAAAGCACAGTGTCATATTTATCAATAGAAAACAAATATCACCAAATGTTGACAAACTGGAAAAGGCAAACCATATTTAAGGGAAAGACAGAGCTGATTTTCCCCAAAGAGGGGGAGCTGAAACTTCAACAACAAAAGCGTGGAGTGCCATGTGCTCAGACATAGACAAAGCAACAACAAAGGAGCGCCACCAAACCCAGCGTGCTTCCTTTCCCGTAAAATAATTATTTAAAGGGACTAGCCGGTGTGATTACAACACGCTTTATAATTAATAGGACGGGAGTGAACATTTCCCGTGTTTAAGCCACTTCAATGTGTCATTGTGGCCCAGCAGCGCACATCAACAATAGCACAAAAGAGTCGCGAGGCCGAAGTTATGCATAGGTTTGGAGCTCGTGCAAACGTCCGCAGTTGCGCTCGTGCGTTTGTAAACACAATTTCTCGGTTGCACTGAGCTTGTGTTGAACAAAAACGAATCTCGTGCACTTCTCAAGTCCTTATCTGCTATCGCTGTTAGCACATAGCCCGAGTAGACCATCCCAAAGCTCTAAACAGGAAATGCAGGGATGCACCGCAAACAAAAGGAACACTGCTTGGTTTTGCCAGATATGGGCCGTTTGAACGTATTAAATGCAATGTCGAGAGACCAGAGTGTTTATAGTTGCATTTAAGGCGACATCCGACAGCTCTGGGTCCACTGAGCAGCCTTTAAAGTGCAAACGTACCAGGCGAGCTTACTTGTTTTCAATGGCGCGTGAGTTTCCGACCCGTCCACGCGATGAATGTTGGCGAGCGAGGTAAAGTTCGTTTTAAGTTCGACATTCGTTGGATATTCGGTGTCTCTTACCCGCACTCTCTTCAGTCGACAATCTTACAAAGATGTCATTAGCACACTTGGTTAATAGGGTGTATGACTATACTACATGGGCATAAAAATGTACTCCGAACAGTCAACGCTTGGTGTGGCAGCAAAATTATTCTTGAAACTGCTCCGATGCGCTTTGATGGTGAAGTAAGGGACCGTCTGAAAACTCCACCCACAACGATAAAGCATAGGAGGTCTCCACTCATTCATTCAATTGACGTGCAAGTTATACATGAGAAAAAAAGTAAAATACATTTTCACATTCAGAATTTTTTTATTAACTTCCCAGAAGATAGACGGACTTACTACAGGTGAAATTGTTACATTATGATCAATTATATGAGTATAGTAAACAATTATTTAAGAAATAAATTCACCAAAATTATATTTTCACATTCTAAAGGTTGTAGTAACTTCCAAGAGGATAGACAGACTTACTACAGGTGAGATTATTACAGCATGATTAATCATATGAGTACAGTAATCAATTATTGAAGAACAATATTCACTAGTAGTGAATATTAAACATTAAGCATGATAGCCCTTCTTTGCTGAACCCAACTGTAAGTTATGGGTAATGACCTATTTTCCATTTTGAGGTTCCTTGTGTAGTCTCTGGTATGGGGAAGTATTTCATCACCAGGTAAATGTGGTATTTATCAGACAAGGATGAGGCAGCCGACAACACAGCCATGTAGTAAATTATCATTCAACAAGATTCAACGCATCTAATTAATTATTCCTTCTATAAGCTTCATGGCAAAGCACAAGCTAAACATAATCTTAAATCAATTCAATCAGCATTTAAAGGATCACAAGAAATCCTCTTTTGTTCCACTAAGTGTCAAATAATCATCACTAAACAAACCGCTATTTGCAAAATAAAAAAATAAAGTAATTCTCTTCTCCTTTACACATCTTACTCGAAAGGGAACTTGTGGTCCTCTTTTTTGATCCTCCCTTACATTCATGTTTCATAATATTAATAGAACTATTAAAAACTATGAATAATTCTTCAATAGCAAGTTGAGTTTTGTTGAATCAAAAAAGGCAGCAAACAAACTGAGACGAGACTTCACATTTGTGCTTGGCACAATCCACTCACTCCTACAAACAAGTAATTTCTTCATTACATTCTTTATAACAACACATTTTATTGATATTCTTGTACATGTATTGTCTAAATGTCAGTTAACAGTTTGGCCTATAGTTGCAAATAATGTAAATTAAATCATCATCTTCAAATTTGGAGATGCACATACAGAGAATACATAGTTGTTACAATAGTTTACCAATGATAAGGAAAAATAGACTATTTCTAATTGTTAACCCATAAGACTCCACTGGTTTAATCCATATCTTCAGAAGTGATACGAAAGGTGTGGGTGAGAAATAGATCAATATTTAAGTCCTACTTTTTACTATAAATTCTCCTTCATGCTCAGTCAGTCTCCACTTCCACTTTCACTTTCTTCCTCTTGCATTTTTGGTGATTCACATTCTTCATGCATATTGCCCCCTACTTTCAAGCAAAACCTCTCACTCGCACCTATCATATCTCTTCTGTAAATATGGAGTAAAACACTGGAGTCATATGGATTACTTTTTTGGAGCTTAAAAATTTTGGCACCCACTCACTTGTGTTGTACGGACCTATGCAGAAGAAAGAAAGTCATACAGATCTGAGATGGCATGAGGGTGAGTAAATGATGAGACAATTCTCATTTTTGGGTGAGCAAATCCTTTAAGTTTAGTCAGTTGAAATTTTGCACTTTTGGGATGCTACAAGCAAATATTATGTAATAAATGAAAGTTGAGATCAGGGCTGGAGCAAACTACTATTTGCAGTAGAAAGTTCTTCTATACTCTCAATGAACTTCTGATTATTCATCGTGCTCGAAAGGTAACTTGTGGCGCTCTTCAAATTTCGACCCCCTCATTACATTAATTGAACTATTAAGATTATGATATTAACTATCCTTAAGCAACAAAAGCTGTGCCATTTATGATTATGTTGAATCACCAAAAGCAGCAAACAAACAGAACCAATATTTCACATTGTGATTTGAAGTGATATCTTTAAAGGTGCTTGGAGGACTTTAATAAATCACTGCAGCGAGCAAGTGTTTTCATTATTAGTTTCTTTAATAACACCATATTCTATAGATCTTAGCTCTATTTTGTAGATTGTATTAAAAATATTATATTGTATTTATTTTAGAGTTATTGTACTCTAAGTTTACATTTTAACTAATACAAATGTATTTACTATTAAACTACTATTAACTTGTGTTGAAAATAATTAGAATTAAATTATATGATATTAATTAAAAATAACTCATAAATCAATTAACTCAAATTAATAACTTCATTATTAACATACATTAATAACAAATTAATGAACTTAAGCAAATTTGCTTTTAACCAGTAATGTTTTCCACATTTATGTACATTTGTATGTATAATTACCACTCAAGTGGGATGAAGTAAAATAATACTGAGTGCACATTTAACCATCATACTTATGTTTTTATTATTATTATTTATTATTGTTTTCTATTTGGATGTGCACATAGGCCTTCATGGAGTGTTGGTACAGTGTTACCACTGATAAGGAAGATTAAAATATTTCTGATTCTTTAGAATAGAACAGAATAGAATAGATACATTTTGTTAAATGTGTGTGTGTGTGTGTGTGTGGGGGGGGGGGGGGGGGGGGCATGTTTATGTGGTTTACAAGGACTTTTTTCAGGTTACAAACTGGTAATTACAAGGGCATTATGCTATAAATGTGGATTATGAGGACATTTCTAGTGTCCCCGTAATTCAAATCGCTTAAAAAACATTAATTAACATACTTGTTGATGTTTTATTGAAAATGTAAAAATGCAGAAAGTTTTTGCGAGGGTTAGGTTTAGGGGTTGTGATAGGTTTAGGGATATAATATTATACAGTATAAAAATCATTGTGTCTATGGAGAGTCCTCATAATGATAGCTGCACCAACATGTGTGTGTGTGTGTGTGTGTGTGTGTGTGTGGAATTATTTTATATGTAAATACCATTGTGCATGTGTGACTGTGTTCGTGGTATGTTCATACTGTATAGGCTGTTTGCTCACTTTGAAGCACTTTGTAAACATTGCTTTTAAAAGATGATAAAATGCATGCTTTTTGAAAACACGAAAAAGAGAGATGAGCATCTGAACTCTAGTTGCCTCCAGCAGCAGCAGCTCTCATCCGCCTCTCCATCAGAGACAGTGTCACAGCCCAGTCTGTTATATAAACCTTGCGCCAAATGGCGAGCCGGCCAGAATCAAACAGATACAAGACTGTTCACTGAGGGCCGATCAAAGCAATACATTATGTGTCCAATGCACTTTCAAATTCACAAACTTTAAAATCGCAAAAAAAAATAAATAAAAAATACTGCTGCTTTTTATTTCTCGCAAATACAGCACTGTAGCTAGTGCAGGAAGCAGACTACCAGAAGTATGGGTCCGGCCATTATGAGGCATTTCTATTCTATATAAATTGAATGCTCAGAATACAATTAGAATAGAATTAGGGACTAAAATAAAAAAGAGGACAAAGGAACTATTTTTCTGCAGCAATTTCAAAAGGGCCTCTCGTCTAGTTTCACCTGCAGAGGAAACACCGCAATGTAACCTTTCTCCGTTGAAAATCACTCAAATATTTCAGATCGGATTGAAACATGCGATGCGCGTGCATAAAATCACGCACATCACATGTAAGAAAAGCGCAGGGGACGCAAACCCGCGTCCCATCCATCCATGCACTTCCAATCCAATGTAAACATTACAGCATTACAGCAACAAAACAAGGAGGGGCTCCAGGCTTAGAGGGACAAGATACAGAAACACACCGAAATATATGTGCGATGGAATGCAAGACCACGAAAAGCCCCTGAAAACCACGCAATCCACTCAACACAGAGGCGCGCGCGTTACCTGATAGTTAATTTGCGAGCATCTCAGTCGCTGACATTTCTCCTTGTAATCCTTCAGATCTCTCCCATATTCCGTGCGGCGGCATGATCATCAGCTGTTCCTGTTAATGGAACATTCCGTGGATTTCACCACTGACGTGGGAAATAGGTACAAACACTCGGTCGCGCGATCAAATAAAAAGGCAGAATACGGCATTGCTCTCCGCGTCTCGCGCACAACAATCGCCTCCTGAAAGCATCACACTTTCCCGAATTCACTGCACTCAGATGAACCCGTTCACATCCGCCGTCTATTTGCGTAGGTTTTGTGACATACCCCTATGAACCCGCTGTCTTGCTCTACCGTAATCATTGTAAGAGCTTGTTTCCGTAAACTCCCAATGTCATGTCTCGGTTAACAAGATCACAGGGCTCGGTTATGTCATTGTGGCGTTGCATCTGTATCCTAATATCCTATTCTTCACTTTGAATTAAACTAATTAAAGCCGACATTGTCATTGGGTATGCATATGGAGTATTTTTAATTTTTATTTTTATTTTTTTTACTTCACAGGATTACTAAACATGCACTGTGTGTTCTTATTAAAGCTGTGTGTAGCTGTGATGGAGGGATGCGTCATGGATGATCAATATGATTCTTTGCTTCTGCCATGGAAAAACTAATGAGGGTCACATTACGTAAACGACAGTCTGTGATTAGCGTGTTTTGCTTTGTCTCTCCCTACTGGCCAGAAGAGGAACCGCAGAAGCTCACATGAAACAGACAGGATGCACATCATCCTGCAAATAATAATAACAATAATAATAAAATAATCTAAATATAACAGGCATATCATTATAACCTTGTTTCTTCATATAAATCTGTTCTAAACTCTTGGTGGTATTTGAATATTCATGTATTGGATCACTGCCTTGGAATTTACCATACGTAGTGTTCAGGGTGTTTAAAATAAGCTTATGATGTTTTTTTTTTTTTTTTTTTTGTCATCTAAGTTGTGTTTTTGAGAATATACATCATATGAATTTGGAATGTATATTATGTATGCATCCATTTCCCATCCGTGTTTACTTCCACAATGAGGTCATCTTATAGGTTCCATTTGTTTGATTGTTTATTTTGTTTCTCTTCTTCTTGTACTTATTTGTCATCAACAAATAAGAATGATATGATAAAAAATAGATAACTTAGTGTGGCAGGGCGGGACCGGGACCGGGTCGTGATTATTAGGCTAATCAAGCATCCGAGATGGATAAAGGCTGATCGCAGAGATGGTGCGGGAGAGAGAGATCATTTACGGACGTGTGTGTGCGTGTGTGTGTGTGTGTGTGTGTGTGTGTGTGTGTGTGTGTGTGTGTGTGTGCGTAACGAGTTACTCGCTACTTAAGTACTCTTTTATTTGGTAAATTCTTACTCAAGTAATTATTTATGTTAGTACTTTTTCTTCTACTTGAGTATATATATATTTTTTAAAGTAATTGTACATTTACTTGAGTACAGTTTTTGGCTTCTCTACCCACCTCTATATATACTGTCTATATATAACCAACATGGGCACTAAGATTGCATTTCTATTAAATTGACTCTTGTTTAAAAAAAAAAAAAAATTTTTAAATACTAAGTGTAACAAGGAATTTAGATGGGCAAGGAGGAGGCGAGAATCGGCTTGACAATAAATAATAGTTTAATAATAAACCACACACACACACACACACACACATTTATTGCATTTAAAAATAAATAAATAAATAAATAAATAAAAAACTGATTTTGTGACTTTAAAAATGGCAGGTGGTGAAAAAGGTAATAAAAAACTTTCCTTGCACATTTAATCATGATTTTAAAAAAGTGTTTAAACTCAAGGTATTTTTATTATACATTTTTGTCACGAGTCATATCCCGAATTTCTTTGTTACGAATATCTAGAAGTTGTCTCTATTTGATCTGAACAAATGTGCCTTTTCATAAAAATATTCAAATATCTGATATTATTTTTAAAGACACAGACATTACAGCATAATTTTCTGTTACAGCAGCATTTTCTGTAAATCTGCTTTGAAACTGTTTTTTGTGAAAAATGCTTTACAAATAAAAATGACTTGACATTACATGAGGGTCTGAAGGGCTCTTCTGTATTATGTTTTTTGTCACATGACAACAGTATGGTTACCTGCATGTTGTTTATGCCACTTGACTTTGGATTGGTGGACAGACGTTTTTCAAATATTAATTATATTAAAAAAATAATAATAATTGTTTCACGGCTTCCTGTGGCATCAGACCAAAACTTATTGCATAAAATGTACATTATTACACTGAAAGTATGACATGGCCTGTAAAAAGTCTATTCACTCCCTAGTGTAATTACAAAATGTAAATGTTATTAAAGACTTGGCTCTCAAATGCATGAGACGTAATAATTGTTGAGCCTCATCATTGAGGTGAAGCTGTATCAAGTCATACACCAAAGTCTAAGAGGATAAGATTAGGATAGAAAACTGGAGGCCAGGACAGGTCTAATTTTAGGACATTGGGACCAGTAAACAGGTTTATATTAGAGTAATTGTATGTAATGTTCTTTCGCACCAACAGACAATGTATATTTTTATATATTTATTGATACATGTTTTGTTTGCTAGTGTAAGAGAAGGGGAGGCCATTCTCTCTCTCTATACTTAATGCATTATGAGTTATGTAATGAGTTAACAATTCATTATATATATATATATATATATATATATATATATATATATATTATAGAATTTATTAATCTAGTTGGGAACAATTTACAATAAGGTTTTATTCGTTAATATTAGTTTACTCCATTAGTTAGCAAACTAACAATTAACAATTTTTCAACACTAATTTTTGCATATACTAATACATTCTTAATTTGGAAGTTGCACATGGTAACATTACATAATGCTTCATGAACTAACATGAATTAACAATGAACAACTGTATGTTTTACTTAATACGGATTTATAGATGCTGTATAAAATACATTATTCATTGTTGGTTTCTAATACTTAATGCACATATTAACAACAAATACTACCTTGTTTTGAAGTGTTACTGTTTAGGTTAATGTTCATTTATAATTGCAGGCCTACTATTGTTCATACTTAGTTTGTTAGAAACGCATTAACTAATGTTAACATGTACTTTTGATGTAAAAATGTATTTGTAGTAATACTGTACTTTATCCGTGTACTTTACTATACTTGTTTTTAACATTAAAGTGCTGTAAATGTTTGTTCTTTTTTAGTATGTTAACTGTTGTCAACATAGTCTCATGACAATTTTTAAGAGATGGCATAATCGTAAAATACATGTGACTTGGCTCGTACAGAAAGGTAGGCCTACGACTTTTATTCTCATATACCAATCATAAAACAAAAGGAAATGTCTGTAAAATAATATGATTACTCATTCTATATTTATAGGTTGCAGCATTAATATTGCAGAATAAACCATGCAGTACAACTGAAGAAAATTATTGTGAAAATGACAATACAGTATACAGTATTATTAAAAAAATTATTATTCCTATATATCACTATATAATATATGTAGCAAATTTTCAGTTAAGAATTTATATATTAATGTAGCCAACTGGACAAACTTCATGTAATTTAGTCATTGTAATTTCTCTCCCCTTTTCTCCCCAATTTGGAATTCCCAATACACTCTAATTCCTCATGGTGGCGTAGTGCCTCAATCCATGTGGCGGAGGACAAATCTCAGTTGCCTCCGCATCTGAGACTGTCAATCCACGCATCCTATCACATGGCTTGTTGAGCACGTTACCGCGGAGACCTAGCTCATGTGGAGGCCAACGCTATTCTCCACGGCATCCACGCACAACTCACCGCGTGCCCCACAGATAGCGAGAACCACACATTATAGCGACCACGAGGAGGTTACCCCATGTAATTCTACACACCCTAGCAACCAGGACAATTTGGTTGCTTAGGAGACCTGGCTGGAGTCACTCAGCACACCCTGGATTCGAACTTGTGACTCCAAGGGTGGTAGTCAGCATCAATACTCGCTGAGGTACCCAGGCCCCGACGAAGCCCCTTTAAGAACAGGAGTTTTGCAACACTGGCACTCTCTCATGTTAGAGACGTGAGAACATACATCGAGCTCCCGGTTTTGTTTTTGAGTGTTTGTTATGGGTTATTTTTGAAGTATGCATATGGATTGCACATGTGGAGGAATGGGTATGTAAATGAATCTTCACTTAAATCATTCATAGCCCAGTGTTTTCCAGTTTAAGTGTAATTCATGTTATATGTGAAAATATGAGTGGTATTTTTGAAACTGCAATACATGTCCTTAAATCTTTAATGATTTAAGCAAGAACTTAAATGCCTGAAATGCTGTGAATGATATAAGCAACTATTAAAAATGTGTTACAGTATATGGATAGGCTAATGCCCTGTTTGTATTGTCATTTAACATTAGCCTCTACATTTCATTACCGTTGCACCATATTTACGTTTTTATATTTCATTTCAGTTTTTAATTTTGCCTACTGTGTTTCGTTTTGCTTGAATTTATAATGGGATTAGTTTCTCTTTAGGTGTGTGATGGGTTTAGTATGATCCCTATTGCACAGTATGGCTGCCGTGGTAAACACCAAACAATTACAAACGAGCAATAATGAGCTTTCTATCAGTCTCAAGAGGAAGATCAACCATTGTTTTTGTTTAGTGGCGTTAAAGATTCACCTCAGGGGAGAGTAATCCTTTGTCCATCTCTCGTTAATTATGAAAGCCTTTGGGGGGAGGTGGACTTAATGTGTAAGAGCTCATTAGAGGCGAACCGAGAGTAGGTGGGTTCTTGAATAGCTAATGAACTCATTTGCTCCCTGGAATCCCTCACCCCACATTATGTCAGCCTCACTGGTGTGATGTCTGGTCAGGAAAAATCCATAAAAGAAACACTTGAAATATTATGAAACTCAGGACACGTGATTTTATAGCTGGGTTAGAAAGTAGATGCCAAATCTTTGTGCTGTGTTTTCTTGATTGTGTTTCCAGTCTCAGGTATAATAAATCTCTATTTGTTGTGACTTTATTTGTTCTTTCCAAGTAATTTCCCCTTTTTTTTAAAAAAATATTTTGGTCCCTATTAATCTTATATCTCAAAGCTAACTCAGTAGTTGTTGAATCTGTCTGTGAATGGGTTGGATTCATTTGGACATGAGCTGTTGTGACATTTGTTTGCCTATACCCAGACTGCATAAACCATTCTCTGAACACTGTTTTAGGATCTGCTTTTGCTTTGCCACTAAGCAGCTTTGTCATGTGTCTACAGGGCGAGAAGACTGTATTAAGCATGCAGACTTTCTTCCCTGTAGGGGTCGGTAATAGCCAGTGATGCACTATCCAATGGTCTCATCTATTGCATATTGTCATCTCATTTGAAGAACAACACTTGTTGGGGTTGCATTGAGGGCAGATTGGACACGGTAAGTCTTGTAACTCATTTTCAGTTGTGCTTTAAATCGTTTTCTCCAAAAACTACTTTGGAGAAATTGTAATAGAATGATGGGATACAGAAAGAATGATGATTGAAATTCGGTCTTGGATGAATTGGATTAAAACTATTTGAGCTCATGTTAAAATTGCTCAATTCAACTCATTGTGATTTTTGTTTTCAGTATATTGATTGAACACTGAGTGTAAAATGATGATATTCAACCATCCCAGTCAAGGGACAATGATTATAGGCATCCTGGAAAATCTAAAATGCAAGAATTTTTGTTACAGCTTATGACACATGATATCATTGGCTTGGATGGTAACACTGTGCACGTTTTTTTGTAACACTTTACAATAAGGTTGTATTCATTAGCATACGTTATCTACATTAGATAAAATGGACTAACAATGAACAACACTTTTACAGCATTTATTAATGTTGGTTAAAAGGAATATACCAGGTTCAGTAATAGTTAAGCTCAATATACAGCATTCGCAGCATAATGTTGATTACAACAAAAATAAATGTCAACTTGTACTAAGCAAAACTTGCAGTTACAGTGAGGCACTTTTAATGGAGATGAATGTTTAAAATACTCATTGTTTTAAAAGTCTGGACAAAAGACATTCAAAAAAATGTGTTGCGTTTAATGATTTTAGTGTCATAAAATCGCTTAAAAAAAATAAAAAAATTTTTTTATCAATTGTCACATATTATACATACATTTCTGCATATATACAGTGAAATTATTTATTTTTCACTTATCCCAGCTAAGCTGGGGTCAGAGTGCAGAGTGCTTGCTAACCTTTAGGTGTAAAGTTATATCAAATTCAACATGTTAAGGTACCGCCGTGACCAATAAAAGCCTGAAATGACTTTAAAGTTCTAATAATGCATGAGTTTTAATAGAAGAATGAATGTAAGTGCTTTTAAAAAATTAGAAGCTTCACATTTCTGCCTTTAAATCCAACAAAAATGGCCCCCATTCCCATTGTAAGTGGCTCAATGAAACCTCAATTTTTGCTTTTATTAAAGAAAACAAGGAATGCGTCGAAATAAATTTTTGTGGTAATCAACTTTATGCCACAAAAGCTGTCGATTAAGCTTAACTTGTGTTGAACCCGGAACATTCTTTAATGTTACAGTACTTTCAACTAATGCCTTTTTTACATTCAAAGTTGTATAATGCATTATGATCTAACATGAATACACAATGAAAAATAGTAATTTGATAAATCAACATTACGTTTAATTCTGTAAAGATTTAATCGTTCATTGTTAGTTAACGATAACTAATGCTTTACTTATGTTAGAGAATAGAACCTTATTGGAAAGTGTTACATTATATATATATATATGAAGTATTTTCTGTTATAGCTAAATGTATTAATCTTCAATTTGCTTTAGAGCTTGTGAAAAGAATGGAGTGACACATTCTTAATCTATTAAATTTTTCTTACATACAGCCTTAAAGACAGACATTGGCAGGATGGAGAAACTTTTACTCCTCCTTTTCTCCTTCATAGCTTCTTGTGAGTATCTCACCAGTCAGTAGTGAAGTCAAGAAGTTGTGATTTGCAGTCCAAATACAATCCATGATAACCATGTCCAAATTGTATTTTCATTTAAAGAGGACAGTTCACACTTATTGTTCTTTTAAATCAATGATGCATATGTTTAACTCAAATACTGGATTCTGTTTGTGTTTTCTCCAGCTTACTGTCAATCTGTACCTGTGATAGTCACTGCTTTGGTAAACGTGAGAGAAGATGTTCCTGTAGGTCTGTACTTTTGAGTCTTAACCGTTCTGCTTTGCAGAATATCAGTTTGCATTTTCTGATCGTGAATATAACATTTCCCAAATTATTTATTCACTTAAACAGGTGGTTTTGCATTTCAAATTGAAGCGTATGATCCAGACGATGACCCTCTAACATATGATATCACGGGAACAAATGCTATTCATTTTGACGTCAACAAACAGACCGGGGAAGTCACGATCAAGAGACAGCTGGACAGAGAGGTAGTTAGTTAATACGTAGCCTTCTATTCCTGTATTAATATTAAGATGAAGTATAAGAGTTGGTGAGGATCCTGAATTCTATTTCATTTCTACTCTAGTTTTCTTACAGTATTATCTGTGTCCTTTTATCAGTTAAATGGTCTCCTTTACGTAGACGTTGTGGTGAATGACGGTGTTTATGCAGATGTAAGTTAAATCCACTATAAGAGCTTCATATTACAATGTTCCGAAACCTCTCTTTCATGAGTCACAAAGTGTCTATTTGCCCTTTCAGGAGATGAAAACTGTTTATGTTGCTGTTGAAGATGCAAATGACAACGCACCAGTTTTCCTTAATCTGCCATACAACTTGGAGTTTGGGGAGGTGAAGTTAACATGCACCCATTATCCTATTATTATTATTATGAATATATTTTTTGATTGTGATGTGTAATAATTGGTCGTAAGTGTTCAACACCTTTAACAGTTGTTAGGTTGACAGTTAACATAAGAGGCATTAAGATGTACAAGCTGTGATGGTGTTGATTCTGTGCGAACGTGAGCTTGGCTAAGTCAGTCTGTAATCGGCTCCGATTTAACCTTACTCACATCAGTCTGAGAGGCTGCAAGAAGTGATTGTGTGAACCACATGTAACCTGCCAAGAACTTCTCTGGGTCAAATTTCAACCCAAAATCAAAAGAAAGACACAAGAAATTGTGTTTTGCTTAAAGAAAATGGTTTTGTCTTTTTGCATTGTGACATTCTTTTCATGACAATTAAAAGTTCACACCAAAATGAAAATTCTCTCATCATTTACTCACACTCATGCCATCCCAGATCTGTATGACTTGCTCTCTTCTGCAACACAAATTAAGATTTTTAGAAGACTATCTCAGCTCTGTAGGTCCATACAATGCAAGTGCATGGGTGCCAAAATGTTGATGCACCAAAAAGCACAAAAAGGCATCAGAAAATTAATTCATTTTCTAATCTTATTAACTTTATGAAAAAATGATTGTTATTTTCATATAGATTTGAAATATTTGTTGTACTGTCTTTAATAATGATATTTCCATTATCTAAGACTCTGTTGAGAATCTTATGAGAACATACCCACGCACGCACGCACGCACGCACACACACACACACACACACACACACACACACACACACACACACCGACCTCTAAAAGTCCAGATGTATTACGGTAATGAAAAAAAAGTGCTTAGCTGTCAGAAACATATAGTTACAATAGAATAAAAACAATCTTTATGGTGCTAAAAACTTTTCATTTATCTTTATGCAAGTCAATAGTTTTTCTTTTCTTTTGTCTTTGTGGTAAAATGTGATTAGAACCTTTTTTTTCATGAGGCTGACCCTATAATGTGGTTCTGTGGTGTTTTCAATGTGGTTTTAATAGTATTTCATTACTTGAACATAGTTTATATTATGTCTTTCTTCTTCAGGATACAACTGTGGGCAGTACACTCTTTACAGCAAATGCCATAGATGCTGATTTTGGCACGGCCTCCATTGTGTACTTCAATATTGATGAAGTATGTTTCCATTCCATGCCATAAATTGCCTTTTCACACTCGCATCTCAGTTCAGTTGTATTCATAACACACTGTGTTTGTCTTAGGTAGTGCCGAATGACGGGGCTGATCTATTTTCAATATCTAAGACGGCTGGACATGTTGTCCTGCAGGGACGTTTCAGCTTTAATTATAAAAGTCCTTTCTATCAGATACGAATCAATGCAAGTGTGAGTATTAATTTTCCTTTAATAATTTTCAGTAATCATATTCAAATAAATCATTAACATTCCTTAATTTTACCTCTTTTCATGCAAAAAAAATAAAATAAAATAATATATATATATATATATATATATATATATATATATATATATATATATATATATATATATATATGAAAACACCAGATTTAACCAAACAGGTCTCACAGGTTCTACACAAGAGGGCAAGAGATGTGGGTCCTATTATAAAAATACAAAATATTCTTTGAGGACAAAGAAATTAATAATAATAAAACAAATGGGTAAAAGCAGAATTTCAAACAAATAAATCAGGAACACTTATTGGCACATGCGGTACTGGAATCCAGTCACAGGATTTTATATTTATATTCATATATATGTAAGAATAGCTGTTCGTCCATAACACGTGACACAAAATTCACCGGAAGTGACTAGTACGTGACATAATGCATATGCTGGTGGCATATACCTTAAATCTTAAATAGGTGGGCAGTGCTGCTGATGAATGGCATGATGACATAAGACAAGTCAGTAATACAGGGAGGGTTTAATCTACCCTGATACATGTGTATAAACACAAAATCTATTTAAAGTAATTATCTGTCATATATACACTGACTGATCATTTGTTTTGTCAGGATGGCGGTGGGAAATGGAATAATGTAACAGTGATTCAGTCCTCCACTACAATTGCATTCATCACAATTAAAGATGTACCAGACCTTGACCCACAGTTTCTGAATTTACCTAACATTGCCTCTATTGATGAGAATTCTCCCATGGTGAGAAGAATATTGTCTTATTTTTAAATGAATTGTGTAATCCAATAGTTCTTTACTGAACATGCAGTGATGTTGTATATCATGTAAGATAAAAAAAAAAATGTCTGTATAATCAACAACTTAAATGTATTCATTTAACATGAACTGCATAGGCCCAGAAACATTTATACACAATTATTAAGATGATATAAGCTAAACAGAATAATGTATAAATTATCTAAATGTCTATTGAAAGCACAAAACACATTGTGGTCAGCACAAGCAGGTTTATCGCCAGTGCAAAGACATCTTTAACCTTTCATAGTTTTGTTCATGGTTTTCAAGGACGAGGGGATGTCAAGTAACTTATCTGTGTTGACATCTGTGTAATTTGGCCAGCTTCTGTGACAAAATGCCAGAGAGTTTGATTGGACATATGGCCTTTGACATCAGTGAAATTAAAAATCGTATAAGCCTATTTATTTTGCTGTCCTAACGATGTACAATTCTATGGGTCGTTGCATTTTATAATTTACCTTTAGCATTGCTTCCCCCCAAGTCATCCACAAACCTATCTGGGCTGCGTTCCACCAGTAAAGAACCACTACTTTAATGTATATAAAGGAGTGGTTTGAAATCTCTCACTGCAAGCTCTATTTCAGGGCACGCCAGTCTTTACTGTGAGAGCCAGAGATCCAGATACTGGAGTCAATGACGCCATCCGCTACAGCATTGAAAGTGAGTCAGTGGAGATCTTTTAAAGAGGTCATGACATGAGGAATATTTCTTTTGACATATAAGAGGTCATTGTGCTGTAAAAAAAAAAATACTGTAAATTTCAGAACTCAAAACGTCCTCCTTACTGCAAAAAAAGAGTATTTGTTGAAACCAAGCTGACAAAACGGCTCGTTCTCAACTTCCTCAACATTGTGCTGTCAAGCTATGTTAGATATTTGCATCCGATTGCCTCCACAACAACACATCAACACCTACTTTATTTAATCTCTTCCGTAGTCCCGCCCAGTAGTGGTGAGCGGTGAGATGATATTGAAAGAGCAGGTCAGTCAAGAGCAGAGAGCCAATCAGAACAGTGACCGTTTACTGTCAAGTCTTATTGGAGAAGCAGCACCAAAACTGAGCGTTTCTGAAAGAGAGGCAGAATGAAGTTGGAAAATTATCATGTTTTACAAATGTATATTTTTTACGCTTTGTTTTACAAATACTGTATTTTTTGACAAATGTCATTGTACAAAGACACTGACACTTTTCTTTTTTTACAGATACTAATGCACCCGACCTGTTCCAAATCAATGAGAATGATGGTGAAATAACTGTCAAAGCTGAATTTGACCGTGAGATTTTATTGCAAATAGATGCTGTTGTAGAATTGAAAATAAAGGTGAGTTTTTGTCTTTTCAAAATGAGTTGTGATTTTAATACAGATGTGTGTCCTTTTGTAATGCATGTAGAATGTATTAGAAGGTAGAAGAGTGCCACTGTGTACAGTGGCCTCAAAAAGTGTTTGGTCAAATGCTACATTTAAGAGTATAGGAATATCATTGCATAAGATTCTAAAATATCAAACCAAGTGGCAATTACTTTGAAGAAAGGCACACTTTCAATCAAAAATGTTTTTCAAAAAGAAGTTAGTTAGGTTTCAAATGATAAAACAATAGATATCCTGTACACACTTGGGTCAAAATATATGATTACATTTTGGTTGTCAGATTTAGTGGAACATTTCCATAGTTAATGTGATGAATTACACCTGTGGTTCTTCTATAGGACACTTGTGAATTGAAAGGAACTGACTTCATCCACTAAAAATGGCCATGACACCAGCTGCTTAAGTTATTACAAAAATGGATAGAAAAGTTAAGTTAGTTCTGAGAAAAGCATAATTTGTTTGCAGATGACACTTTATATTTTTATGCTGGACAGAAGTGTTTGAATACTTGTTTGGCCCTTTGTAGATTCTATTGATACATTTTACATCATACATTAGTTTTAACTAATGAAGGTGTATAATTTCCAGTGATTTCTATGAAGACTTTGTTTCTATTTATTTAATTTTTTTTATTTGTGATTGCATTGAATGATTTTGTTCTTCCTGTATTTTAGGGAAGTGAGACAAACCCTAATGTTGATGGAGTTATAGCTAGCACGGTACAAGATCTACAGATTGCTATTGGAGATGTAAATGATAATGGGCCAGATTTTTATGATTGTGGAGATGAATGCATCCCAAAAAACAGCTTCACGGGTAATGTTGATGAGAACTCATCTGCAGGAGTGGCTGTGGCTGGCCTGGATATCAGAGTCAAAGATCCAGACCAGGTCTGTAAAAATTTTTTTGCATGGAATTCTTTTGCATGGTTTCCAAAATTAACTTTTCGCCAGACTGCAATTCAGTTCAAAGCATGCAGATGTATTATGTTGCAGTTCCTAATAAAAGTTACAGTCAACTAGCTGGTTTTATTTACTCACTAAATCCAAATCCAAATCCATTTGCAGCTTTTGACAGTGTCAATTATGGGCCCTGTTTCAAAGAGATTCTGTACTTTTCAAGTTCTCACTAAAATGATGATAATGATGATTACTGGTGTTGTCTCATGAGGTGATGATGAATGTATTTCTATTACAGGGAGCAAACAGTTGGTTCAATCTTCGTGTTGAGGGTCCAGATATGGATGCTTTCTCTGTCATTCCCAGCTCTGGGGTGGGAGACGGTGTTGTACAACTGACAATAAGAGATCCAACCGCTGTTGATTTTGAGAAAAAGACAGTAATGTCTGTGCAGGTTTGTATTTAAAGGTGTGTCACTTGAGATTAACCGCATAAGCTAAACAGTCTGGGACTTTGGCCGATGCCAGAATTATCCCTGGCTTTAGAGTGAATGGACTTTAGGTGGATAAGGCATGAAAGCATAGGCCCTACTTAAGATCAGTTACATTTTAAAGTGATTGCAGAGCATGCCAAACACAAAACAATGGATGCTTCATTGATGCTGATTATGGCCACCCATAAAAATATCAATAATGCACTTTATACAAGAAATATGATGTATTGTATAAAACTGTTGCAGGAAAAATGCTGTTTGATTTCATCAAAACATGTAACAAGTAATCCAAAAGTAATCAGATTAGATTGTCTAAAAGGCGAAAATCAAAAAGAGTATGTACTAATTCAAATTTGAAGAATTTAATTTGGAATCTGTATCAATTATATTTTAGAAGCAATCTACCCAACACTGGTTATAGAACTGTTGTATAAAAGCAATATTTCATACTATAGTATACGTAATGTATATATACAGTATCTCACAAAAGTGAGTACACCCCTCAAAGTTTTGTAAGTATTTGATTATATCTTTTCAAGTGACAACACAGAAGAAATGACACTTTGCTAAAATGTAATGTAGTAAGTGTACAGCTTGTATAACAGTGTAAATTTGCTGTCCCCTCAAAATAACTCCACACACAGCCATTAATGTCTAAACCGCTGACAACAAAAGTGAGTACACCTCAAGTGAAAATGTCCAAATTGGGCCCAAAGTGTCAAAATTTTGTGTGCCCATCATTATTTTCCAGCACTGCTTTAACCCTCTTGGGCATGGAGTTCACCAGAGCTTCACAGGTTGCCACTGGAGTCCTCTTCCACTCCTCCATGATGACATCATAGAGCTGGTAGATGTTAGAGATCTTGTGCTCCTCCACCTTCCTTTTGAGGATGCCCCACAGATGCTCAATAGGGTTTAGGTCTGGAGACATGCTTGGCCAGTCCATCACCTTCACCCTCAACTTCTTTAGCAAGGCAGCGGTTGTCTTAGAGGTGTGTTTGTGGTCGTTATCATGCTGGAATTCTTCCCTGCAGCCCAGTCTCTGAAGGGAGGGGATCATGCTCTGCTTCAGTATGTCACAGTACATATTGGCATTCATAGTTCCCTCAATGAACTGTATCTCTCCAGTGCCGGCAGCACTCATGCAGCCCCAGACCATGACACTCCCACCACCATGCTGACTGTAGGCAAGACACACATGTCTTTGTACTCCTCACCTGGTTGCCGCCACACACGCTTGACACCATCTGAACCAAATAAGTTTATCTTGGTCTCATCAGACCACAGGACATGGTTGCTGTAATCCATGTCCTTAGTCTGTTTGTCTTCAGCAAACTGTTTGCGGGCTTTCTTGTGCATAATCTTTAAAAGAGGCTTCCTTCTGGGATGACAGCCATGCAGACCAATTTGATGCAGTGTGCGGCGTATGGTTGGAGCACTGCAGGCTGACCCCCCACCCCTTCAACCTCTACAGCAATGCTGGCAGCACTCATACATCTATTTCCCAAAGACAACCTCTGGATATGACGCTGAGCATGTGCACTCAACTTATTTGGTCGACCATGGCGAGGCCTGTTCTGAGTGGAACCTCTCCTGTTAAACCGCTGTATGGTCTTGGCCACCGTGCTGCAGCTCGGTGTCAGGGTCTTGGCGATCTTTTTATAGACTAGGCCATCTTTATGTAGAGCAACAATTCTTTTTTTTCAGATCCTCAGAGAGTTCTTTGCCATGTTGAAATAAAACCAAATTTAACACACCTGCTCCCCATACACACCTGAGACCGTGTAACACTAACGAGTCACATGACACTGGGGAGGGAAAATGGCTAATTGGGCCCAATTTTGACATTTTCACTTAGGGGTGTACTCACTTTTGTTGCCAGCGGTTTAGACATTAATGGCTGTGTGTTGAGTTATTTTGAGGGGACAAAACATTTGCACTGTTATATAAGCTGTACACTCACTACTTTACATAGTAGCAAAGTGTCATTTCTTCAGTGTTGTCACATGAAAAGATATAATCAAATATTTACAAAAATCTGAGGGGTGTACTGTACTCACTTTTGTGAGATACTGTTTATATATACAGTATGACTTATGACTTTATAAATAAATATATACATTGTATACATACTGTATATATATTTATTTATAAAGTCACAAGTCATGAGTCAAGAGTGAATTAATCTTCATTAAAGAACAACACTACCCATAATCCTTAAAAGCAATCCACCAATCAAGGATATTGCCACTTCAAGAAAGCTTAGCAGCCAGTAACCATTAACAATAACTGAGTTTGTCTCTCTTCACTCTCAAACCACTTTGTAGTTTGTATATACCACATTTGTATATGTTTGAATATTTTGCAATAAACTTAAACTATACTGTTTTTATTTGTATACATCATTCAAAATACTGAATCAAAGTGTCAAATCAAAGTTTGTAATCTTGTGATTCATCTTAGTGCTGGCTGGTTTGGTTCATTTCTTTTTTCCTATGGAGAAAATTAATGAAAAAATACTTCCATAACCAAGGTTGCTGAAAAAGTTGTCTCTGTAGTTGTTGCACTCTATCTGAAGAGCTGTAGAATCAAAATTGTACAACCTGTCTACCAATGATGTTCACTTACAATTTGAATGCTTCATTAAATCTCTCCAGATTGTTGCTACAGATGCCAGTTCTAATGTCTCCTCCGTAGCCATTGTCACCATTAACATCAATGATGTAAACGACAACGTCCCTAAGTTTGAGGAGGAATTTTATGACTTCCCTGTTAACGAACATTGTGAAAATGGAATTATTGTGGTTACCATTACAGTAAGTTAATGTTCTTCACTCTACAGTGGTGTTTCAGTTTTTCTTTTTGTGGTGGCTTCGACTGATTGATCAGACTCTTTTGTTTCCTTTTGACAGGCAACAGATGACGATGCCTTGGATGATGGAAAGATCACTTACAAACTGTTGCCGGACAGCATGTATATTGTTGAACATTTAGCTTGTTATAATTTGGTTAGGCCACGCTAACTCTTTAAAAGTTTTTAGCATGATAGGGGACTCTAAATTCAATGTTGATGGGTTTTTAAAGAGCTAAACGGTAATGTCAGAGGTAACAGAGATTGCACTGTCATGGCTCAGGAGACTTAATGGAGTTCTCAGTTATGCTTTCTTCAAGTGTCAACTTTGTCTCAGTTGTTTGTCTTTTTTTGCAAGACACAAATAAACTTGTTGACATACAGTAAGAATAGAAAGCTATAAAATAAATGTTGATTGCATAGCTCTGGTCATTTGGTCTTCAGTAAAAGTTTCCATTTCATCTCAATTTAATATCAGTGCTGTCTAGGAGAAATATTCCCAATATTAAAGAGATGATGATTTTTATTTCTTATATTTATATTGAATGACAAATTCTGTAACATAATGGGCCGTTGTTAGTTCAGTGTTTATTGGCTTTAAAATATCTAAACAGTGAGTTCAGACTATTAGAATGATGGTTGAATCAGAATATACAGATGTATGTAGTGCATTTCAATCATACAAGGCCAAAACAAGAGATAATGACAGCTTCACTTGTTATTTTCTTTCATATCTCAAATGTACGTTCTTTTTCCAGCCTGACTTTCTTTGACGTCTATGAGAATAATGGAAATGTGTATGTTAAAAATGGAGATCTTCTTGACTGGGAGGGCACCAATACCTATACACTCACCCTGCAAGCTAGAGACTCAGAAGGCAAGATTGGTACCACTGTTGTGGTGATCAACATTCAGGATATTAATGATCAGACACCAGAGATGAACAGAGAAGTTTACAATGCTTTTGTGCAAGAAGACGAAAGCTTGACGCTAATAATCCAGGTGATTTAATGGGTTTAATAGTGAGTGAGTGACTAAGAAAGTTTCTCACACATCTCAAGTAATGAGCCGAGATTGTGTCAATGTTAATTCATCTTAAAATGTTTTGGAATGGATGTGATACTTTTTACTTCTGAACTAAAACTAGTAGACTATTGCTCTTGAAACACCAGGGTCATAGGTTCAATTCCCAATGAATACAAGTGAATAAATGTAATGGAAGTAATGTTCTAAGACCTCGTTTAAGAATTAATGATTTTATTTTTAATAGGCTAGAGATGGAGACAAACCTGAAACACCAAACAGCCAAATCCAGTATCACATTGAGGACAGCTCTTTCAGTAGCAACTTCACCATAGACCTGCACTCTGGTTTGCTAGAGAACAAGGGTCCGTTGGACCGTGAAGCCATTGACTTTGAGATGAATGGTGTGATTGAGTTGAAGGTGATTGCTTCAGACATGGGCACGCCATCCCTGTCCTCAACAGCCACAGTCAGCATCAACATTGGGGTGAGAATCAGACATTTATGTTTTATTGTTAAAAATCTAGTTACATAAAAGGAATATTCGGGGTTCAGGGCAAGTTCAGCTCAATCGACAACAATTGTGGCATAATGTTGATTACCACAAAAATTTATTTAGACTTGCCCCTCCTTTTCTTTAAAAAAAGCAAATATCTGGGTTACAGTGAGGCACTTACAATGGAAGTGAATGGGGCTAATCTGTAAACATTAAAATACTCACTGTTTCAAAAGTATAGACACACAATGTGAATACAATGTGTATGTCAACATGAGTCTGTGTGATAAAATCGCTTACTAACCTTTTCTGTGTAAAGTTATATCCAATTTTCCAACTTTGTTGTCATGACGATGTAACAGTGTAAATGCTAAAAATCTAGAAATACCATAAAAATGTAATTTAAACAACTTTAATAGCACACTAGTTTTAACTGGACTTAATTTATGTGTTTTTATTAAATGACAAGCTTCACATTTCTGCCGTGAAACCCTCCAAAATTTGGCCCCATTAACTTCCATTGTAAGTGCCTCACTGTAACTGATTGTTGCACTTTTTTAAAGAAAAAGCTGTAAAAAACATTTTTTTTTTTTTTTTGTGGCAATCAAAATTATGCCACAATTGCTGTCGATTTAGCTTAACTCATATTGAACTCTAAACATTTCTGCATTGCATTGTATGCAAGTGCCCCAGCATAACAAATGGGGTTTAAAAAATCTTTCTCCAAAAATTTTATTTTTGTCATTATTTATTCTCATTTCATTCCAAACTTGTTTTTTCCCCGTGAAACACAAAATCAGAATTTAAATTAGTCACAATTTTTTTTAACACAACACTAGTCATAGTCAGCTGTCACACCAGTCATGCTCAAAAATGACAAAAAACACCAACAAAAGCAACGTAAATGTAGCATGATTCATGCAATTTACAAAAGCTTTGTGATGTGACCAAATTTTTTTTTTACCTCCATTGTAGCTTTCAAATCAAATATGGTACCTTTTGACGCATTACTTCAAACTGGTGGTCAATGACATCATCAAACCTCATTGGTTCTCACTTGTCTAGTGACCAAATATCACTGACATCAAACCTGCTGCCTGCCGCCATATTTGATTTGAGCACTATAGCAATGGGAAAATTTTCAGTGAATCTAAAATTTGGCTCAGTTCCTTAAAAAAAGCTATCGTATGGCTTCAGAAGACTTGCCGTGAGTCTTGAGGAATTTTGTGATAATTCGGTCCTTTTTGGAGCTTTACAGACATGGTAAGTCTGGTATGTTATCTGTTGTGTTATGAAAAAGAGCAGCTAGAAGATTCTTCAAAAATACTACCTTTGTGTTCCATGGAAAAACAGAAACGGGTTTGAAACAATATAAAAATGAGTGTCATTTTGGCTTTTATTGAGGTATTGACATATTTTTTCTCTTTTTATTGTTTTCCAGGATGTCAATGACAACTATCCAGAATACCTGGATCCTGATTATACCTTTTACGTGAAGGAAAGTGAAGGAGGCAAGTAGCTTGTTGTGTTTTTCATGAATTGAAATACATTTCGTAATGACTTTAAATAATTCCCAGAGCCTATATGACATGGGAAATATTTAGTGAACACTGACATAATTAGTTTGTCTCCTCTTCAGGCATATTGGTTGGCTCTGTCCGGGCTCATGATGCCGACCAAACAGACTTCAACAACCGCATCTTCTTCAACATCATTGGTGGTAGTTTTGGAAGTTTCATTTTATTTTCTGAGCCTTACAGTGAAGGCTACAGGGGTGACATCAAAGTGGATCCCGCCATAGAGCTGGATTATGAAAGTGACCGCAAGACTTACACTCTGAAGGTTGAGGCCTTGGACTTGGGTCAGAACAAGGCTGTGACCACAGTTGAAGTGGTGGTGGAGGATGTTAATGATACTCCACCTGTGTTCCCATCTGGTTTGACCCTGAATGTTAAAGAGAATACCAGCCTTCCTGAGGCTCTGAGCACAATCAAAGGCTCTGATGCGGACACTCACCATTTTCTTCAATATGATCTTGTTTCTACTGAATGCCAATGCAGTACTACCAGAGGGCCGTGTCCCGATGAGTGGTTCAAAGTTGAGCTTAATGGTGATGTGATAGCAGATCCTATCTACATTATCGACTATGAGAAATGTGATCAAGTGTTCTTGACTGCTATGGTGGTTGATCTTTACACGGAGAAGGGAAGGAACACCACTGAAGGTAAGTTCTGTTGCTCTTTGTTGTCCAGCATTACATAGGAATGTTTGGGGTTTAATTCAAGTTCTGCTCAATCTTCATCATTTTTGGCATAATGCTGATTACCACAAAAAATTATTTAAACTCATCCCTTGATTATTTTACAAGAAAATTGTACATACATTGGAAGTGAATGGGGCCAGTCCATAAACATTACAATACACACTTTCAAAAGTATAGCCACAAGAAATAAACATTATATGTGTTAACATGATTTAAGTTGTAAAATTGGAAATAACTTTACTACTAAGTGGTTTTACCATTAAAATCATATTAACATGTATAAAGTTTGCATTGTGGCCATACTTTTGAAACTGTAACGTTTATGGACTGGCCCCTTTCACTTTCATGATTTTTGCATTTTTGATATAAATGAGGGATGAATCAAAATATTTTTCAGTGCTTCCAGTGCTAAGCTTATCAACATTATGCCACAAATGCTGTTGATTGAGCTTAACTTGTATTTGAACCTGGAATATGCCTTTAATTTAGCTTAAGTGTGTTTTATTTCATAGTATGTAAAAAGTGAAGTGTGTAATATCTGCGCTATTAACAAACATAATTGCAAAATTATTTTTTTCTTTAAAAAAAAGGTGTCCAAAAGCAACCCCCCCCTTTATAAATGGTTTGGCAAACAGATTGTCCCACTCCTCACTCATGACACTGGTAGAATCAGTGTTGCCAATTTGGGCTGCTCAAACAAACAGAGCAATGTTTTGGTAACACCAAATTAAATTGAGCTACTTTATTTACTTTTTCAGGGTGATCAATTTACAAATGGCTTATTTACAGTTGCCTTAAACTGCGATAGGGTAAAATTGAAAAAAAGACACACTTCACCTTTAAGTGTACACTGTATAAAAAAATCTTGTTTTTTAACTCGTGTTCATGCTGCCTTAAAATTTTAAGTTGTGTCAACTTCAGTCAACTACTTCAATTCAAATTGAATTTCTTAAATTATCATGTAATATTATTGATAACAGTATAATTGGTAGGGCTTTCCAATTCCCATTGTTGGAGATAAAATAAGCTGCCAGTTGATGATTATAGACCAACATCCCTCACTCGTAATCAGCCTTAAGCTTGTCAAGAAGACATGCATGGACCTCAAACACTTTACACACAAATCACAATTGTGGAAATTCACAAAACACATCACTGATTAAAAAGATGAGATGTACTTCGAATTATGTCACCGTTACAAATACCTGAAATTGACAAACACAACAAACCACAGCATTAATAAAAGCAGCAAACAGTTAAATTAAAAGCAAGACAAACACTGCAATTTGCATAATTTGTGCATGCTGTAATGATGAGTCATCGGAGTTGAGATCCATGTGCAGCTTTATTAATAATAATGAAAACAGGCAAAGGTCAATCACCAGCAGTAGCAGTATCCAAGGATAATCAGTGATGTTCACAAACAGGCAAGAGGTCAGGGCAGGCAGCAAACAATCATAGTAGTCCAGGTAAACAGTAGTAAACGTAGGCAGGCAGCAGAGAATCAAACAGGGGGAAATCAGGAATATCACACACAGCCCGGCGGTCACGCGCACGGAGACAGGGAGACAGGGAGACAGGGAGACAGGGAGACAGGGAGACAGGGAGACAGGGAGACAGGGAGACAGGGAGACAGGGAGACAGGGAATACCGCTCAGAAATGTATACAGGACAAAACAAGACTTCGCATTGATAGCGAGAGAGGTAGTCTTATATAGCTGAGTATATGAGGAACAGGTGAGCATATAATCAGAACCAGCGACGGGGTTATGGGAAATGTAGTTTATAGAGGGAAAGTCAATACCCAGGCGATGGAGGCCTCTGGTGGTGAGTGGAAGGAACAGCGGAGGCGGGATTCGTGACACATGCATACTGGAATCTGGGAATCTGAATCTGAGCATGTGATCCTAGTTGCATTTTTGAAGTCAGCTAAGTACTGAAAGTTCAATAACTTATCACAAGTTCAGACAACATAAAAATTGAGTTATCTCAATAAGATCAATCCAGGGTAGTCATTCTAACTACATTTTAAGTTCAAAATCGTAATTTTTATATAGACTGGTTTAATTAAGTTCTTTTAGCAATTGAGGTCTGTGTTATTTGAGTGAATTTAAACATATTTTGCCCTTTTGTAGGGGTTATCTCTATTCATATTGAGGATATCAATGACAATGCACCAAAGTTCACCACACTGCAGGAATTCTATGGTAAACAAAAACTGTTTAATTATTTATTTATTATTATTAATGAGATGTTTGAAAATGCTGAATGGTTTTTAAATAGATTTACATGACAATGATTTCCTATCAACAATCATAGATCTTTAATTGCACCTAAACTACTGCACAATTTTTTACATAGTTCTGTTTCTCTAGTTGTACTCCTGGAAAGAGTTGAGAAAGGCTCATCTGTCGCCAAAGTTTATGTGAGTATTATAGTTTACTTATTGACACTTATGTAGTTAAATTAGCTGTTTATATCACTCTATGTACTGTAATGTATTTTTCCCCTGCTGTGATGTAATTGTCAGAATGCAATGCACATGTTCTCATTGGGTTTGTTTACACTTTCCCTTTTAAGGCCCAAGACAGAGACAAAGGAGTCAATAGGAAAACTGACTTTAAAGTGTTAAAGGTGGAGTATGTCAGTGGCGATGTGACTGTCCCACAGGATGTGTTTTTCTATGCTGACTCTGGAGTTCAGGAAGATTCTTCAGGACTTTTCAGTACAGATATACGGTGAGGATTTTATAGCTTTAAAGAGGCACTGTGTTTTCAGTTTTCGAGAAAGATAACCAACTTACTAATATTTTACACTGCATATTAAGTTGGGATATGAGAAAGTATTTTAACACCTTTATAATGTTCAGGTCCCAGAAGTCACTAGACAGTAGCCAGAAGGGAAAGTTTATGGTGGAGGTGCAAGCATGTAACCCTGATGCTGAGGTCAAGCTCTGTGCCACCTCTGTGATTGAGGTAGGACCTTCAGTTGATTGATTCATTGTTCATTTAAATAGTACATTTTCTCATTTCTAATAAACTTGTTTTGCAGCTTCTCACAGTTGACAGATCCTTCAGGGTGAGTCTCAGGTTTAGGTCATCAGTATCTGAAGTCAATGAAAATTTACCTCAGATCAGAGGGTAAGAAACACTTTAAGGGTGATTTTCAAGGTGATGTGTCCTTAAATTCAGAATTGAAAATACATTTTAAAAACAGTGTCCTTTTCAAGAGAAATTCATGAAGTGTGCTCATATCTTTTTCAGGGTTCTGGCAGGTGCTACAAAAGCAACAGTACACATCTTTAATGTGTTTATTGAGACAAATTCTCAAAGGTAAGGAACACACAAACGTACGTGTAAGCATGTAAAAACGTAAAAGTAAACATATGAGATCTGGATTTTGCATACAACTGGAAAAGGCATAACTGAATCATTATTCTGTGTTGTAAGTTGTATGATCCAGCAGGTGGCGTGTACATCATAATGTGGGATCCGATTCAGCTTGTATTCTCACATTCTTTGGTGCTTTAAGTCTGTCTGTGAATCTCATTTTTATTCAGTGCTTGAGTGATTAGACAAACAGCTTCCATATCATATTATGACACAGACATAGACATTTACATTCCATCTGAGCTACAGCTGAAAGCCCATTTAACCCTAATGATCTGTTTGGGGTCTTAAAAATGACCACTGAAAAAACTAACTTCAAAGTAAAGTGTCAAATTGATACATGGTGACGTTTTGTAATTTTATGATAACTGATCGTAAGCAAAAGTTGAGATCACGCACCATCCTCCATGAAAGATGTTATGTTACTTTATGTTTTCAGTCTCAAAGACCCCACATATAAAAACATGTTAATGTGTTTAATTTCATAAAACTGGAGGTTACGTTCAAAATTGCTTTCATTTTATTATAATCTTTTATCCTTCAATTGGTCTCTGGAACTCGAAGTAATGAATGTCAAACATAACTTAAGAGTTAAACTATTATTACTTAATAAATTATTTATTTATTAAAATTATTTTTTTCACCTTAAAATTAGAAGTTGGATAGTTCACCCAAAAATGAAAATTACTTCAGTAGTTCCTCTCATGTTGTTCCAAACCCCTATTATAATTTTTATCTTAAGTGTAACCCAAAAGTAGATGTTTGGCAGAATGTTTAACCTCAGTCACCATTCACTTTCATTATTTTAGAAATGATTTAAATTTTTTTTGCAGAGCTGATGAGGTTACTGTTTTGGAGGCTTACTTTGTATTTCCAAATGGCACGGCTCTTGACTATGATGAAGTGAACAAAATCCTGAATTCAGAGGAAGTTTATAAGGAATATGGAGTTATACTATCTCAGTTTGGATTTACTGGCATTGTAAGTCCAAATATATAAATACAATTATTCCTTTTTAAAACACTTCATTATTATATTCCAAAAATTAGGCATGAACATGTTTGTATTCATTCTGTTCCGTAACAGTCAACAACCGGTGGTGATCAAAAAGAAGTCAAGATTGAGGTATTCATCATGATTGGTTTGGTGGCCGCACTGGGGATTGTTCTGGTTGTAACAACAACATCACTTGTGTGCATCAGAAGAAAGTAAGAACTACTGAAATACAGTATTAACTCATTCTGGTTTCTATCAGGGTAAACAAATACAGTTTTTCCATATGGTTTCTGTTGGTTTCCATGGTGCTGTTGGCTCGCCTTATCAATCTCTGTTGGTGTACTGTTCAATACAAAGATCTGTTGAGTAATTTTGAAGGCAGATTGAGATATTTGAATGGCTAAACATGGTCATCATGCTGACTGAGATGGAAGGTATAGCAGATCCTGTGAGTGTGGTGTAAGGAAAGTACTATATATATATATATATATATATATATATATATATACATACATATACAGTCGTGGCAAAAAGTTTTGACAGTGACATAAATATTGTGTTTTTTGCAAAGTTTTCTGCTCCAGTTGTTGTGGTATTGATTCACATTGTTTCTAGATTATTGTGCAGAGTGATCAGATGCATTTTGCCCAAAAAAATGAACTTTATCACAAAAACCAAATTTTTTTTGGCCCTGGCACAAAATGACCAGCTAACATCATTTCACTAATTATATCAGCAGCACCTGGGAAAATGTGAACGAGTACTAGTCAGGTGAAATCACTCTATCATTCTGATTGGATTATAAGAGCAGACTGATTGCTATAAAAGGAGGGAAGAAGTGCTTCTAATCATTGTTCTTGTTAGCATTGGTTACATCTAAAGAAATACGTGCAGCCATCATTGCGTTGCATCAAAATGGCCTCACATGCAAGGAAATTGCTACAAAGAACATTGCACCTGAAAGAACCATTTACTGGTTCATCAAGAACTTCAAGGAGAGGTTCAACTGCAGTGAAGGAGGCTTCAGGATGTCCCAGAGTCTCCAGCAAGCGCCAGGACAGTCTCCTCCTGAGGAGTCAGCTATGGAATTGTGTCAACACCAGTGCAGAGCTTGCTCAATATTGGCAGAAGTTTGGTGTGAGTGAATCTGCACACACAGTGAGGCAAAGACTTTTGGACATTGGCCTGGTGTTAAGAAGGGCAGCAAAGAAGCCACTTCTCTCCAAGATAAACATCAAGGACAGACTGAAATTCTGCAGGAAGTACAAGGATTGGACAGCAAAAGACTGATGCAAAGATGCACTTTGGGGCCAATCAGGGGCAGATTTGCCATTGGAAGAGGGGAAACGGACTGAACGGGCCATGATAAGCTAAAATGAGCCACCGCATTATGCAGAACAGACCACAAAACATTGCCGTGATATGCAGAAAAGGACAACAACCCCCCCCCAACCAACTTTTGGTTCAAGTTAAGCTTAATTGACATGATTTGTAACATAATATTGATTACCAAAATATGTTCAACTTGTCACCTGTTTTTTAAAAAAGAAGAAAAAAATGAATAGAAGAAAAAGCAAAAATCATAGATACAGTAAAGCATTTACAATGACATTGAATGGGTCCAGTCTATGAACACAAAACTACACAATATTTTAAAAGTATAGTCAGAAAAACATAAACATGATTTTAATTTGATAAAATCATTTGCAGGGTTTTCCTCATTATGTTGTCATGGAAATGAAGTTGTAATTTTGGATATAACTTTGCACAGGTAAGGTCAGTAAGCATTTTTATTACACTAAAATAATGTAAAACAAATATTTCGATTTGTGGCTATAATTTTGAAACAATGTGTATTTTAATAATTGTGGACTGGCCCCATTCACTTCCATTGTAAGTGCCTCACTGTAACTGATTTTTGTCTTGTTTTTTAATAAACAAGGTGATTATCAATATTATGCCAAAAATGCAGAATATTCCTTTAATGTCTAAAACTCAATATACTATAATATACAATATATATATGACATAATATATGACATAAAAACAGCGGTCACATATTGTACCCTTGTATATGTAGATTGTAACACAAAAAGATACCTAATTTTGTAAAGCTGAGCTGTTGTATTGACACTGAAAAATGTAGTTGAGTTAGTAGAGTCGCTACTTTTAGTTAGCTACTCCTCAGCCCTGCTATACAATGAACTCCCTACCTTTTGGACCGGTTCCTAACATTTGGCAAGGTGCCAGGTGGATGGCATTTATGCAGAACCTCTCAGCACTCTCTGGGTCGCAAACACAAGCAAAAGAATTCTCAGCAGATTCAACAGATTTAAAATAGCTATTAATGATGTGCACCCACACACATATACACAGAAGTATGCACATGTTACTTTAGCCTGTGCCGATTTTACAAGTTAACCCCATATATTAAAGGGTTAGTCTAAGATAAAAAGTCATATAGGTTTTGAAAAAGAATTGAAAGTGAGAAAATGAAAGTATTTGAATTTTGGGGGGGACCTATCCCTTTAACATTGCTGGTTTCTTTTGTTCTAAAGCTACAAGAGGAAGCTCAAGGCAGCCAAAGCCATGAACTCAGCATCTGCAGTGGTAATAGAGAATCAGAAGACTGGGCCTGTCGTACCTGGAACCAACAAATACACTAAAGAGGGGTGAGATAGATATCGTTTGTTACCTAAGCGCAGTGGCGGGCTGTGCATTTGAAGTCTAGGCCTTCATTGTGATTCATGCCATTAAGAAAATACAGTTTCACAATGAATAAAACACCCTATGCCTTTGGGCATCATACATTATGTCGCAGTTAACTAGTAATAACAATTGACATTTTAAAAGCACGTCCACGCACGAAAGTCAGAACTTGAAACGACACTTAATGCTCAAGCAAGCCTTATTTTAACTACAGCTTGACTATTTCGTGTCTCCCGAACAGACATTCAAAAATCATAATTTTTCATATGAATCTACCAAGGAGGTCTATAATACCTGGAAAAATCGATCTAAAATTGATTTAAATGTTGCTTGCAATAAATTTCATTTCGTCAGGGTACACAGTTATGCTGCATTCCATAAAAGTTGGATGTGGAATATTCCTACTTGATATCTCTGACCATAAATGCATTTCATTCCCCGTTATTCAGAACTGCAATGCTCCCGTTAGCTTAGCAAGGATTTGACTCTCATTAGAGATGTCTCCTAGCAACCCAACTGATAAACAATGCTGCAGCACTAGCATTTGTGCTTTAGGTGGTCGATTATCAAAAGAGAATATAATGTTTTATACACATATACACTTACTTTGTAAATCTCCCTGAGTGTGGACATTTTTGTGTGACATCATGCATCTGCATCTGGGTGAAATCGGAGTTGATCATTTCTGCATGAGCCTACAAGTTGTAATTCTGATTTCAAGATGCATTCCATTGCAGTTTTCCTAGTAGGAAGTTGTAAAATTTGACTTTCCGGGGTTGAATGGAACTCAGCACTACTTTTCAAAACTTGATCCTGATGTTGCTATAACAATGCAAAAATCACTTACCAATTTACTTGAAGTGAAAATAAGTCCTCCTTTCCTGTTTAATAAATTAAGCAATCACACGGTCATGCAGAATATCTCAGGTTTTAAATCCATAAGGAACTCTTTCTCAATGGTGATACCAAAATTGATGACAGCCGTCTCGTCAGACAGCTTGATTTTATGCTTTTCACTCTTGAATTACGTACATCACTTAAAGTGTGATCGCGTCACTCAAGGCAAGCTAGAAGGCCTCGACTGAGACATATCCTAAAGATCACACCCACCAAGAACAAATAAATAAATCTGATTGGCTGACGAATCTGACAATCTGACTTTAGTTGCCTATTCATTGCACTGTTGAGGGATTCTGAAGAAATTCTGAAGGGCTTGAGGGGGTGGAGTTCAAACTCACACATCGATTCGGTCATGCGATTTGTGAAACAGTTGTCACACTAAACTTGTAAGCATCAAGGAATAAATTCTGACTGGATAAACTTTTTTCTCTATTTGTTTGTAGATTAATTAAGAATGGGAAGCGATTAAAAATACAAATGGGATTGAAAATATTTATTTATTTGGCATGTTAGACCAGCAGTGAAGGCTTTGCTGGCCCTGAGAATTCTCCACTGCCTAAGCGTCACCACAAGCTACATAATGCAAGCCTAGACTCATATCATTCTGGATAGGTATTCCAGCTCCCTGCTGGTGTGTGAGATTGTCTGATATGTATTCCACAGAGCAAACCCAGTGCTGAATATGAACATTGACACAGCCACAGACCTTGGCTTTGATGAAGATGACTCCAACACAGACAGAGAGAGGTATTGTGCACCGTACTATTTTATTCTAGAGATCAGCATAAAGTATGACATTCTCAACCAAAAGCTTTGAATTGGAATTCAGATGCATTTAGCATGAAATAGAGCATGAAAAATAGATTTCACACTACTGTCTATTGTACTGCAGTCTATGCCAGAGGTTCTCTACTGGTTTTGCTTCAGGACCCAGATATTACATTGGACATCATGTGGTGACCCAACACACTACCAAATTTGTACAATAAATAAATAAATAAATAAATAAAATGTATTATATTTAATAAACTAAGAATATACAAAACACATAGTGGTCTAGGCCATATTTTTGAATAGTTTTGCTCATGGTTGTCAAGTACGAAGGCATGCAACACAACCTGTACATGTTGTCATTTGTCTAATTTGGGTGTAGCTTGTACTGAACCAAGTAAGTGACAAGATGAATTTGTACCAAAATATTGTAGTTTGATTGGACGTGCAGGCTTTGACATCAACAACAAAGGTATATAGATATAAAACGTTTTCTCCTCCCTTTTAAAAGTTGGAAAGTCTATTAATTTTGCAACTTTATAATGCATGATTATATAGATTATTGAATTTTACTAAATGCATTTAGCATTGCTTTTCCTTTCTGTCTGATGCCCCTATCACAACCCACCAGTTGAGAACAACTGATCCATGCTAGACTATCAAAAGCTATTCTTCAATTTCTCAGTGTCATTCTGTTGTCAGAATGTGCTGCATTAGCTAACACAGTCAGACTCACTTCAGTTATTAATTAAATAATGTATCATAATTATCCGGTCTCTCGGGCAGTGTGTGATTGCACATAATTACAGCCTTTGAACAAGGAGAGATAACAATTGATCTTGCATAAGCACCTGCACTGAACTAATTTGAACAGTATGATACAAGTTCCTATATTTAAAAAAATGACTCAGCATCTGATCCTGTTTTGTTTATCGGATTTTAGTGGTAAAAAATGGTAAAAGAGGGTAGTGTGCTGAGTACATTTCTGGGGTCATTCATTAAAGCTGACATCTGTTGTTGTTGTATTGTGACTAATGATATCTAGATTGTTTTACTTTTAGCAATAGTGTTAGATGCACTTATTGTCCTTGTGATACTGGTGACCCCATGTTTCTCAGAATCACACTAAGCAATACTACATGCTAAATGTCTTTTGATTCTCTTTCAAGCAAACAAACTGATCCAAAATGTCTCTTTTCTTATTGTTTTTTCCTCATAATGTCCTCTTAATTGTTTTTGAGAGATTGCTTTGTGAAATTCTGATTTTCTGTGCTCTGTCTATTCTGTTTTAGCATTAATTCCCTGGACTACAACATTGATATGACCATGACAGAGAAAGACACTATGCCAATGATGGTAAATGTATTTTAAAAATGAAGATAATATATTTAAATAATATTTACAGTGCCCTTATAATGCAAAAAGACACTTGTTTATACACTTCAAAAAATTTGTTAATGAGTAGTTTTTTTTCTTGTTTTATCAGTACAATATCTAAATATATTACGTTTTATTTATTTTTTAACCTCATTGGCAAATTGGTTTTTGGTTTTATTTTCTTAAGCATATATCTCACTCAGCTTCGTAATTCTAAAAATGTAACTGAAAAACAAGACTTAATATCTTATGTCATATGCTTCTCAAAGTAAATGTGTCTTAGTAAGGATGTTTTGACATTTTACTGGTAAAAAAGACAAAAATAAATCTGATAAATGATGTTCTGCAGTGCATCTGTTTTTGCATTATTTAGAAGCTCTTAACATTATTTGGTTAGTGTGTCCGTGTTATTGAGTGGTGTTTTTGTTGGTTTGGTAGGTAATTGAGGAAGAAGAGGAGGAAGATGAGAGTGAATCTCCTTACATTGAGCCTTTGGGTACTGCATTAGCCCAGCGAGAGAGAAAGAGAGATTCAGAAAACAATTCCATGAGCACCACAGACCTCTAACCTCCACCTGCCTGCCATTTGTTGTATTTGGCCCTGCCAAACAGAGAAAAGACTCCAATAACTTTCCCAAATAGGTTCTATACATGTCTACACACAAACTTCGATATCTTTAGAGTTGACCCATGGCTTAAGTCAATCAGTCAATTGAAATATGGTTCAACAATTCCAAAGTGCATTGGAGGGCCCATAATGCACTTTTAAATGAAGTTTTGTGAGAAGAAAGGTAAACAAGCTTTGGGGATGGAAATGAACTATTTTCATGGCACTATAAAACAAGCAGTAATTAAAGCATGTTTGAAGTCCAATGTTTAATTTGCTTTATTCTTTTTCATTTTCCATAGCATATTTTTTCAATGACAGAACTCTTAGTATCTCTAATAAGTTAATCATTCATCTTATATTCTGCCGTATGGAATGGAACTCAAGTTGAAGCACTTTTCATTTTTTTTATTTGTCGTTGAACAAAATGAAACAAGTTGAAATGGTTAAGAAGAACAAGAACTGCGTCAAAAGAAACAAATTTACAGTAAATCTACAGAATTATACTGCTTGTGAATCCTGCCAAATGTTACCTGGGACAATCCTACTTGGCATAAGTCTGAGTCAAATCAAAGCAAGCAAATAAAGACCTCAGATATTGCTAAGCCAGTTTGGTCGCCAGGGTGTAGATATCATAAACTGTCTGTATTGTATATGGTGTATTGTTATGAATATGTGCTAAGTTCAATAATTTGATAAAATGTTCTCTAAATTTTGCTATAATATTAAAATAAACTTTGACATGTAATTTCCAACACCAGTGTCCACTTTCTCAATAACAGGTGAGTTTTTGCTTTTCCCTTGTAGACATGGATTTAATTTTAAAATTCTTTCACATTACAGCTATCACAATAGTCACAAAACACTGCAAGGAACGTAAGGCTTCAAGGTGTGTTTGTTACTGGTGTGCTGAGATAAACTGCTAATACAAGACATATCCATAAAAAATTACAGGAATGTACAAAAGCAATTAGAAAAGAGATACTCTTAAACTCATGAAGAACACCAAACATTTCACTGTTGCAGAATCAGAGACATCATTTTCTTGTTGATTGAAACACAAAGAATTTTTCTGGGATTATTGTTTTTGCAAATCTCAGTACTTGGTACTGTCGCTCTATAAATCTACTCTTCTGGTCCTGAAATATATATGAATTTATATTTACATGTTGAATACTAGAAATTTTAAAGGTCAAATTACTTGTGTAGCACTTTTACAAGTAAAAAGTCACTTTAAAAGTGATCCTTACTGTCATCTGGTTAACAAGATCTTGACAGAAGCGAAAAAGAGAAAAACACTCAAAGCAACAAAGCTGGTTAGTGCCATTTCAAAATAACCAGAAAGCAAGTAGAAATTAAGACGACTATATTTGTTAATAGTGGATGAAAACAACCCCAAATAAAATGGTATTTATTGTTGATAATGAATATCCATATGGGAGGCTTCCTGTAGTGCAGTGTCCATTCGAGTCTTTACAGAAGACTTAAAGTGCTCTGTAAAGAATGTACTCCTAGTAATGAATGTTAGAGGGGCTTATTATTGAACAAAACCAAACCATGCAACAGGTTATCACTAAAGGCAAATTTTTGGGAGATTGTCTGATTAGTGCCATCATAATGGCTCGTTCACATTCAAACTTGCATGGCTAAATTTCACTGTCGAAGAAGGCATGGGAAGATGACAAGCACGTGTGAAACCTCCATGTGCTATGTACAAAGGACCACCCACATAGAGCTCACTGCCAAACCAAGCAACTTTTTATTGATCAATGTTTGCAAACTTGAACCCCATAGAAAATTTGCTTGGGCAAATGTCTTCACCACCGGAATTCCATCAGGCGAAATTCATGATTGTGCAGAATCCCTTTGAGATGACTGTATTTCGTCCACGGAATTTCGCTGTGCAAATGTTAATGTGAGCCTTTAGATTGTGTGTCATTTGTTCCTTAGTGTTCCTCATCTTGACGTGGTCTGGAGCAACAGCTTGGCCGCCGGACATTCCTAGACCACTGACGAAAAGGATTCTGTCGACGCCTGCCCCTTGTGACTTTCTTTTCGTCTTTATTCTTGCTTTGTCCTTTGGCTTGGCTGGTTTCTCTGGGGTCTGATGTAGGAGGAGGACTGGAAGGGGTCAACGCAGGTATTTCTGTTGGGTCCATGTATGGAACATCTGTCAGAGTGTGCAAGTCTGAAGGTTTGTTCTCATATTTTTTCACTTGTTTCTCCAGATGTTTTTGAATGGCTGTACCCAACACTGCCACCTCTACCACTGCACCGTACACCTCCCAAGTCATCCCCTTTTCATCCCAGCTCACTTCTGGCACAGGTTCTGGCACTTCTTCTGCGGCCACCCCTGGCCGTGGCTCTGGCTCCGGGATCACTTCAGGTGCAGTCAGAATGATGGGACTCATGGGAGCTGTGGCGACTGAACGAGATTCCACCTTCAAGCCCACCTGCAACTCAGCATCTTTTGTCTCTATGGTCTGTGCCACATCTGTACTGCACTTGTTGGCCAGTTTCCCAAAAGAGGATGGAAAAATGAATGTAGCAGAACCCTCGGGAGGGGTCATGGGGCTGGTGGCCACGGACTGATACATCACCTCAAGACTGACCTGAGTTTGCACAGTCTGTTGGCGTCCTGGTGAGCGACTCATAGCGGCCTCTTGAGAGAGCCACCCAGAATCTCTGGATTCTGGTGATTTTATTTTATTCAGTCTTGCATTTACTTCTGCAACCTCAGACTGCATAGGCTGGTCGTTCAGATCACTGTCATTCACATTTACTGTGGCCCTAGGTTCAGCTTTTGTGCTAGCTTGTGTGCTGCTTGAGTCTGTTTTTGTTGGGGGACTTGAAACTGTGCTTTGCTTGTTTTCGTGTTGGGTTTGTTCCGAGTTTGTCCCATTGATGCTCTCACTCTTACAGTTCTCATTGTCCTCTTGTGCCTGAACTCCAGGCAAATTTGGCCCTTCAGCTTCACTTTTACTAAAACTAATTCTTGTCTTCTGGATTTGGCTGACCTCAATAATGTTGGCCACAAGGATGGAACCATTCAGACTGTTATCCTCAGTTGGTCCTCCAACCTCAGTTGGTGTCTCAGGTTCAGTAGGGGAGCTGGAAGTCTTCTCTTCCCCAAAATCCTCATCTTCATCAGCTTCCAAAGAAGAGTCATGATTGGTTACCAGTATTGTGATTTCCTGGTGAATCTCCTGGTCAAGATCTTGTTGTTCAATCTTACTTGGTGGTTCTTCTGCTTGGTTAACACTCCTCTCTTGTTGTTCAGTCTTTCTTGGTGGTTCTTCTTCTTTGTTAACACTCTTCTCTTGTTGGCACGTTGGCTCTGAAGGTTCATCACTCTTGACTGCTGTTTGAGTGGAGGATACATCCTGTTCTAATCGCTGCTCATGTGGAATTAAAGACTTGATCTGATCTGGTGAAATCTCTGGTTCTGACTCTTCTTGGATGGTGCTGCAGATACCCTTGTGGACTGTGGTTCCAGGGTTTTCAGACACTTTGGTCAGGTTTTCGTCACTTACTGTGTCACTCATAAGGGGTGAATAGTCAATACTTCTGTCATCAGTGTTTAAACTTGAGTTTGTCCCTGAACCAGCTTTCCAAACTTCACTTTCTGTCAGAACAGAACCCTCCATGGGTTGAGAGATGGGTTTGTGGTGGTTTGGGAGAGTGAGAGGAAAAATCAGAGCTTGACTCACACCAGTGATTGTTTGGCTGAAAGACAAAAAACAAAATAAAAATAGAATAAAAAAGGGGGAAAATGACATAAATGCATTTAATTCATTCATCAAGTGCAATATAAAAATGAGCATTTGTTCTGCATTAATAATGACACAAAAACAGCTTTAACAGAACTGAAAACAAATGTAAGATTAGGTAGTATGTTTGAAAACCAATTACAGATAAAATTTCCACCACAGTGAGTGAAATAAATTACGCACATGAAGGACGTTTTGAAATAATCACAGACACGCACAAAATTCATCGTTCTATTCTTGAAATAAAAATACACATCAATTCAGCCATATTATACTAACAAGAGGGACAATAGTATCGCTTGTCAACAGGTCTATTAATATTTGATAGAGATTAAATTGTTGCCCTGCTCCGGAATGCATAGCAGATTTCTGATTTGATGTATCCACAAAAAAGCTTGCACAGTAACAGTAACATTCAAACATTATATTATAAAACTAAACTATGTTGGTACACGATAAGACTGTCTCAGTATAATAATAAGCCCCAATGAAACATACCTCAACTGCAAGACTGACCGAAAACTGTATCCATATTTTCAAAGATTTCACAGCTAAGGCATCTCTTCACACTCCAAGCTCCTCTTTTAGGTGCTCGTGATGGTGAGATGCAGATTGTAGATTGTTTATTTTCCAGAAGAATCTCAGTGGATGGTGGTCCTTGGATTTCACTGTGGCTGAGAGTACTGAAACCTTCTGATTTTTAGTTTCCCTGGAAACCAGACTCAACCTGGCAGAGTGAGTGGAAATTAAATGACAACGTCTCTCTAGCTCTTTAATCAGAAGCAAATGATGATGATTAATGTCCTGGTGATCACTAGACACATTAGCTCATGTGCTAAGTCTTGATGCATTTTTTCCCTTTTGAAATACAATAAACTATCAGTGTTTCATAAGAGACACTAACTCAGTGTAATTTGGTTTACTACAAGACAATGTAGCTCACTAGACTGCTGTAATATGCAACACATATGGATCTTTGCCACAATCAATATTCTTTTTGATTTTAAGTGATCAGCAGTCAAGTTTGAGCTAGAATTTCAGATACACGATCATTTGCATATCAATACACAACCCCTGCAAAATTGTTCTTGTCTGTGCGCAAGTGTGCACTTTCAAACTGGCATGGAAGTACATTCTGGAGAGGTGCGTTCTGTCACCATGTTCACACCATAAAATCGAGGTCTTTTGCCAATCACACGCACCCACAGATTATCTGTTGCTTAGCAACCAGCCATGTACATGCATGGTGTTTGTGTGTGTGTGTGTTTGTGTGTGTGTGTGTGTGTGTGTGTGTGTGTGTGTGTGTGTGTGTGTGTGTGTGGGACATGGTGATGGGGGGGTGGGACACATGCCATATTCAGAAAACAAGAAGATCCAGCCTTTCACTGCAGGCAAATGAGGAGGAGGAAGAGGTAGACAGGGATTTAAAAATGATAGGGTTGGAGAGGAGGAGGAGGAGAATACAGGGGAGGAGGGGGTGGAGAGGGCAAGAAGTGAAGGAGATCAGCAGTGAATTAAGTCATGGTGAGAAGCATTTCCTCAGGATGGAACTGTTTGACATTTGCGTCTACAGCATACATTAACACTGATTGTTACATTTGCCTACAATTGAAGTAATTTGTTTATAATACAGTATATAGAATAAACAATTCAGGATTGTCTGTTTCACAGTAATATGTAAGGAAGATACATTTCAGACAGCTGCACAATCGTCATATATATGCATCAAAAATTACGTCAGTGTTTCCAACCTTTTTTGTCTGTTGATGCCCCCATGATTCATCAATAAGGCGAACGTGACCCTTCATCGACACCAACCCTGATATGCATTCTTTTAACTGATATTTCACTATCATTTAACATATTTTACATTTTCAGTCTTTTTTATTATTGTTTATCATTAAATGTTTATTTAATCAGGCAATTCACTTAAGAACAAAATTCTTATTTACAATAACAGCCTGACAGAAGGACAACAGCCTCCTGTATCACACAAACAAATAATATGCATGAAAGCAAAATGTGCTAGTACTGTTTTAAACATTATTAGGCATAATATTATTATGATTTAAATATTATTGCAGTTACACACTTACTAAGTAGCTCCTTCCCAAAATTCATCAGTTTGGTGTTTTATAGCTGCATTCTGTTTTTGTTGTTGTGTTTTTTTTTTTTTTTTTTTTTTTTTTGCTGAGAAATTTGATGGGTTTAAAATAGAAAAGTGAGTTGTATTGTTGTGGAAAACTGTGAGTGAGACATGTAAAGATCACTGTTGGAGAAATCTACCTCAGTTCAGTTTATATGGCCAGAACAGGAGTTTGATCCACACAAATTGACAAAACTTACACATATTATTTGTTTTTGTTCTTTGTGGTTAAAAATTACACATGTAGAAAACCTTCATATTTTTGACATAAAATGCTACTGTAAAAAATCATTTGTAAACTGATAGTTACCTAAAATAATAATAATAACAATAACAACAACAACAACAACAATAATAATAATAATAATAATAATAATAATAATAATAATAATAATTTGTTTAAGAAAACTTGTGATGTTATGGCAACATTTTGTAAAAATATATGTTTTATAGAAGTAAAAATTAGATTTAATCTAAGTAACAAAGTATGATTTAAGTATGAAAATTTATATTACACCCCAAAAAGTATTTTTTGCCATTTTTTTTATGATTTACACAAATTCCACTAAATTGATTAAATTAAATATAATTTTTTTTACAAAGTAAATTATTAAAATGTGTGTTTTCAATAGACAATACATGTACATTTACAGTAAACTATTATTAAAATTACATTTAAAAAACAATAATTGTGCATTGCCAGAAGTCCCTGCATTACATTTGATTTAATTTAATTGAAACATTTATGTTTCTTTTTTATATCAGTTATGTTTTGGGGTTTTAGTTGTCATTTTAAGCTGTTTAGTTGATGTTTATTGCATTAGTTTAGTGTTTGTTATCCTGATGTTGTTTTGTATTTGTGCAAGTGACACGGTGCTCTGCCATAATGGTCACTGCTCCTGGAAGAGCCGTTCTTTGCCATATAATTTTATCCTTTAGTAATATATATACAGTATATATATATATATATATATATATATATATATATATATATATATATATATATATATATATATATAATGCACAGGCATTATATATACATAATAATTATGTTATCAGTACTACAAATCCTGAATTTGTAGAATTATTAATTTCAACAAAATGTCAGATAAATAGTGATATAATAAAAAAAGCACCCAAATAATGGCAATAATGTTTCTTAATTGATACTATACTGCTATGTCTATGAAAATGTATTTGATGAGTACCCTTGGATTATTTCCCAATGTGTCCTGTGCCACACATTTGGATTAAGATGCTCAAAATTACTCAACCTCCTGTTTTTACAAACCCATATGAATTACTTTCCTCATGGAGCACAACACGAGACGTTAGGCCAACTGTTAGTGACTGACAGCCTAAGTCACCATTCACTTGCATTGCATTTTTTTTCCAATAAAATGACAGCGAATGGTGACTGAGGCTGTCATTCTACCTAAAATATCCTTCTGCGCTCCAAGGAAGAAAGATTGTCATACGAGTGTAGAACAACATAAAAGGTGAGTACTGTAAAAGTAAACAGATTTTTTGGGTGCACTATCTCTTTAAGTGATTATTGTTCATCTTCAAAAGGATCATCTCTTGACATCCACAGCAGCAATACTGAATAGCTGGATCTGCCCCAAGGCCATTTTGAATGAAACATCTTTTACTGTGGTCTATCTGTGTTATGTTGCTATAGCAACATAACATCACCCCTTCTCAGATACCCCCCTCTAGAGATGTGGGAGCAGAGAAAAGTAATATAGGGTTATAGTCAACACACATGTTGGCTTTAATAGTAGAGTGGAGATGTTCTTGCATTCTATATATATTTAGTGAACATCTAATTTAAATAATGTTATATTGTTATTAGTCTAAAAATTAGTCTTTATGAATTGAATGTGTTTGATCTATAAATTAATATCCCAGCAGCTAAAATAGCATCATACTCCAAAAGAATAGGACTGTATATGTAGGATGTATATAAGGAGACACAGAGACAGAGAAATGGAATGTATAATGTATTTTCAATGCATTTTTGAACAGCTTTCAGAATTTACAAACTGAACAATTAAACTAAAATGTAAACTTTATGTACTCTAATAACATGCATAAGAACTGCAGATGAATTGTAAATATTTAGTTGTCTGTTACATTCACAGCTAATTAATGTGCTGTGTGTTTTTTTTTTTTTTTTTTTTTTTTCAAATAAAATAAAATAAATAGAAAAAAATTCAAGTTTTGGGCATTTTTATTTAAAAAAGGAATGTCCGATTGTTTGGGCAGTGCAGAATTTATTTAGAACTCAATTTGTGTCCAAACACCTTTATGGTGTCTGAAGCTTTGCCTGCAGTTGTGCCTATAGCAGACTTTGTCTGTCTGGACGCCTCCTCAGCAGCTGTGTGTATATACATACACCCACACACAGACATACAAACACAGAGGGAGAGAGTTCCTTTAAGGGATCATTTGCATATTCTTGAGCAAAACAATTTCTGTTTGTGATATACGTGGCACGGCAAATATATACATGAATAGTTGCATATTTTAAATGTCACATTTTAAATTTGAATTCAAAATCTAAATTCAAATATTTGATCTTAGACATTATGGCAGTATAATCAAATAAAATGTCCAGCAGTATATTCAAATTCATAAACCAAAAAAAATAGAACGCTTCAAAATTAAAATTTTACATTTGAATGAGGTTTAAAATGATTGATTTTAGACATTAGGGCAAAAATGCTGAAACAATATAGCTGAGGCAGTGGACACTCAATGATTCACACACACAAACCAGCTGTATCCACTTTTTATCTATAAAGATGTACAGTATTAACATAGACTCAGTGAGTTGGCAGCTCTCGCTTACCTATGTTGGTAGTTTCTTTGGAGGATTCTGCCACCTGGTGCACAGCATCTTGTGCTGCCTGCACTAAAATAACATGATCAAACACGCTGGATGTTTTTCAACACATTGACAAAGTTCTCTAAATTACTGCAACAAAATCCCTAAAAAAACACGGTCAACATTAAGGCATCATAGTAAAATAGTCTGTAATATCTGTAAACATTTTAACTACTACTACTACTACTATTAATAATTAAAAACAAAAGTATTATAAAATTCTAAATAATAATAATATAAAATGCAAATATTTTTTAATTTCTTTTGATATATTTTAAACAAAAATTGTTACATTTTAAACTATTTTCTGTTTCGTCTATTGCAATATCTCATTTGATTTCTACTTATAAGTGTTTGCATAGAATTAAATACAAAACTAAACATTCATAATTAAATAATTAAATCTCTTAAAAGCTCTTCTGATGGTCCAAATGCTCACTCAGAAGTACTAAAATTCCATATGAGCCCTGTATAATCATCAGTACCTGCACTGTCAGTGACACCTTTAGTGGCTGATTGTGTGGTGTTCTTCAGACCCTCAAGAGACTTCTTAAAGGAAGCCATGATCCTGACCACATACACTTACAGTCCTTCTGGCCCCGTGTGAAAGGGACACTGCCAGTGTGCCCTTAAATACCCTCTGCTGCCAGAGGGCACCACATTTCCTGCGATTACACATGCTAATCCATCAATGGTGCCAGGCTTATGCAGGTATTCCAGCTATGAGAGGTCTGCCATAGAACTTCACCCATTCTGCTTGGCTCAGCATTTGTGTAGAGCACTATGTTCTCTTCTGGAGACACAGCCAGACATCCTGTTGTTTAGGGAGGGGAGAGAGGGGAGGAACGGGGTGTCTCTCCTTGTGTTTGTCTCTCTGGGTACAATATCTGTCAGCAAATCTATTTAAAACACATTAAATCTATTATACTATCATTCAAAAGTTTCTCGTAAACTTTTGATCTAAAGGCTTATACACAAATGCTTAAAATTGTTTTGGTAACAAATATAAATTGAGCTGATATGTGAATTTCATTGCATTTTTTATGTAATTATTATTATTATTATCATGATTGTTATTGTTGTTGTTGTTATCATCAGTAGTAACAGTATTTAATGATGAATCATGAAATAATTTTTGTACCAACATACTGTAACTCCCAAATTCTATTTGTGTAATTTCAAAGTTTTTAAGACTTATTTTAAATATTTTTTTCTAAAGTGTGGACAATAGTAATACATAATGAGGTGTGTCCAAACTTTTGACCAGTAGTGTACACAATATGGGTTTCCCCTAATGTAGTGTAAACAGACCTCTGTTTTGATGGAATATATAATAAGAGGAAATTGGATGGTGTGTTTATTTATTTATTTATTTATTTACAGAGGATTCATTTGTCTTGAATGACTCAGAAACCTTAATATTGACATTTCCAGCATTGTAAAGCACATATTGACCTGACATCCATAAACATTTCAAGACACATTTACACTAACTTCTCCAGTACACAAACGCATACATACACACAAATAGATACAAATTGCCCAATTCTAAGAAATAATCCACTGGAATGATATCACAAGCAACAATAAAGTTACAACGTATAAAACTCGAACTTCAAAAACTTCAATATTAAATAAAAAAGAAGAAAAATAAAATCCCACAAACAGGCATTGCACACAGCAATATATAATATCATATTTACCCAAAGATATTTTAATCCCCAATATGCTATTGGAAGATCCGAAACATCTATTACACATTTGGAAATGCAGGTACACAAGTACAAACCGTCACAATGGGGAACAGGTCTCGTTTCATTGGGAGGGAGACAAGGAAACGAGACAGAGCACCCCCCCCCCCACCCCACCCCACCCCCAGGCAGTCAGCATAGAGCTACATCCAAAACATTACTGTCAGAACATGACATTTACAATATATCATAATAAAAGTATATATCTGATAGGAAGAACATTTTTTCGGCAGGATTAACTGGAATATATATCTGTGTTTTTGTACTTTTTTGCAACAGGGGTTATTGTGATGAGTTTAGGGTTTGTACATGTTATTGATAGACACTTCTTGTGCTGCTGGCTGAACTTGAGCTTGGAATGTGATGTTTATGCCTACTGTTCATAATCCTGGTTCTCCTGTAGAAAAAGAAAAAAATACACTTAAAATGGGTCATAGCATACATTTTCATCACACACTCCTTTAAAACACAGCAGGAAATCTGCATGGCTGCAGAGGTATCTGGTAACACTGTTCCCTTAAGGATTATAAAAGGATTCATTAATGACTAATGAGTCATTTACAAATGCATTTTGCACTCGAAAGAATTACTTTCATGCAATACCTGCAAAATAGTAAGTAATTTCAACATATTATAAATGCTTAATAACACTTATTCAACAGTAATTACCTATGAAAATGTACCTTAATCTAAAGTGAATGTACAGAAAGCATTTTTAAGGAGTTGCCAACACTAAAAACCTATGAATATAAAGTTCTGCATGGTATAATGGTGATCAGGCTTTATTATATTAAATATGCTGTGAATGAGCATGAAGATCAGGGGACTATAGGCAACTAGGTAAGTTGAGCAGCACCATTCTTTTGACATCAATGTGACAAGGAAAGAGACAACACAAGTGAGTCAAGACATTACAGTAATAAATATAAACATAAAGTGTACTCTTGCGAAATGACAAAATCCCTCCTTTTAATCTCACCACAATAGTCTATTTTAGCTGCAATGTGGCAAAAATTATGAAGTTGGGCATTTTTTAAAGCATTTATAAAATGCAAGTTAAAATTGTCTCTTTTCAGCAATTATTGAATTAAATTCACCTTTCTATTCATGCTTTTTTAAGTGCTTATACATTTTTTTATAATGCATTTGTAAATTACTTAGAAGACTTAATGAGTGCCTTTACAACCCCCTTAAAAAAGGGAACATTAATGTAAAGTGATACATTTGCGTTTGTGTCTTGTACTTGTTACATAGGATTTTATCAGCTATACTAATATATAATATATTTTAATAAAAACAAATTTGTGTTAGAAAAACGTGAAGCAGTTATATTGATTTTAAATTAATATTCTATAAATAACAATATAATAGAAATGCTATATTTATACATCAAGTTTTATTTATAACTTGATTCAATGTAGCTGACTATTATTTGTCTTCCTATACACCTGATACAATTGGACACCTAAACAAAGGTTTTCCATTACCAATGCCATTGATGCCATTTATAAATTAATCAGTCAACCATGATTAATTTATTCTGTAGCCTAACGTATCCAGTAAATGCAGCAGTTACCGTGACAAAGTCAGTAGTTTTTTAGATCTTATCATGCCGGCCACCATTAGAAGAGACCATCCTAATTTAGAATAAAATACCTTTATTCAGCCACTGAAATGACTGGAGTCTTCATCTCATGTGAGTGTACGTTGTTTTAAACATATTTGTAAGATTAACATTTCATTTCTTTGAGTTTAAAACCTTTTTAAGTCCACTTATTAGGCAGTGAACCTTTACGTCATGTGACACATCCTACATCTAACAATGTTCCTCATTATTTTTGTCCTCTGCAGTAGTTTCTTTCTTCCCCAGCAGAGAGAATCTGATGCTTTCAGATTAAGCTAAACAGTCAACAGAATTCTCATTGATTTATTTAATGAATATAATGATCAAAACATGCTGGACTTCTATTAGCATAGAATCTCAAGATATGCAAAGTCTTAAATGTCAGTATCATTATCAGGTTGCCTTGTTTCCCTGTGTGCTAGATCACAGACATTGAGGACCAACTGGAAGCACTGACGTGCACACAACGGGGGCAGTAGGGGCGTAAGTTCGTTTACAAATATAAAGGTGCCCTTTTGGTCATCCAGAAAAAGGGGAGATATTTTAATTATTAAATTAAAACAGATGAATACAAAATTAAAATCTCGTCATAATCTCACAATAACAGTAATAATGTGTTATTATTCGATTTCTTTGTAAATCTTGGGCGTATTAAAAAAAATGAAGCGGAGGTGCTTTTAAGAGTGCGTGCTACAGGAGATCGGGGCAGATTCCAATCGCAAGTGATCCTCCCTATGCCCTATACTCACTCCAAACTGCAGAGCCCTTGAAGTAGGTTCTCTGAAGGAAACATGGCATTACTGTGTGAATGTAACCTTCGCTAACAGTCTTGTGGAAGGGCCCATTTTCTCACTTTGGTTTTGAATAAGATTTCGAGTGGCATCCCCTCCCGCAGCAGTGCCCTTCAAGGAAGCAAAAAATGCAGTTTTTAATTCTCCCCGGAACATCAAAGTGCCGTTACCTGACACGAGTAACAGGTCAGATAAAAAGTCCACTCCATGTATTGTGTTGCAAGTTCATCAAAAGAATAATACTCGATTGCTACCGAATACACGACATTGCATACAACTAGTGTGGACAGACTTATTAATTATAATGGGAGCGGTTGCGTTGCTTTCAGTGATATTAATTAAATGAGTCTTTTATAGAATATTGACATACACTGAAGGGGCTGTCAGGTTTAGTCAAAGCCAGTTTGATTTTGTTGAAAATAATAAGCCATTAGACTAATCACTTTCAGAAAATACCATTAGGCTTCCACAGTATTTCCGCTCCCTATACGCATGTTATGCAGTCCGCGTAGGGCACCAACTCCCTAGTGGGGCACCGTCATATCCAAGGGGGCCCCAGAAACTCTACTAGGTGTCCTTACTCGCATGTTATACATTATTCAAAGACCCTGTAGCATCCGCGGAATACAGTCAATCTCCTCACTCTTTCTCATTGCGCGTTCACAACATGTTCACACCACGTTTCCAAGGTAATGCCATGGTACTGAATGATTGATCATGTTTATATTTCATGATACTGTCATGGTACTCTAAGGTACTTTAAAAATACTATGGTTTTACAATGACACATCATAAACATGGGGTTATCACAAACCATGTCTGAAAATAAACAAATAAACAAGTGTAATACCATGATGCTTTTTGTGAAAAATATACTGTAACAGAATAGGCTATTATTTGTGATAAAGCAAAAATGAAAAAAAAAAATATATATATATGTACAGTATAAATTTGTACAAATACTAAAAATGGTCAAATACTCAAAAAGCAAAGAAATGATTTAAGTATTAATAATTATTACTCATTCAAAATAGAAAACAAAAACAATCATTGCCCTTTTTTAGCCATCTTCCGCTGTCCCCTAAGGTTTGTGCACGTCACTGACTGGAAGAGCTCTTCTCCTCCACAGGGCAGGGGGAGCCTCCATCACTACCCACAGTGCAACAGTGTTTTTGACGTCACCACCACTCCCATCCAGGCAGATCCAGCATGGCAGTGAGGTAATGAGCAGGCAAACAGAAGGAGGGGGAAGGGAAATAGAGGAAGAGGAGGAAACAGAAAGCCACCGCACAAGGAATCCCACCATGTCTGTGTCCACTTATGACACGTTTAAGGAATTAATTTGATAATAACTCTCAGGGGTTAAATTAGATATTATAATGCTGGGGAAAATAGACATAATTGAACATTTTATAAAAATAATTTTTATAAAATTATTATTGTATACATTATTATGTAAGGGATAATGTTAGCCAGGTACTGAAATAAAATTACCCCTGTCAGGGTGATCCTGTATTACCATGAAGGGGTGCATTATGAGATAATAATCAGCTGATTGTGCGTTACCATGTATTTTTGCATGACTACTTGTGGACATGAAACACTGATTTGAGTTAAAATTATTTTATTATTATTTTTATCATATCATACAGTCAAATGGTCCTTATACAAAAATATTTGACCATAGAATGCTGCAATTGGCCAATTAAAATGACGTATTTCAGAAAGGAGTATACTAAAATATATATAGAAATCAAATATGCAATACATATTTATAACGTTGGAGGAATTTATAATGTAAGCCAACAGTTATTCAAGACTACTGAAGGTGGAGTTAAAAGTATTAGTTTTATAGTATAGTATAGTATAGTATAGCAGAGCAGAGTATAGTATTGTTACAAAAGTGTTGTTGTACTAGACACATGCTATTATAAAATAAAGGTGTGTGTGTGTGTTTTTGTATCTTGTAGATAGTGACTGCAAGACTGATTTTTTAAATTAATTTGATAATTAAATAATTAAATAAAATTTTGATATTACTACGTCAGCCTATAAAACCACCCATATCATGTTTTTATAACTGTAGAAAAATTATTTATAATGCATTTGCAAATGACTTAATATTCATTATAGAACACCTTTATAAACCCTTAACAAATGAAAGATTAATGTAGAGTGTAACCAGTCATCCAACTGATTCATTTCCTTTTCTGCCTTTATTTTGTTTCATAAGATCATATCAGCTATACTAATATAAATCTTCTGATCTTAGCTTTTGTATTATTAAAATCTTTTTGACCATAGAATGCTGCAGTTGTCCAATCAGAATTAAGTATTTCAGAGAGGAGTGTACTAAAATAAAAATAGAATGCTGCAAATTTGGAATGATAACATCCCACTAAATAACACCTATGCTTGTGATAATGAGTTTAATTTAGAATGTAACACCATTAAAAAACACATATCAGTAGACCACTCTTCGTAGAGTTGTGTGCTGTGAGCAGGGATGTTCTCACCTGCTGGGTTTCGTCGTATGTTTGTCCCTCTGGGTCCATCAGAGCTTCTCCCATTGGCTCCTCAGTGGCCTCCTGACCAAACTCAGGCTTTGAATACACAAATGAAAGCACATATTGTTTTAAAAACCAAAAATGTAGAAACATTTGGCCACCTTCCAGTATACAAACCTGCATTAGCACTATGAAACAAAAATTATGCATTACACTAATAGGATCACAATTATTTTAAACAGCACTATCATGGAGAGGGTAATTGGCACCTTTTGGCACCTGTCTGGTTGTGCTGTTTACTGTCTGTACAGTATATTAGTGATGCATCTGCTAGTGCGCTTCTGTTACACGTTATATGTTCAGATGTGCATAATAAATATTTTATCAACCTCCATTATATGGCATGCCACAGAGAGAGAGAGAGAGAGAGAGAGAGAGAGAGAGAGAGAGAGAGAGAGATTCTCATAGATTTTCTTTACAGGTCTGGGTCACAAAGAGGTTTATTTTTAAACTGGGCTATCACAGTCAATTAGGTCATATTTCAGTCATCTATAATTATAATAACACAACCACTCAAACACTTCATGTCAATCAAACAACAATGGATCATTCTTAAGAAACCATGTCATTGGTGCTTGAACGCTTATAAGGCTCATCTTTGCCAATGTAGCACTCTTGAAGTCACCCAAACTCGCTGCTGAAACCTCCTGGAGGTGCCGCTCCCAATAGCTACCCACATCCACCCTCACTTGTACTTCGTCTGAATTCTGGAGCCACTCTCTTAGGTTTCCCCTCCCACCCTCCCCTGGTCTTTTGCCATTCTCTTCAGTACTGCTGGAACCCCCATGGTCTGTTCCTTGTCTTTATGCTCTGCTGGCCCCCGTTTGGCCAGTCCTGCCAGGGCCCCCTGGTCAGTTCCTTGCCTTTCTGCTTTGTCGGCCCATCTGGTTTGCCCAACCAGCATCCCCCTGGTCTGTTCTCTGCCTTGATATGTTTCCTGTTCCATGTTTTGCTTTTCTCGGTTTTGCCCTCTAAAGGGAGTTTTGGATTACTGCCCTGCTGACAACTGTCTGAGCATTATGTGTTTTGTCTTTTGCATCTTGTTATTGTGCTTTGTTTTTTTTACCCTTAATAAAATACTTTGTGTTTTGAGTCTGGGTTCTCCACACATAATCTGACAGTTACGGCAGAACTTTAAAAAAAAAAGTAATGCAAAGAAAAACTAGTTCATATAAATTTTTAAACAACACAATACTAATGTTTAAACTTAGGAAGTATATATATATATATATATATATATATATATATATATACAGGGTTGGGAGGGTTACTTTTGAAATGTATTCCACTACAGATTACACAATACAGGATGTAAAATGTAATTTGTAACGTATTCCATCAGATTACTCAAGGTTAGTAATGTATTCTAAATACTTTGGATTACTTCTTCAGCACTGGTAGATTTTTTTCACTTGTTTTGACTATACAAACTCTGTCAGTAGAGTAAGACAAAATACATATGTTAAAAATACATTCTCTGAAAAACCTAAATATCTTATGCAGTGTTGTTTCTAAAACGTGATAAATCAAACTGATCTTGTTTTAAGGATTTTTAGAATTTTTTTACAGGAAAACAATACAAAAATTATTATGAAGAATAAGAAGAATATCAAAGGTCTTATTTGAAAAAAATAAATTATGATCCAACGTGAATTTTCTTTTTTTTCTCTCCTTTTCTCCCCAAATTAGAATGCCCAATTTCCAATGCATTCTAAATCCTTGTGGTGGCATAGTGACTTGCCTCAATCCGGGTGGCAGAGGACAAATCTCTGGACAAAGCGTCTGAGACTGTCAATCCACGCATTTTATCACGTGGATTATTGAGCATGTTACCGCGGAGATATATCGCTTATGGAAGCTTCACGCTATTCTCTGCGGCATCCACGCACAACTCACCACGCCCTGGCTGTGATATGCCAAAGCGATGATGTCAATGACCCAGTGGGCGATCCTCTGTTTGGAGACAGCGTTCCCTTTCCGCTGTCCTCCAAAGCAGAAAAAGAGCTGCTCAGAGCATCTAAAGCTCTGCGTTTAGCAAGAAGCAGATGAAGGCTATCCAAGATATCCTGCACGATCAAGATCCCGCACCCCATCTGCTCGTCGCCAGGGGTGTACCCCAGTGGCGATGACTCCGGCTCAGACTCGAGTCCCAAGATGGGCATGGCGCTGTAGGGTCATCACGCCGATCTTCCGCCACTTGTTCAGCCCTTGGACGGACCTTGCATTTCTGACTATGGACGGACCCCACAACTGATGAATGGAATGGCAGAGGGATTCAGCTTGCTGAACACAACCGCTCGGCTCTGAAGAAAACAATCTGAATGAGTGGTTGCGAGCCAGCTCATTTTATACACGTGTGTCTGGAGGAGTGGCATGCAAATTCCACTCACCAATTCCCATTGGCCTTTTCTCAAAGATCAGAGGTGTTGGGGCTCCCAAGGGCGACCCCTAGTGTCACTACATTGACACAACGTCGAGTGAGTGACAGATAGAGAATTAAATATGACATGTTCTGAGGAGTGCCAACTTTACATAATGCAGCAATTATTATTTCTGGATTGAGTATTGACATTCACTGTTTTTAAATAATGTTTGGTCTCAAATTAATCGCACTACTTTATTTCTGTGTCTGATTTAGAATGGGCAGAACTCCTGTAGATCAAGTTCAATTAAAATATATATCAGATCAAATAAATAAATATATATATATATATATATATATATATATATATATATATATATATATATATATATATATATATATATATATATACTGTATTAATTGGAAATAATATTTATGGCTGTATATACAGTATAAAGTATATGTACTGTTTATGAAAGCATATTAATTACACGCAAATTGTCTAGTATTCAGATGATATACATTCTTTTGCATTACACACCTAATAGAGTTAAACCTGTCAATTGCATTCAGTATCCTTTTAATTATATATTAATATAAATCATAGGGACAGACATAATATGTAAAACCATTTCGTCAGAATGACTCACAAAAAATGTATACTATTGACCATGTTCTGGAACAAAAACAAATAAATCATATAGCAGCACAAGCACACAATCACTGACCACCCACATCCTGTTTAGTCACATACTCCAAAACCATGAAACTACACACTTCAATGGGCCATCTACACACTATTCTTGTTATGACAATAGCTGTTGGGATGATAGCTTACCTGAAGGACTAGAGCTTCAAAATTGATGACAGTGACGTCATGTTTCTTTTCTTAGCTCACAATGTACAGCAGGCTTCACACACACAACTGTAAACACTACAAGCACAAATGCTGCAAGCTTCTTATGTTGATTCTATCTCTAAGTGATTTATGAGATTACCAAGTCAACACAAGCCTGTTGGGGAAAATCAGAGGAAGACCACACCTGAAAATCTACTACTGTAGTAAATTCTATTCATACTATATTAACCCTGAGTGCTTTCGTGTTACATGAAATAAAGAAAGTAAAAACATTTTTAGAACAGCATGTGTGCGACTAAATGATTATAATTATTTACATAATTTTTATTTTTGATTGAACTCTCTTTTAAGTAAAACTGCCAAAGTTTGAAGACTGGCTGACTTCTCCCATAGAGCATTTTAAGTACATCGCAAAGTGCTTTGCAACCTTGGGCAAGGTCGAGAGAGAGAGAGAGAGAGAGAGAGACGGATGGGGGGAAAGGGAGGGGGGCTCAATGGAACAGAAGGACAAGACATGATATTCCCTGTGGGATGGGAGGCCCACCATTATCTGTCATGTGTATTGATGTGGAGGTGAATGTGTGTGAGGTGTACCACTCTCTCACAGATCTCCAGTCCTTTTTTCTTCTATGACATCCAATGATATTCTTCCAAGTAGCATTTCATTCTAATGCAATAAACCATAACTATATCTGGGGGTCATATACATTGCGATAATTCCCAGATAACAAAATATCTGTCCTATGTTCTGCCTGGGAACTTGAAAATGTGCTTCTTAATTACTGGTAAGTCAAAAAAACACTATTTAATATGACTGAATCAGACTGGTTTGGTTACACCAACGAAAGTAATATTTAAGTGTCAGATGAGGTAGAAATAGATCTGCATATTGCCACATTTAACAGAGGTTTTAACATCATTTTGCAAAAAGGTGCAATACAATGAGTTTGTCAGATAAAAGGACATACATTCATGTCAGTGGGGAACTCATCCTTCTTCACCAGGCCGGTGGCTGCGGCGATATTTCCTGCCCCAGACATCACAGCTCCACCCAAATGAGAGGCCTGTTCCTTTGTCTTCTCCGCCACTGACCAGAGATAAATTAAAACACATTTTAAACACTGACACATCCAATTTCAACACAGACACATCAATCACGGATTCAATGTTTAAAAAACAGAAAGAAAAAAGAAAAGAAAAAGGAAATTCAATAATTGGGAAATAAGTATTTTGGGCAATGCTTTACAGCTTTTAAATTAGTCTGCATATATAATGCATTATAAAGCTATTCTTATTATAGTTTAATGAATATAGTCCCATATAATAAACACTGCAATGCATTGTAACTTTAAAGAGCATAATGCATTAAAATATATTATTGACACCATTGTACATAATTAGCTATATCATATGTTAGTACAATGTTACTTAATCAATGTTAGACTTAATTTACCTGAAAAATGAAGTTTCACCAATAAAAGTATTTTTTATGTGTTCATATAAGCAGAAATCAAGTAGAAATAGATCACTGAGATAACAATTGCAACAATTACCACTTTTCAGTGTATTGTGAATGGAGTTACATTTATTTCAGAGAACATTTTACTGATTATAGGCCATTATGAATGCATTAAATTCAATTTATTATACAGGTATCAAGTAGTGTTACTGAATTTGATAAGGGGTTCGGAGATATTGTGCTCATGCGATAGCAGCATAAATATGTTATATGAATTTTCTTGTTTTCCTGTTTCCTATTATAGCACACAAAGACACTATAACATGCTATAGCACATGAACTTAGTTGTTGATCATGTGTTTTAATGCATTATACTCTTAAAGGTACAGCACAGAACTGTGGTTACAATTAGTAATGAGTCAAAGGGAATACATCATAGTCCATTAATATGCTCTTTACAAGGCATTAAACAGGTCTAGACATGCTTTAAGTACAGTGATAAAGAACTGACATAATTGTGACAAAGTTTAGAGATATTGAGATGAGGAGGACAATGGCAAATCCCATCTGTCCAACACAGTCCTTGAAAATATCCTTCTGAAATATCAGCCAGGCTCAGAACTATTTGTCCCGGTTCCACTTTGTGGCTGCACACATGCCCTTTGAACACATTAAATGAGACGTATTCATTATTTACAAGACACTTTGCAGAATCACCTTACCTGTTGCAACACTGTCTTTGGTCTTGTTGCCTGAAAGCACAATAAAGAATAATATAAAATCGTTTGCACATCCTAAGACGATAATGAAACATTAAATTAGTCTTCAGATGGAAACGTGATAAGGGTGTAAGCAAGTACATGATAAAGACAGGCAGTAAATGTAAAGACAATGTGAAGTACAAGGCTGGAACAGCCAGAGTAGCTTAATTTAAAGGTTAACTGAAAAATCATTAGCGCTAATAGAAGCTGTATCTCAGACCTATCACTGTAACCGCCCTGCATGAGTGAACTAAAACTCACAAGTGTCTATTAGGAAAGGAGGTACAATCAGTCTCAGTATGTTTAATAGAAGAAAGAAGAAGGATTAAGAGAAAGAGGGTGAGTGAGAGAAGATGTTTTAACTGGAGTAATTAATCCATGGATTTGGACTTATTACTGCAGGTGTGTTTTATCTACAATACTTCAGTGATTCAACCACAAATGCACTTCTTGAAGGAAGTAAGGTCTGGTCAAAAATGCATAGTGTACAAGAAGAATAATTTTTGATTTAAAAAGTTTATTACATTTGCTTTATTTGGTTATAACACGATCAAACAGGAAATCAACATGGTGCTTACGAATGTTCAGGTACCCTGAAATCAACCCCATTCTCCTTGTGACAGGGCGGTGGGCGGGGCTGGGTCGTGATTCTGCACATCCGGTTCCTTATCAGGCTAATTAAGCCTCCAAGAGGGATAAAGGCCAACTGCGGATGGTGGTGCGGGAGAGAGAGAGAACATGACGGTCAGCTGCCTGTAAATAATCTCTCTCTGTCGCACCACCATCCGCGCCACTCCTGAATTACTGATAAGCGTCATCCCCATAGGACATTTTTGCATCAATCCAAGTGTGTGCACCTTTCCACATGGCACTACATTACTGGCACAACCTCTGAGATACAGGGCGTGTCTCAATCAGCTCCCTAGCTCACTATGCCATGCATCAGTGTATCGTAACATGAATTCGGGCACTGGCAAGGGTGTTCATCCACTGAACATTGGGACACTCTTGACTCATTTTTAATTTTCACTGAAGATATTCAAACTTACAGTGTTATTATAACAGATAAATTACATAAAGAATGAAAAAAAAAAAAAATAGAAAGGAGTGTATTTTAAACCTTTTAACAACTCTAATATTAAAAGTTGGTTTCACTTTCATTGTGGATGACAGACAAACAACATCTCTTTTAAAGAGAAAATAAGGCTTTGGCATTATTTATACTTGTGCTCATCTTCTAACAACTTGAGAGACTTCAGAAGACATTACAACGTTTCCGGTAAGGGAAGTGTAGCAATGATGCACCCTGGTTTTTAAGATGCATTGTGTGATTTATTTAGGGAGAGAACGTTTCAGTGCCCTGGATGATTTTGCGAATGACACTTAATTTTTGCTCTAAAAATAATATTTTTACTCGCTTGAAGGTTAGGTTTAGGGTTGGGGTTTGAGTGTAGGGTTAATAAAATACGTGCTCCGGTTGACAACATTTACAACTAAAAACTACTCACTTTACTACTTGCTTTTGGTGCCAATCTGTGGACGTTTCGCCTCAAAAACACTTCCAGTTTTGGACACTGGGGGCAGTCATTGAAAATTTTAGTAGGCACAAACTGATTTCAGCAGTAGAACTTTCGATTTACGGTCACCAGAGATTTTTACTTATCCTAGGGCAGTGGTTCTTTAAATTTTTTGGTAATGTCCCCCTTTGAATCAAGAAAAACATTCGCTGAGAAAAGTAAGAGAAAAGTAACAGGTCCCACGTGACGGCACTATCTACATGTTGTATCGGTTGTGGCCTGGACCTCTGGACAATAATTTACACCTAAATTATTTTGAGTAATGGTACTGAAAAACATTAATAACCACTGAAATAAAAACAGACCTAAGACACTTTAAAAAAATGCCATTGCATGGTGCCCCCCTGGACGTGGATAATTTGGCCCTGTGCAGGAGCAGTATTAATGTACTGCATTTTAACTTACCTAAAAATGACATTTTCACCCATTTTCTCACCCTTGCTGTTCAAAAGCAGTAGAACTTTTTTCATCCATGAGACACAAGATTGAGGGATGAAAGGATTGTGATTGTGATTGTGGCTGTCCAAGCTTGAAAAGCATCATAAACGTCGTCCATTAAAACTTGTGCCTTATATTTCTTCTGAAGTCATACAAAAGTGTTGTGTGAGGAACAGACCTAAATTTAAGTGTTAATTCACCTTTTCACCCATTTGAAACTGGCGTGCATGTGTGAACATCTTTTTTTACACACTCTGTGTGGAATGTGTGAAAGTAAACAAGATTTTGGGCGCGTCCCACACTTTGAGAACCATTGTGCTAGGATGTTGTGGGTGGCTGCCAGGGGTTGCTTGTGTTTACTTGGATATTTTGAGAAGTGTTGCCCTGCAGTTGCAAGGGTGTTCTGGGTGGTTTCTAGGTGTATGCTTACTAACGCAAGTCACTGGCTCTAAGGGTATGTTCCAAAGTTTAGTGAGCTGCTTTGCAGTCTCCTGCCTACATAGGGAGCTGTCTTCTATGGCAGCATCCTTACTGAAATGATGCCTTGTAAGAGAGCGATTTGGAACACTCTACAAAGATGGCAACTTCGTACATCGTTCAAATAGCGCTCCTCACGTGAATCACACAGGACTCAACTCGTAACTGATTTCAATACGCGATCCTCTAATGAGCCTAAATACGCATGGCAAACACACATTTTGGGTAAAATAGTTGATTTTGTGTCATATTAAATGGCTAATAATCGATACTTTTCAATTTTAAATGGATTATAAGTATATTTATAATCAATTTCTTTCGCTTCGTCCACCATCTTGGATTTATTTTTCCACTGAGATCATCACGGTGCATTCTGGGATCGCTTACCTGGGGAAGGATACATATGATGCTACTTTAAAATTTGGCTAAAACGATAGATTTTAAGAGGCAGCATAATTATACCTACCTTTTGGAACAGTCTTTGCGTCAGGACATTCATCTCGTGTTCTGCATTTCATAGCGCTTAATATACTTCACATCTGACACGCATATATGTGTTTCATATGTTGTGTGCAATTTCTCTAGAGCACGCAAGTGCGCACAGGTTCAGCAAGATTCCTGATATTTACAAGAGAGCGCAGAGCGGATCTTTTTTGACCCAGGAACAACCCTGAGAAAAACATCTCCACAGAACAGGACGACTCCCAAACAAGTCAAGAAAATTAAGAGGCCCTTGTTATTAAATCAGGTGCGACATATGTGGTGTTGGTTCACAAAACCCAACATGGAGCAGAAATATATAATATACAAACTGTGTCGACCAACGATAATAACTCGTAATACAAGCAATTTGTTTTACCTCAAAATGAAGCACGCAAAAATATTATGAAATCCAAAAGATGCACTCTGCATTAATTCGGTTATACATTTTTTTGCAAGAAGTGTCTATATTTATTTTATATTTGTTTTCTGCAAGAAGTGTTTACATAATTTTTTTTAGATTTTCTGCAAGAAGTGTATATTTTTGTTGCATTTTTTTTCTTTTTTTTACTTATGTGTTATTCTCTGTTGTATTGCTTTTGGAGGATCGCTCGTTTGAGGGAAGTTTAAAATAGTAATGATCAAAAACAGAGACTGAAATGTGGTATAATGTGAAATTTAGCATTATGGTAAGAATGATTTAAAACCAAGTTGTTTCTTTCTCTCTTTTTTTCATACTTTGACTATTGTCAAGATACATACAGGTACATAGAGAACATAATAAGAGGATATATTTTAAAGTATTTAATTCACTGATAGAATTACCCCAAAATAGACTTAAATTTATTAATACATTTTATTAAATACATTTAATACAATTGATTTTTCCTCAAAAGTGTACTATATTGTGATATATATCGTTATTGTGATATAAAATGACTTACATCATTATACAAGATTTTGGTCATATTGCCAACCTCTAAATATTGGTATAGTAATGTGATTCTATGAGTCCAGGTTGGATTTTATGGCCCATTTTACTGTCTGCCAGGTGAAAAACTTTAAGCCTGACCACTTAGAAAATTATTAGCACACGTTTCAAGGTATCTTTCACGTCTGTAACACAAACAGTACAGGGTGAGTAACGTTTCAAAACTTATGGTTAGGGGTTTGTTCAAATGAGCAATTGTAATATTGATGCTTTCCTTAGCAAGCCCCACTAAATGTACAGGTGGGAATATCCAGCTCAAAACAATAATGAGACTGCATGCATTGGAAACCATTTGGGAAATAAATGTGAAATGGACAGGAAATGCGAGTGGTGTAATAGTGATGGGACAGAATGAGCCACTGTGACAGAATACAGCTACTGTATATCTTCCTCAGCTGGCTTGGTGGTACATGTGCATGAGAGAGTGCATGATGGTGCAGCTGCTGTCCAAGGTGGAAGAAGAACCTATCAGCAAACTGTCACCCCTCCTCCACACAGTAACACACAATCCCAGAAGGCCATTCAAGCATAGATACTCAGGGCACCGTGGATGTCGAGTGTATGCATAGAAACTTTGTGTTCATTGAAAGGAAATGACAGCAACTGTACAAAGCATGAAAAGTCACAGACAGGAAGATCTGCTATGTGTTCGTAAAGCAAACACAGATGGGCTGGAAAGATCTGGGCTAATTGTCTCTCCCTGGGATGCTGGTGGCACAAATGTGACATTTTTTATGTAGGGGGATTCTATAATTCATTCATTTCAATGTAAAAAGAGAGTATGAATGAAAGTTTATGCACTTAATTTCACGTTACGTTAAATCTGTCATAATTTATTCTCCCTCATGTTGTTCCAAACGCATGACTTTACTTTCTTCTGTGAAACACAAGAGGATACATTTTGAAGAATGCTAACTCAGCTCTTTCTCAGAAATAATAGTGAATGGGGACTGAGGATGTCCTAGCATTCTGCCTAGCATCTCCTTTTGTGTTCCACAGAAGGAAGAATGTCATTCAAGTTTGGATATCAACATCAAGCAGACTTACCTACAATCATTTTTAGACATCCTTAAAAAGATATACTGTATACTGTATTTCCCTTCTGTCAGCTCATTGTCATTGTTTTGTGTTTACATTCTTAGAGCTCTTTGTCATCTGCACTGTACACATAGAGACTGGTGAGCTCATGGAATTGTGTGACATGTGGTCCGTAAGTCTTTTTTCCAACCCGACAGGAGATCAAAGAGATGTTGGAGCAGCTCCAAAAGTAAATGATCTCATGCTGGTGCTATAGTTTATCTCTCAAATCACGAGTATATTAATATGGTGTATTTTCTCTATGTATAGTTTGTTGTGTTATTCTGTAACAAATCCCAGTCCAGCATCTTGAGTTATTTTACTTTTACAGATCTCTATGGATGAATAAGCAAGCTGTTTTCGTAAGCTATACAAGAGAGCAAAGACATGCAAAGAAATTCCCTCTAATTAATATACAACTATTGTTTGGCATGTATTTATAGGATATTTTGGTTGGTACAGTAAGGTCACATGTATTGTACTGTATCGAATATTGGCAATACAGACCAGTGATATAGAGTGCTCTTACACCCCATAAATGTGTGCAAAAGATAACTTTTTTTTCTCCCAACATTAAGATTTTGATTAATATTCAATGAATATTTTAGGGAAAGTGTACTGTGACTGGTGACCATTTCTTTTGAGTTTTAAACAAATTTGAATGACTTTAAAGCTTTCTTTTTGTTTTGGTTGATTTAAATAGTCCTGCGGTGTGACCAACACATTTATGAAAGTACAAATATTCCCTGTTGTCTCTAAATTAATACCCAATGAGGTCATGAAAACATCATGTCTAATAATTATACAAGAAATATAAACATTTTATTTAAAAGTATATTATGTCACATCACCCTGCAGGAATCCCCTCACCCCATTTAGTGTGACTATTTATTTGAAAAATAACGAGATACAAATCAATCAATTAATTATGCCCCAGGCCCGTAAGTAAATTCTGTAATAAGGAATACTCCTACAATCGGAGCAATTCAAGCTTGATATATCAAATTGATGTTTTTTTGCGAATCTGCGGCAAGAGGGGGCAGACAGCGTAACCTGTACAGGCAACGCGACTAGTCAAACAAACTAGAACAACAAGCGCAGCCTTCCAGAGATAATGGACTGTTGCGCTCAAAGACAGCTGGACCGAGCACAGAAAAAAGCAGAGTTGTTGAGACACGTTTCAAACTGAGCTTAACTTGACCAAGGTCCAAAAAAAAAAACAGCACGTACAACTACAGAGAAGAATCAAAAAGCATCTGTCTGACGTACATTGACCAACAATTTAAAGTAGCGCAGAGGGAAATAGGCCAACAATAGGGTTGTGTTTAATGATATGGAAATAAAACAAACAATAGTTTTACTTTTAAACCCACTTTTCATTTTCTGTAAATACTTGAATTGTCTGGCGACACAATATATGTACATGATGTAATGTATTTGAATGCAAATTATAGCCCTAATATTTATTATATATTTATTGTATAATTGTTCAATTATTTATATAATGCATTATCTTTATTTGAGGGCCTTTTACATAAAATAATGATATGCAATTAACTGGCAGCCCCAGTTTTAATAAATGAAGGAATAATGAATAAAAGGGCTATACACTAAAGCACACCCTCAAAATACATTCAAGATCGGGTGTGGGTCGCAGGTCTTTTTTGATCGGATCATGAACAGCATGGGGAATTAATGCAGATTTTAAAATGCACAGCAAAGAGAGCAAAATAAACAGGCTTATCAACTTTTACAAAAGAGGGGAAACATTTTAAATATCTTTTGTTGTGTCCGATCAAATTAATTTTCTGTACAAACTCATTGATCACTTGGAAATCTGGCTAATGCTAATTCATGCATTTATTCAATTTGTTAAGGTGTATGCACTTACATATGAATTAATATTCCTATTCAGCCCAAGTAATGTTAATAATTTTGCATATTGCTGGGCCTATGTTGTTCATGGTTTTGTGCTATACTGTGCTGCCACTTTATGCACAATACATACAAAAATAAATAAAAACTTCTGAAGCAAAAGCAGTTGAGAACTACAACTCAAGATTCCATCCCTCTTCAAGAAAAAATATGATAAATGTGTAAGAGGCCTGGAAAACCCCACCCAATATCCCAGCCAATCACAGCATTACACAATGATGCCTGAACCTATAGCGATGCTCTAAGAAAAACTAGTGAAACAGATAGCAACCCCCTGCTGTCCCGTAGGCTTTATGCTCTGTGGTCCCTCCCACTCGCACCGAGCTCGCGCTTGATTCGTGATATGCATGAATTGAAAAAAGAGCATTATATGCTTCGTGTCTTACCCACAAACATCACGCCTTCCTTGGTCTTCTCAGCAGCGACCGCAACGCCTTCCTTGGTTTTCTCTGCAGCCACTGCCATACCTTCTTTAGCTTTAGAAAACCCCTTCATAAAAACATCCATCTTGACCCCTCTGCGTCCAAGAGAGCAGTGTGAAAACAGATCAAAGAATGTTACAGTGTATTCGACGAACGTGGATTAAATTGAATTCGAAAGCAACACAGAGACGTGGTGTGCGCGCGCTCCTGTCAGGGGAACAATAAGTAGTCTAATTTCCCTGAAGCTTAAACCGTTATTCACCAATCCATGCACAGATGTCAGTGTTTCCAACACGGGTTCGAAAGGGTTAATGTTTAAAAACTCTTATTACTTAACTCACAATGAGAGAGAGAGAAAATGCTTATTTTACGGTGAGCATCTATAGGTTCTTAATGTTTAGTAGATTCGCAATAGACATATTTTAGGCTTGTGTAATTACATAAAGGCACAGACCTTTTTTGATTACTGTACTGTTTATAAAAGCACATGCTGTACAGCTAACAAACGCATCGATGTATTAAAAGCATCGTTTCAAATAGCAATAATTATTATTTATTTTATTTTATTTGTATTTATTTTTTAAATAAAAAGAAGACGGATCTTTTCTTGCACTTCTTATAGCCTATAAAATATAGTGTAACCTCTCCAATGTCTTCACACAGGAAAATCACTGAACAACGACTTGGGTTAAATTAAATCACGAAACGCAACAATTGCCTCTTTCAGCATCAGGTTGCATATACATTTAGAAAGCAATGTTTTAACTTGATAACACCAGCACGCAAATGCTCGTTTTCCATCGACAGCTCGCGCACACAGTGTTATGGATGTCCTTACACGAGCTCTCCGTTGGTATTTTGACACGTCGTGCGATATCACAGCACGTTCACATAAAACGCTTTCATTTCAGCCTGGTGTAGATGTTTTATAATAATGATAAATGAGCAAATAAACAACAAAGAAACTTACCTTTTAAAGCACCTTCTTCGTCCTTATGGTTCAATTGCGTAATAGATTGCAATATCGTTGAAGGAAATGTTACACTAAGATCTGAAGGTGGGCCTTCCACTAGATGCGCTCAGCCAATCAGGAGAGGATGAGACGATCGACGCAGGTAATGGTATTGATCATGATGGGGGTGTCAGACCCCAGCTATAATGGCGATGACCAGTGTGCCATAGTAAGACTAATATTACACACAGACACACTGAGAGAGAGAGAGAGAGAGAGACTTTGTGCAAATGTTGCTGAGAACGTTAAAGGGGATATATACTTTTCAAACCTGATTCATACAATGTACTCTTTCAAGTATATTTTTATTAGAAAACACAATAAGTGAAAACACAATAAGTAAATCTATCTATCTATCTATCTATCTATCTATCTATCTATCTATCTATCTATCTATCTATCTATCTATCTATCTATCTATCTATCTATCTATCTATCTATCTATCATGTTTGGAATAAAGAGGATCACACAAAAGGATAAATAACATACTTTTGCCATCATGTTCAGTCTTCTTCTCTGGTGTCAACCACTAGAGCTTCATATCATACACAGATCTTATCGGATATGTTTAAGAACTGACGAGCCTAATGTTTAACCTTGGATATAATGCATGACTGAACGCTGTCAATTTCATGACGATCTTGAAGGAAGAGTGAACATGCATATATGTTGTGCTGAATTACTGCAGGCGATGCATATTGTCTGGCCAGTCCATGGTTGAAGTGGGTGCATCGTGACATCTGGCACTGAAATACAATCAAATGGCTCTACTGACCAATTGATTTTGTCCTCAAAGATAAGCATGTCTAAAGCCTGGTAGAGATCAGTCACAGCTGGCCATTCAAAAGTTTCTATTATCGATAATTGCCGTTGTCGAAGGATTTTATACTCTTTTCCAAGTGTAAATGTAATCAAGTTGAAGGAAATCGCACAGACCCGTGATTGTTATTGGGTGAACGCTTGAACTGATTATTGCTCTCACACCTATAACATTATCTGCAGACTAGCACTTAACATAATAAGAGTCAAGTATATTAAGTCCTGTTTCCAAGACTCTTGTGCCATCTGCTGTTTCTAGTACAGCAACGTTTTGGTTTTTCTAGCGTTTTACACCATGAGGGTGAAACATGACATCAACAAACAGCACTAGTGGTATGCTGAAGCAGAATTCCAGCACCAAGGACAGCGACAATCATACATACCAGTAAATTACGTATATATATCTTACAGTTTTTCTCAGTCGCTTTGGCTCATTTTGGAAACAGTCAACATTCTCTAAACTGTACGTGCAATTATCAAAACTGTTTCATGGAACATCATAGCTCTATTGCATGTCTGCAAAATGTAGTAACTCACCCAAAACATTTAATTCATGCTTCAAAACCAAGTTATTGTGTCAGTAAATTGGTCAATGCCACCAACATTTTTGAAAAGTTTTGTAGTCATTGTGTGAGCCGTACTGGTCAAATGGTTTAGATGTTTTTTCACCATAGCAGTAAACCCTGGAAATGTTTGTTATATACAAATTTCATTTTTGTTCTACATTCTTGTTGACACTGACTGCTTACTGTACTATACAAGAATGTCAGTTTTGTCTTGCTGAATGTTATTGTGTATCACACTGAGCTTTTTAGATACTGATTTCAACAGGTAAATGTTTACTTGGTCAATACTGTACAGTACTGTAGTACACAGAAAAAGGATATGCACATTTGTATTTAAACATTACATTTATTTTTGTATCCATGAGTTACATGTAAACAGAAAATTCACATTTGCATGTCCATTTTTACACATTCTGTAAATTAATATAGCGAACAAAAAATTACCACAAATAATAATTGTACCTGTGATTAAGTGTTCCTTAAAGTGTACCTTTAGCCCCAATGTACCCTAAATATTAAATTTGACATGTTTTAAAAGATTTAAAAAAGATTTTACAATTGTATCACACTGGACAACCAATTTAGTGGTAAAACCAAATACAACTTAATTAATTAAATGATATATTTATAGTTTTGCCGCTAAATTGGTTGTTTGTTTGGTTGAAAATTTATGAAATTTTCTGGCCTCATCAAAAACATAAGCCTCATTACAAACACAAACAAACAAACAAACAAACAAACAAACAGAACGCACAAGGTTCCTGTCTACATGAATGTTACCCGGCATACAGAAAATTTGCCAAAGCAGTTAATATTAAGTATGAATGGTTCACACTGTAAAATAATAGTGTTTTGCTCTTATGCTGTTATGCATTTAATCTCTTTGTAGTTTGAAACTGTGGCAAGTTTCTAGCTTTCTTCTTAAAGAGGAAGCTGGAGCCGGATAAACAGTTCAACATAAGTCTTTATTCTGAGGTGATTTCCTACAATTGTTAATCCTTACCGTTATTCCTCTCCCGGCCGCGCTCTCCACAGACGTCATTCGGCCACGTCCACATAACCAAATACCCCATCACACAACTCAGGCCGGGGAGAAATCTGGCCTGTCACTTAATCCCCCTCACCCCCAATTCTGGAGAGAAAATCCGCAACAGCCATTTGCACCCCCGGCCTGTGGACCGTTAAACAGTTCAATGTTCAAGTCTTTATTTCCAAACACATTTCAGCAATAAATGCACACACATAATAACTTGGCTGCATGTCTTTGTTTCTCTCCCATGTGGTTTGTACTGCCTTTTTAACCCCCTCCAGCTCTCAGTCCAACACAAAACAGATGTTAGAGGTGATTTCCCACAGGTGTCAATCCTTACCACTGTTCCTCTCCCGGCCTAGCTCTCCTCAGACGTCGCTTGGCCATGCCCACATCACCACATAAATTAATTAAAATATGTATTTTCTCTATTAACTTGTTTGTCTTTGTAAATGTGTTCCATAGTCATTAATAAAACTTGTGTTTCATAATATGAGGATATACTGTAATTAGTGGTTGAAGATATTTTTTTATTGATCATCAACAGGATGTACAAATAAACAAACTTTATATTTCTAAATATTCAGGTTATAATGCTTTTTCATGTTGGAATTATACAGCCTTAGTGTTATGGATGTAACATAGGGCTTCATTTGCCCCCAGGTTAATTTTAATACTGTATCTGAATTGATTTAATTTATACATTTAATTGACACAGGTAAAGACTTCTGACATAATCAATATGTTTGAGGCAAAAAATCAAACATTTGAATTTTCTATTTATTTATTTATTTATTTATTTATATTTAGTTGCAGCCAGTTTCCAATAATTTCCATGCCCTCTAGTGTTAGCCAATCACCAGCGCAGCCTTCAGTCCATTCCATGCCCTCTAGTGGAGTTGAGCTGCTAGTGTGGCATTTAGTCTCTGCTTTGCCCCGTAGTGGTGACCAACTGAAACTACAGCCCCAATATTCTGCCTCAGCCCTTGTGGATTAAGAGAGACTAGCTCAGTCTCTGCCGCTCAGCCTGTGACCTCCTCCTCATTCCCGGCTTCTCAGCCTGTGGCCGCCTCCTCAATCCCTCCTGCCCATCATGCAGCCTCCTTAGTCACAGCTGCCACTTATCCTGTGGCCTCCTCCTCATTCCTAGCCTCTCAGCCCTCGCCTTCTCCTCTTTGTTGGCTGCTCAGCCCTCAGCCTCCTAAATTCCTGTTCAGCTCCCATGGTCTTCCTAAACATCTGCTAAAGGAAAGAAGTCAGTTCAGCTTCCTGCTGAGCCTTTGCCTGGGGTCCCGTGGGAGCGTCATCTCTTTTGACTGCTGTTCCGCTGGAGCTGCCACCATTTACAATGTGTGTCCCATCCAGAGCATCTGCCTCTGCCCTCATCAGAGGCCCTGCCTCTGCCCTTGCCTGTGGATCTGCCTCTGCCTCCACTATCCTCTCCTGTAGTCCTTTCAAAGCCATTGCTGCTTCAGCTCCACCCACCGGAGCTCCTGTTGTTACCAAACAGAGTAATGGGCTTGGTGGACCATTTAAGCAGACCATTTGGAGTCCTCTGGGTAGTGCAGGTGAGCTCCTCTCATTTTTCTGGTTTCCCTTTTTGAAGTGTTGCATTGAGAACTTTTATACCAGTACTTCCAGTTACTGCAAAGCCTTCCTTCCAATAACCTCCAATACCTTCTATAACTTGTAAGGCCTCATGACTTCAATAAACATCATGCAATGTCTAATTATGCTGCTGGATCAAATAAAAGAGCAATGCGTCTGTGAACTGAATTTATTGTGTTTTAATGGATGCACAATCCAGGTAGTACTCCTCCAAGCTTACCTACCTCCAATATTTTACACATCTAATCAAAGTCCCTTTCATGGCATGTTAATGCACTCTGTGGCCACCTTTGGTCCATTTGTAGACAAATATTTCCAATGTAAACAAGCGACATAAAAGTATCTCTCCTATCTATTTGAATGTGAAAAGACCAAAATCTCTAAAACTGTTTCATGATTATGATCAAATAACACATTTAAAATTAGCAATAAAATCTGACAATGGTTTCATAAATTGTGTTTCTTTAGGCCAGATCACACCCAAAAACTCCATTTTTTGGTTTGTGTCTGTATCTAAAAGGTGATTTTACCTCTGAGGCAGGGTCCTCCTATTTTACTTCTGCCATATTGGGTGTTCCAATTTCTCCTATTCCTTTTAATAGAAGTGGTCCATCTTAGGCTAAATAGTTTTTGATCTCATCCAGTCATAATCCAGACTCTGATTTATAAGCTATAAATCTTTCTGCCATTTGTTTTCACTCACTCACATGTGACTGAAACACTATCATGTCACACACAATGTCTTTGCAATTGCATTTTGCCAACATTACCAGTGTAAGGGATTTGTATTTTAAAATCTGAATCAGTTATTGCTCTTCCGAATCCCCAGAGGGAGCCCTCTCCTCAATATTAAGACTGGTTCATCACTTCCTGTTCATGTTGCATAAATAGAGCACTTGTTTATTATGTTCCTTGCAAAGTCTTGCCAGCATAACATCTGCAGTTCTGAGCATTTATATTCATTGTTGTTTTTCATTGATCATTGTTCTAGTTTCTCCTGTTTTTTTCCCTTTTGTCTAGAGATTTGGATTTGTTTGATTATTGTAGATTGACACTGTATTTTTTTTACCTCTGCCTGCTCTTTTGGATATTGTCTCTTGGATTATCCTTTGAATTTGTTTGTTTATTAATTAAATCTCCAGCACATGGATCATCCTAATTATGTAAGTCCGTCTGATATGTTACATGAATTTGGTAAGGAATAATTAAGAACGCACCATTGAATTATTAAAAAAATATCATGAATGCCACAAAGCGGATGTGCATTATTTTTCAATTTATAATTCAACAAGTCAGAGTCAATAATCCTTCTTATACATGGTGACAACACATGAAGACATTTTTCAGGGTTTTTATTTCAAGACATTTTCAGAGCTTCGTCCATAAAACACTTGTGTGTAGAGCAACTTTCTTACGCCACGTATTAAACGTCTTGCTTTGATATAGCCCAAGATTTTGTTTCTAGTTCAAAAAGTGTCATTTTAGAACTTGTAAATGATGCTTGGGCTGCTTTTAAGCACTTGGGGTAACAAGGTAGTAGGGCTCTATTTTCGTTACGTGCTACCACCTTGTGCAAAGTCTTCTCTAATTTTCACGAGAGGGCCAATTCTAAGTGCAATTTTCATGTCAGCGCAACTGGCCGTGGATTGGAGTGTTTACACTATGTGGGTTTATGAGTGCAAACTATGGGTGTATTCTATGTTAATGAAGTAGCGTAATGAGAAATAGGTCATTGTGCTAAGACGTTTCAGACCCATCTAAATTGAGTTCATGCATATGCAGTTTGGAGATTCCACCAGCAAGTGCTAATAAAGTCCATGTCCAAACTCAGATAATATAGTGAAATAAAAAAATATTTCAATGACAATCACAGTTGTAGCCATTTTATGAAACAAAAATGTATGAGTTTTGTATTAAACATTCCAGAGGTCATTACCTGTTTTTCAATTATTGTTATTATGTAGCTAATTAGAGAAATTTCATATAATTTAACTAGTCATAAATTAGAGTTTTATGACACCTGCTCTCTGGCACTCTTTCGTGTTACAGTTGGAAGAACATACGTTATGTATATGAGAGCTCCCGGGTTTTGTTCATTCTTGGGATGTATATTAAATGTGTGGAGTTTGACCACATTTTTGCACATGCAGGACTGGCCTCTACTGTATTTCGTTGAACCATATTTAATTTTTGTATTTCAGTTCTGTTTTTTCATTGTTTAATATATATATATATATATATATATATATATATATATATATATATATAGCCCTTCGACCACTGTTTTTTTTTTCTTTTTTCAACAGCTGTCAGATAAAACCCCCCCAAAACTATATTTTTGTATCCTGTGTTGTTTCTTTACAACCACCTGCTACAGTAAGTAAAGGTATTTGTGTTACTGTATTAGGATAAAAACCTGTACTGGGTTTAGCAATTCTTTTGAATCAGATACCGAAATATTTGGTCAAATTAAGCTTCAAAAGTCATGGTTCATGTGCTTTTACAAAACAAATCAAGCTTTGATATGCATTGCAATGCAAAATGTGTTTTGACACAAGTCACAATGTATTGTTTATCCTTCTGAAGGGTGTTCCACAGGGGTGTAAAGTTATAAATTACAAATACTCGCATCACTGTAATTAAGTCGATTTCCCCAGGAATTGTACATTTGCATACAATTCATTAAGTGCTGTAACTACCCGTACACACTACCTCCCCCACTGTAACGAAGTGGGCAGACGAGGGAGTAAGGATCCAGGTGCAGCTTTATTTAAATACCACAAAGTAAAGGGAGGTATAAACACAGGAACAAATGAAACATCCACGAGGGGAAAATAAAGACATGAACACAAGATAATAACACGGGGAGTCTTCCAAGGAGGGCACAGGCAGGAACACGGACTAAGGCAGGATTCGGAAACAACATGGACTGAACATCAAACAACGACCAACAAAGGACAAGGTGAACACGAGGGCCTAAATACAAAACCAAAGGGAAACTAAAGCCAATGGGCAAACAGAACTCAAAACAAGATAATGAGGCAATTAACTAAAACCAATAACAAAACTAGAACTGATAATAAAGTAATCAAACAATGAACCAATGAAAGGCAGACATATGAACATGGAGGGAAAACAGGACATGACCAGTCAGGGAAACAGGAACAATGAGTGATTTAAAAATAAGAGTGCATGAACACAAGACAGTATGGAATGTAAAAGGTGCCAGAACTTAAAAATAAGAGTGCATAAGCAAAAGAGAATATGGAACGTAAAAGGTGCCAAAACTTAAATAAAAAGGTACACTAACAGAAGACAGTGTGGATCGTTACACCCACACACAAATTGTTTAGCATTTTTTGCATTGTTATAAACAATGTTTTATGCACAACAATAACTTGCTCTGTCACCATTAAGGGCAATTTAGACCTTACACGTGAACTGATTTTACTGTAATTGTTTCATACATTATGATTTAAAATGGTGATCAGTGTATCGAAAATAAATGTTCATCACTGTAACCATGTCTCCCTCTTATTTATTTATTTATTTATTTTATTAAATTTTTTGGAATCAGATACATGTAGTGTTTATCATAGATATTAAGTGATGTAATTTAAAAGATGGCAGTCAAAAATAAAATTGTTAAAGGATAACTATATTTTTCATTCTCTCTGACAAACAGCCATAAAAGGGAATGTGAATTACGGTATTTATCCTACAAGTGCATCATATAGTGTTTATTATAAGGGGGCATATATTGTAGCTTTCACAACTCAATACTCACTATTCATGAGTACTTTTAAATGAGCTCTCACTTGAGTCGTTTTTAGGACAGGTACATTTACTCTACTCAACCTAACTTTTGAGAAGTAACAGTACTTTTACCTGAGTAGGATTTTTACTACTCTTTCCACCCCTGGTGTTGCACAAATGATGTTCACCCCTCTCAATGGTTTATTCGATTCAAAATGTATTCTTTATACTTCTCAAGGGTATTGCACGAATTATGCTCTCCCAACCCTGAGGGCTTGGACACATCACAAGCATTGTTTACCCTCTGCACAAACAAACCTCACCCTTTTGCAAGGGCTCATCAGTTCACCAAAGCTAGAATACACTTCAGAAGGGTATGGCACTATTACGTGTTTCTCATTAGTTTCTCATATTTTTGACGTTGAACCCAAATAACGTGAATTACAGACCTAGGCAGTTCACGCCTAGTACATACTGATCTCTCAATACATCCATACTTAGTTTTCATAATTTATTTTCAGGTTTCTTCCTCCTCATGGATATGTAGAAAAGGATAGGCTCTTAGGATTATTAAATTTTTTAACCAGATGGGATAGCTAAAGAAGAAGCAGGATAAATTAATTTAGAGAGTACTACTTTAGTCTACTTTAGTCAACAAATATTCCCAAATTTTGAAATATCTATTTGTAGCCAACCATTGAGAATAGTTTTTTGCTTTAAGGAGTTTGTTCACAATGTTTTCTTGAATGATGTGATCAGTATCTCTAGTTATATAATCACACCTAAATATTTCACAGATGTTTTGACAGGAATATTATACAAAATAATTGTAGTCACAACCATAAATTGTCGTTAATTCACATCCAGATGCTCTGGAGAAGAATTTTATCAAACAAATAGCCTTTTCAATTTTATGTCTGTCCTTTAAAAAAAGCAGTGTCATCTCTAACTGACTAATTCCACTAATTAGTTTACTTAATATATAAAGCTTCTCAATACTGCTGCCCTTATTTACCAAGATAGCAAGTTAAGATAAAGAGAAAGGGGAAGATTGGACATCCTTACCTTATTCCCCGTAGGATTTCAAATCTCTGGGACGTCCCATGTGACAGTGAGATAGAGCTATTAATGTTTTTATACAGCATTTTTACAAAGGAAATAAATTTGTTACCAAATCCAAGACACTGTAAAATTAAATGGTGTTCAGTTGTATTGAAAGCTCTTATAAAATCTAAAAATAAAATATATCCATCATCTTCAATCCATTCATGATAATCTATGATGTCTAAGACTTGTCTAATATTATTATGTATTAAACTTCCTTTCAAAAAAGCGGACTGTGATTCACTGATTATTTGGACTAACACCTTCTTGAGTCTATTGGTAAAAATGTGGGCAAAGAATTTATAGTCACTGTTACATAAGGTAATAGGGTGAAGATTATCTATTAATCTAACATATTTGTCTGGTTTGGGTATTAGAACAATCAGCCCTTGTTTCATAGTTGCGGTTAGTAAATTATCCTGTATACATTCAAGAAAGACTTGAAATAGTAGTTCCATTAGATCCTCCCTAAAAATGTTTAAAAATCAGATCTGAGGCCATCAGGGCTTGGGGATTCCCCTAATGATAATTTACATATGGCCTCATTAAGTCCCTCTAACGTGATATCCATTTCAATCTCTAAAATTATCATCTATTTGTGGTATGTTATCATGAACTCTATCAAAAAAGGCAGATCAGTCTTTTTTCTTTTCAAGTCTACAAAAATAAAAAGTACTTTTTTCACCTTTCTCTTTCCACCTGGCTCTAGATCTCACGTAGCTCCTGTTGCTTTTTGAATGTATAAATCATCAAGTCTGGATTGTAGGAATATAATTTTAGATATGGTTTCTTCATCCATTGCACTCCTATTGCAATAAACATTAATATATCTAGTCAATTCCAATTCCCAATTCCATTTCTGATTAATTCTTTCTCACCAGACTGAAAAACCTCATATTGTTCTTGTCTGCATTAAGCTAAAGGTCTTCTATTTGTTATTTTATGCAATGGATTTACATAGCTTGCACAAGAAATCTTTGTTTATTCTATTTTCTAAATCTTAACCAGATGACCATCACATAGGTGGAGCTTTTGCATGATGTTCACATAGGTATTGCATTAGCAAGAAGTTGATTTAAAAAATAAAAGGACTTTTTATTAAATATATCGTTATTGCATAATAATAAAAAGTCTAATTATGCCCAATAGAAGACTACATTCAACCAATTACTTCTGAGCATATAGTGTCTTTTGTGTCGAAGATGATGCATACACCCATTTTCTATATCTGCTTGTAGGAGCCTATCTCAGCTACTGGGGTTGAAGGCAGAAAAACACAATGGGTGACCAAGATAATTCAGAAGAATTTAGTTTTATTATATTTAATTATTTTGAAATATTTAATTATTTTAATGTCTTGACTGAACAAAGATTCCATAAATTCTGTCATGCAAACTTTTTTCTTAAAATGGTTCAATTGTACATGCTTCATCACGTATATTTCTGTAATAAATGTTCATATCAAAGTGCTTCATGTTCTTAACTATTAACAGCTCAACTAAATCTACTCTTTACATGAAAACTAACAAGACAAAGTAAGCATAAAATACCCACCAAATGCCACACACACTGAAAGAAAAGATAACCTGCAATTGTCACCTCAAGGATCTACTTATACTTGATCTATCACTGAAACTTTGCAATGAGGTTGAATTCAACTGATCCACAAAGCCATTTTTTTCAGCTTGTTCAGACAAAAAAAAAAAAAAAAAAAAAAAAAGATTAAACACACACAAACACACACTTTAAAGTTTTAAGTGGTTCTTTAAAAAAGTATGTCTCAATAGAAAACCTGCATTTAGATAATTACTTCCTGTTTAAATGACTGAATGAGTATTTAAGCATTGTAACCACTGGATGGAGGCAGAGACCATGTTTTTAATGCAGCAATTGTCAACGTATCCCTTTATTCATCTGTTACAAATGTGAAATGTAAAGCCTAACAAATGCATTACATGAAAAAGATTATTGTCATTATTTTTCTAAATTTAGGCCCTAGGTCAGCGCTGTAACATTGTAAGCAACATCAACAGGTGTTTTTCAACTAAATATATTGCATTCTCCTTATAATTATTGTGACCATGTACAAAATCTGTTTTATTTAGCTAATCCTTTAGGTTACTGTATGTAAACTCATTACTGTTGGCTAAGTGCCAAAGCAATTTGCCGCTATTATGGTTCATGTTAGTCCATAATTATGATGAATAATATATGTCAGGAAGCATACACACCAATGAAGACGATGAACCCAATTTCTGGGACTTTTATTGAAGATACAGCAGATTTCAAGATGGATAATAAACAATGCTCGCAGGAGACATCAGATAAACAAATTGAACTTCTATGCAATGGTGTAGCAGATCAGAGCAGTGTAATAACAAACACTTAGATATATAATACCGCACTCAACGAGGATCTTGAGTGGATAATCTTTAGAAGGAACACTGCAGAAAAGCAGCACAGTCTTGGAAGTCCTTGTAGAGAAGCACACTGAAGCATGAGGTGAGTATATATAGAGACTGTGATTGCCTAGTTGATTGTGTCAAGGTGTGTGTGTGATTAGTGTGGAATGAGACTGAGAGTCTGATGGAGGCATGACAGAATCCCAGGACACACTGGAATTTAACTGGAAGTTAAACCTGTAGATGGCTATCAGAGGGAATTTGGGGCATATCTGGCCCAAGATAAGTAGCGGTTCCAGTCATGTTGATGGAGGTGGCAGTAAGTTCTCAGGAAGCGGCCGATCTCCTTTTTGCCCATTCAACTGAGGATGCTAACCAGAGAGACTGACAGATATGCCTAGGAATCCAAACAAAGCCTTCCATAACTTTGAGATTAATTAGGGTCTTTGATCAGACACTATATTTTCCAGGAGGTCGAATTTCCTGAAGACGTGATGAACTGGATCTCCGTGGTCTGAAACGCTGTGGGTAACCCTTTCAAAGGGACCAGACGGCAGGATTTTGAGAAGCAATCAACTGTGACAAGAATGTAGGGATGAACATTGGAGAGAGGCAAATCTGTGATGAAGTACACACCCAGGTGGGTCCAAGGCACTGGGGAACTGGAAGTGGAAGGTGTTTGCCAGCTAGGAGGCAACGAGGAACCTTCAACAAAGCACAGTCTGGATAGGTGTGAACAAAGTGTTGTACGTCTCAAGGCATGTGTGGCCACCAGTAAAGAGAGTCCAGGAGCTGGTTGTGCAGGATTGTTGGGCATTCGGTGGGAACAGGATCAGTGGCGGTGGCTTGGGCTATTTGTTTATACAAGTTCCACTGAGTGGGACTGATGATCAGGGAAGGAAGGAGGATTGGTTCAGGTGTGATGCAGGAGCAAAGAGCCGAGAGAGTGCAACCACCTTGGCATTTTTGAATCGAGGCCGGTATGTGACAGTGAAGTAGAATTGGGTAAAAAATAAAGCCCACCGGTCATGGCAAGGGCTTAACCACTTGTTTTTATACAGCTTTATATAGCACATTTAAAAACAACCGAAGTTGACCAAAGTGCTGCACAATATATAAAAAGACAACAAACAAGACATGTAATAACAATAAACTTACAAAAGTAAAAAGAAAAATGGTCAACTATTGTTAAATGCCAAGGAAAATAGATGTTTTAAGTTTAGTTTTCAAAGCTGAGATAGTTGAGGCATTTCTAATATGTGTTGGAAGACTGTTCCATAGCTTAGGTCCAACAACAGCAAAGGCACAATCACCACTATTCTTAAGTTTAGACCTGGGAACACAAAGCAATTCAGATTCACCAGATCTAAGAGACCTCGATGAAGTGTACAGGTGCAGCAAGTCCGCTAAGTTCTGCGGTGCCTGGTTATGGAGAGATTTAAATACAAACAATCTAAATTTAACAGGAAGCCAGTGCAATGAAATCAAGACTGGTATGATGTACTCAAATTTGCGTTTCCCCTTAAGTAGCCTAGCCACAGCGTTTTGAACAAGCTGAAGATGTGAAATAGATGAATGAGGGGCACCAATGTAAAGTGAGTTACAGTAATCCAGACGAGAAGTAACAAAAGCATGGATCACTGTTTCAAACTAGCTTAACGACAAGAATGGCTTAACCTTAGATAACAAACGAAAATGATAAAAACATGATTTTACCACAGTGCTAATCTGCTTATCAAATTTAACTTTGCTGTCAAACAGAACACCCAAGTTCCTAGTGCACACGGTTATATAAGGTTAGAGAGAGTATAGGTCAATATCAGATGCATTGTTGTTATTCGAGCCAAACAAAACAATTTCAGTTTTACTCTCATTCAGCTTTAAAAAGTTATTCATAAGCCATAATTGAAGTTCATCTAAACAGTCTAATATGGGCTGTAAGGCATGTTTGTTGTCACGCTTTAAAGGGAGATAAATTTGGGTGTCAGCAGTGTAGAGATGAAAGGCCACTCCGTATCTGTTAAAAATGGAGCCCAGAGGAAGCATATAATAAGAAAACAATACAGGGCCCTGAGCCCTGTGGAATGCCACAACTTCAATCAGAAGAAGAATGATGTCCAAGACGGACAGCAAACCTCCTATTAATAAGGTAAGAAAGAAAATTTTGTGATCAACCAAATCAAAGGCGGAGCCATAGATTTTCCAGAATCAGTGGTTAGTAAGATGTCATTCAAAACTCGAACTTGTGACAAGCTTTAAAACCTGATTGGAATATTTCATGTATGGAGTTATCAGACAAAAAAGACATTTGTTGATGACACACAAAAGTCAACAACATCAATGATTTGTTTAAGGAAGCATGGGAAATAAAATCCTGAGGGCACATAGTAGGCTTTAAATGTGCAACAATTTCATTAAGAGAATGCAGATTAATGGGTTCAAAAGCAGACCATGTAGTGGAGCATAGAGGGACATCAGACAAGGTGTACACAGTAGGAAGCATCTGAGATCTTATACCAGTGATCTTATCATCAAAAAAACGTGCAAAGCCCTCACAAAGAGAGACAGACATCTCAGGGAAGAGATTTACAGTGGGGTTAAGAACAGAGTATAAGTTGGGAAAAATTATTTTAGGTCTGTGACTATTTTTTGTAACTAGCTCTGAAAGAGTTTTGCACTTAGCAGCCTTAGCAACCCTCTGAAAAGAAAAAAGAGAATCTCTCAGGATTTCATATGAGACCTGTAATCTGTCCTTTTTCCATTTACGTCACAGCATATATGAATGTTAAAATCCCCCAAAATTAAAATCCTGTCATGAATGGTGACAATTTCCCAGACAAACTCAGCAAATTCATTAAGAAAATCCTTATTTTGCTGAGGTGGAAAATACACCACGACAAACACAATAGGATTGACCAAGACAATTTGATACAGTTGCACTTCGAATCTGCAGTAGGCACATGTGGTTTAGGTGTGACAATGATAAAAGTTTTTAAAAACTGTCACTAGTTCCCCACCATGGCCAGACAACTGAGGGGAATTGCAGTGGAGGTATTCTAAGTTTTGGTAGTCAGTGATGACTTGGAATGGATGTCGGGCACCCTCAAGCCAATGACACGACTCCTCTAGTACCAGCTAGATGGCCAGTAACTCCCGGTTGCTGACATTGTAGTTTTGCTCAGCGGCTGTCAACTCCCTTGAGAAGAAGGCGCAAGGGTGTAATTTGGTGAAAGTACCTTGCCGTTGAAAAAAAACGGCACCGACACAGGTGGTGGAGGCATTTGGGATTTTGTACACTGCACACCCTTCGGGACCAATGGCATAGCCCAGGAACTGAACTGAAACTTGATGGAAAGAGCATTTATCTGCCTTGAGGAATAGTTGGTTCTTGCTGAGACTTTGAAGGACACATTTTAAATTGTTGAAGTGATCTACTAGATTGGAAGAATATTATCAATGTAGATAATGGTAAATCAGTTGAGGTACTCATGAAAGAACTCATTCATGAAACCTTGGAAGACCGAAGGGGCGTTGGCCAGCCAAACGGCATCACCTGATATTCATAGTGGCACACTTCATAGTGGCCATAATGTAACCCCAGTATATCGGAGTGCTTCATCGATATACTCCTCATGGCCTTTTGTTCAGGTAAGGACAGTGGATAGACCCTTCCCCGAGTAGTGGTGCTCCCTGCAGCAATTCGATAGCAAAGTCCGAGCCATGGTGAGGAGGTAGCTGAGAGGCTCATTAAGGACTGAAAACAAATGCTCAAGTGGCCATACTCAGGAGGTATGAAACTGGGGTGGTTTGTGGTAGGACTCTCGATGGAGGTGGTGTAGACTGACAGAGCATCTGAGGAGGGAAAGGGGCATGGAATAGCTTGATGATGCCGAGGGAGAGAAAGACAGCCATTAAACATTGATTTCCCAATGCTTGGATCTCACTGGAGGTCCAGGACAGAGGAGTGCTGAACCAGCCAGGGCCTGCCAAGAACAATGTCAGAGATGGAGCCTTCGATGACGAGAAGTGGAAAGCATTCAGTATGAAGGGCACAGATTTGTAGTGTGAGGGGTTCAGTATGATGGGTGATGCGTCTTTTACACAAAGGTTTCCCCACTATGGACCAGATGGGTAGTAGCGTGGGACATATGATTTTGGTGAGCCAGAAGTGTTTGGTGCAGAGTGTTCAGGAAATTAAAAGGCCTCTACAATGACAGAAGTGTCTGTTGAGGAAAATGATTTGTTAGTACTTAATGGTGAGTGAATCACAGGGGTGCACTAAATAGAACTCACCATCATACGAGGGGGGCAGATCAGGCACTTGGACACCAGATGATCATAGGGTTCACAATATAGGCAGAGATGTCGCTTGATATGCCTCTGACGCTCTGCCTGAGAAAGATGGATAGGTTCCTCTGAGGGTTCAGAGGAGTGGGGAGTAGCGAATGGGGAAGTATGAGACTCTGTGCAAGGTGAATTGGGTTCACTAAGGTACGTCTGCATGCGGTTGGAAACCCACTATAATGTGGCCCACTATAATGCTCGCCTGGTCAAAAGTGAAATGATGAAGGCCTTCGATCATTCGGTGAAGAACTGGTGCGGTTGCATCTTGATGGCCAGCGAGCACTGTAGCAGAAAGCCAAGACATTCCTCAGCCAATCTGGAAAAATTGCAGGAGTTGCTATGGGATCAGATGAACGATCACTGGGTGAGGATGGTGATATTGGAATAGTGGAGGGATTCCATGATGTATCACTGGAGGTAGAATCTTCAGACTGCTCACCTTGGGCATGTCTTGTGGAGGCTGTGGGTGAAGCTGTGAGTGATCGGCGCATCTGCTGAATCAGGGCTTCAAATGTGTCTGTGGCCTGCTGGATTTCTGATCCCACTGGATTCATGTCTTTCGGTCTTGTCTTCTGTCAGGAAGCATACAGACCGATGAAGTTGATGACCCCAATTGCTAGGACTTTTATTGAAGTTTAAAAGCAGATTGCAAGATAAACAATGCACACTCGCAGGAGACAACAGATAAACAAATAGAAGAATTTCAATGCAATAGTAAAGCAGATCAGAGCAGTAGAATAACAAACACTTATATATATATATATATATATATATATATACACTCACCTAAAGGATTATTAGGAACACCATACTAATACTGTGTTTGACCCCCTTTTGCCTTCAGAACTGCCTTAATTCTACATGGCATTGATTCAACAAGGTGCTGAAAGCATTCTTTAGAAATGTTGGCCCATATTGATAGGATAGCATCTTGCAGTTGATGGAGATTTGTGGGATGCACATCCAGGGCATGAAGCTCCCGTTCCACCATATCCCAAAGATGCTCTATTGGGTTGAGATCTGGTGACTGTGGGGGCCATTTTAGTACAGTGAACTCATTGTCATGTTCAAGAAACCAATTTGAAATGATTCGAGCTTTGTGACATGGTGCATTATCCTGCTGGAAGTAGCCATCAGAGGATGGGTACATGGTGGCCATAAAGGGATGTACATGGTCAGAAACAATGTTCAGGTAGGCCGTGGCATTTAAACAATGCCCAATTGGCACTAAGGGGCCTAAAGTGTGCCAAGAAAACATCCCCCACACCATTACACCACCACCACCAGCCTGCACAGTGGTAACAAGGCATGATGGATCCATGTTCTCATTCTGTTTATGCCAAATTCTGACTCTACCATCTGAATGTCTCAACAGAAATCGAGACTCATCAGACCAGGCAACATTTTTCCAGTCTTCAACTGTCCAATTTTGGTGAGCAAATTGTAGCCTCTTTTTCCTATTTGTAGTGGAGATGAGTGGTACCCGGTGGGGTCTTCTGCTGTTGTAGCCCATCCGCCTCAAGGTTGTGCATGTTGTGGCTTCACAAATGCTTTGCTGCATACCTCGGTTGTAACGAGTGGTTATTTCAGTCAAAGTTGCTCTTCTATCAGCTTGAATCAGTCGGCCCATTCTCCTCTGACCTCTAGCATCAACAAGGCATTTTCGCCCATAGGACTGCCGCTTACTGGATCTTTTTCCCTTTTCACACCATTCTTTGTAAACCCTAGAAATGGTTGTGCGTGAAAATCCCAGTAACAGAGCAGATTGTGAAATACTCAGACCGGCCTGTCTGGCACCAACAACCATGCCATGCTCAAAATTGCTTAAAGCACCTTTCTTTCCCATTCTGACATTCAGTTTGGAGTTCAGGAGATTGTCTTGACCAGGACCACACCCCTAAATGCATTGAAGCAACTGCCATGTGATTGGTTGATTAGATAATTGCATTAATGAGAAATTTAACAGGTGTTCCTAATAATTCTTTAGGTGAGTGTATATATATATATATATATATATATATATATAATTTTTAAATATTTAAAGATAACTATGTATAATTATTTCATCATTATATATTGAATTATTGTTATATGTGGGGCATTCTCAGCAAATATTTGTATATGCGATTAATTGCGATTAATTAATCGGGACACCATGTAATTAATTCGATTAAAAATGTTAATCGATTGACAACCCTAATATATATATATATACATTTTGGGTAGCCTTTCACAAGTTTCTCACATTGATTTGCTGGAATTTTGGCCAATTCCTACAGATCCCCACAACATGATGTAGCCACCCCCATGCTTCACAGTTGGCATTGTGTTCTTCTTCCTCACCCTTTTCCCTCCAAAAATAACAATTGTCATTATTGCCAAACAGTTGCATTTTTGTTTCATTTCTCCAAAAAGTAAGATCTTTGTCCCCATGTGCACTTGCAAACTGTAGCCTGGCTTTATTATGGCGATTTTGGAGCAGTGACTTCTTCCTTGTTGAGCAGCCTTTTATGCTATGTTGATAGAGGACTTATTTTTACTGTGGATATAGATACTTGTCTACCTGTTTTCTTCCGGCATCTTCACAAGGTCCTTTGCTGTTGTTCTGGAATTGATTGGCACTTTGCACATTTGCCTTTTGTTTTTCTGTTTCAAAAGTGGCTTTTCTTTGCAATTCTTCCCATAAGGCCTGCACCCCTGAGTCTTTTCTTTACTGTTGTACTTGAAACTGGTGTTGAGCGGGTAGAATTCATGAAGCTGTGACTATAAACTGTGATCGGTTGAATGCCACTTTGGTGAATAAGAGTAACAATTTCTTTCCATAAGAGAAAAATCTGTTGACCGTCAGTGTATTTAAAATAATAAATAAAAGAGAATGTTGGGGAGGGGAGCAGACACAATTATCACAGTTTGCTCATTCCTGTCTCCTTGCAAAGCAAAGCAAATACAAAGCCTTTAAAATGCTAGTGTATTGGCTCTACAACACTGTCTTTGTAAACCACCACCTGGCATTCTATTATCTCTTTCACTATAAATATAATATTTAAATATATTATAAAGACTATATCCAGAACAGCTGCCATATATTTGCAGACCTTGGATGGCAGTAAACTGAAAAGGTTTAAACGGCAATCAGTCAACAGTGTAGTACTATAGTGTGCAAATGTTATACATACGGGCTCGATCAACAGTTCTATCTCGGTAAAGCACTTCTTATGAACTTGGGACGCATCAAGCGACAAGCTTCCCAAGGGCTTCAACAGACTGCAGTTGCCAAAGTGGAGCTACTTAACACATCTTAGGACTTAGGACATCTGCTTGCAGTGATTGGGACTTTAACTCTGTGTTCAGAAACAAGGCTGCATAATGAATGCAATCTCAGGACTACTGGAGAGATAGTGTTTGCTGTTTGTAAATGCTGTTACCAAGCTAATAACAAACTGACTTTTTCCCCTGGGGAAAAATTACTGAAACAAATACTTTACTTTGCATTGGTTTAGAAAATTACTAGTGCCTCTGGTACCAGGGGACACTCTTTCTATACATTGTTATTCTGAGGAAGTAGTATGACTAAAATCATAAATCATAGCAGCCATAAGTATTAACGCAGAATCTATGGTTTTATCTAAAGGGAAAGTATTTCACACTGGGATGTTTTGTGATCACTGCTGCATTTTAAATCAACCACTCAACCAACAGCTTTGCTGTATAGCTGTGAGAAATGGTGAAGAGTGAAAGAGATAATAAATAGAGAGAGTGTGCAGTTTAAACTGACACAGTTAGCAGTTGTTGGTCCTCCAGTAATAACCAATTATTTACCTAAATTATTTTCACCAATAGATTAGACATCCTCAGTGTGGTCAAAGTTGAGTTGAAAACTAGCACACTAGGTTGGAGCAAGAGGACAATCTGTTCTGCTGTGATAAGTCAAAAGGGAATTTGTGAACAAGGGCATAATTTGCACTACAAAGAATATTTTCAGCCCAGAAAGCATGTTTGCCTAAGTCACTTTGTAGTAATAGGTCTTCAAAATTTTTGCTAAGGTCTTTTTCTGGAGTGATCAAAAGCATATTGGGTTTATTTCTGGCGACATGCCCCAAAACCAATCAAACGAAACAAGTGAAAAGTTAAAGCATCACATCTTCCTGTTCTGAAATGTAGAATAACCCTGACATTTGCTTTATAGTGCTAAATAGTTGATGAACTGATCTCTTTGTCTTTGCTCTCTGGGGTTCATGACAGAGTCTATAAAATTCCCAGTCAGTACATGCACATTTCACGAAAAACTGGATGCATACAAACTACAGATCTATCCATGCATAATAATCTTTCATTCTGGGCTCTCTTTGAAATGGAATGGAGCGATACACTTGTTTCGGTGAGTTGAGCCACAATTCATGATTTGCAAGTAGAGAGAGAGTATGTTAAACTGGTGATTTCTCTCATTCCCCAAACAGCCAGCAGGACGTACAATTTAGAATGACTCCTGGAGACAGCTGTGGCTTTGAAGTATGACAAATAAGGGATAGCAGGCGACGGGCGAACAGAGACTTGCTCACCATATTATGCTCTTCGACTGGGGGCCACTAAGCTAATGAGTTTGTGCGTCTATCTTCTTAGGTTTGTTCACTCTTTTGTGTTCAGGCCTTTGAGGATCTAGTGTGCTAAGCATTGTATTACTGTTCCCATCGTCATTTCTTAAAACCCCATTTCTTCTTGAGTTCAGGGAATCCTAAAGCAATTTTTTGTCACATGGGAAAGACAGCATTAAAGTAGCAAAATATGGCTGTAACCGCATACAAATATGATAGCAAATAGTGCATTTTATAATGTTCCAATTTAACGTGAGCCCAAAAGTCCATGCTGAAAATCTTGGACATTTTTTAATTACACCTGGAAGTGAACAGAAAGCATTAGGATTTTTGAACATTGTAAACTAAATAAATGTTATGACTTAAAATGAAGAAGACATATTTAAGATTCTGCTCTCTAAGGTTCTCTAAGGCCCACTAATTAATTGTAATCAAAATTTTGCTATGGGAACTCGACATGTTGCTACCGAATGTTACGTGTAACAGTCTAAGGATGGGCAACGAGGAGAAGGGAACAGGCTTAACAGTCAACATACATTTTTAATGAAAACTCAACTTAAACAAACATAAACAAATGCAGACACACATGCAGCATGGCTGCGTACATCTCTCTCACTCGAACCGGCGTCTCTGGCCACTCCTAATCTCGCTCTCCCACTGATCAGCTGATTCAGGGGGTAGTGGTTCAAATTTCAGTAAACACAGGAACATTTCAGCAGCAATTCACAGTAAGATCAGTCTGGTTAATGCAGATGTTCTCAATTTTATTGAAGCACACAAAATGCTCTTTGGAACATTCTCAAATCTTGCTGGGATAACATGATCATCAGGATTTGCTTAAACTTGTGGAGTTCAAGAAAGCTTGAGTAAATGCTGTCATTAAAGGAAAAGGGGGACAAATCAAGTATTGAGAAATTCTGAAACTTTTCACTCAAATTGTTATATAGATAAAATTCACATAAGTTCACTAGTGGTCGCAAGTGTTTTCTATGGTTGCGCAATACAGCTACGTACTTATTATTTTTTTATTCTTTTATTATTCCATAAAAATGCATCTTTTCTCATAATCATGGTATTATGTCATGAAAACAACATCTTTTCTTGTAATAATAAGATGTTATGTCATAAAAATGTATTTTCTCATAATAACAATATATGTCATTGTGGCACGGTGGAGGGCGGGGCCGGGTCGTGACTCAACACGCCCGGTCCCGTATTAGGCTAATCAAGCCTCCAAGAGGGTTAAAGGCTGATTGCAGACGACGTGCGGGAGAGAGAGATCGTTCAACGGACATGTCAGGACCCGGCCCCGCCCTCCACCGTGCCACAGTCATAAATTCAACATCTTTTCTATTAATAATGAGATACTGTGTGACAAAAACGATATCTTTTCTCGTAATAACAAGATATCATGTCATAAAAACAAAGTCTTCTATCATTTTAGCGAGATGCTTTGAGCATCTGACAATTAATGTATTACTTTTTATGTCCCAGCACACCTGTTCTTAGAGTAAAGTGAAAGCTAATCAGCGGTAAATGAATCCGACATGTAAATATTTGTTTTATTTTGTAAAAATGTTTAAAATCGGCATGGATTTTTCTCCAGAACCGCAAGGTTTCAGAGGAAATTATTAAAAAGTAAGCTGGACAAGGCCTTTGTTTTCTGAACCATGTCTGCAAGTTTTGGAGAGCTTGCAAAAAGGACAAGAATATAATATTTATTTTATATTGAATTTAATATAATTAATCAAATGACAATAATATTTGAATAGACTTTACTTAACCTTTGGGAGTTTTGCCAAACATTCTAACACAAATTGACCTTAAAAAAGCTATGATATGTCAAATTGTAAAATAGCTATTTTAATGACATTAAGAAAATTATGCAAGAATTTCATCGGACACTTTTCAAACAGATAATTTTACAAATGATAGCTTATGATAAATAAATTAAATGTGTCGTGAACTGCCTAACATGTCTAACATAAATTATTTTAATACCACGTTGTAAAATGTCTTTATGGCTTAAACAGAGACGGAAATAAAGATAAGTGATTTCAAATAACTGAGCTGTGGTTACCATATGTTGAATTCATTTAACGTACTATAAAGTGTATATATATATATATATATATATATGCTGCATATATGTACAGTGAGGAAAATAAGTTTTTGAACACCCTGCTATTTTGCAAGTTCTCCCACTTGGAAATCATGGAGGGGTCTGAAATTGTCATCGTAGGTGCATGTCCACTGTGAGAGACATAATCTAAAAAAAAAAAATCCAGAAATCACAATGTATGATTTTTTAACTATTTATTTGTATGATACAGCTGCAAATAAGTATTTGAACACCTGAGAAAATCAATGTTAATATTTGGTACAGTAGCCTTTGTTTGCAATTACAGAGGTCAAACGTTTCCTGTAGTTTTTCACCAGGTTTGCACACACTGCAGGAGGGATTTTGGCCCACTCCTCCACACAGATCTTCTCTAGATCAGTCAGGTTTCTGGGCTGTCGCTGAGAAACACAGAGTTTGAGCTCCCTCCAAAGATTCTCTATTGCGTTTAGGTCTGGAGACTGGCTAGGCCACGCCAGAACCTTGATATGCTTCTTACAGGGCCACTCCTTGGTTATCCTGGCTGTGTGCTTCGGGTCATTGTCATGTTGGAAGACCCAGCCTCGACCCATCTTCAATGCTCTAACTGAGGGAAGGAGGTTGTTCCCCAAAATCTCGCAATACATGGCCCCGGTCATCCTCTCCTTAATACAGTGCAGTCGCCCTGTCCCATGTGCAGAAAACCACCCCCAAAGCATGATGCTACCACCCCCATGCTTCACAGTAGGGATGGTGTTCTTGGGATGGTACTCATCATTCTTCTTCCTCCAAACACGGTTAGTGGAATTATGACCAAAAAGTTCTATTTTGGTCTCATCTGACCACATGACTTTCTCCCATGACTCCTCTGGATCATCCAAATGGTCATTGGCAAACTTAAGACGGGCCTTGACATGTGCTGGTTTAAGCAGGGGAACCTTCCGTGCCATGCATGATTTCAAACCATGACGTCTTAGTGTATTACCAACAGTAAACTTGGAAACGGTGGTCCCAGCTCTTTTCAGGTCATTGACCAGCTCCTCCCGTGTAGTTCTGGGCTGATTTCTCACCTTTCTTAGGATCATTGAGACCCCACGAGGTGAGATCTTGCATGGAGCCCCAGTCCGAGGGAGATTGACAGTCATGTTTAGCTTCTTCCATTTTCTAATGATTGCTCCAACAGTGGACCTTTTTTCACCAAGCTACTTCCCCGTAGCCCTTTCCAGCCTTGTGGAGGTGTACAATTTTGTCTCTAGTGTCTTTGGACAGCTCTTTGGTCTTGGCCATGTTAGTAGTTGGATTCTTACTGATTGTATGGGGTGGACAGGTGTCTTTATGCAGCTAACGACCTCAAACAGGTGCATCTAATTTAGGATAATAAATGGAGTGGAGGTGGACATTTTAAAGGCAGACTAACAGGTCTTTGAGGGTCAGAATTCTAGCTGATAGACAGGTGTTCAAATACTTATTTGCAGCTGTATCATACAAATAAATAGTTAAAAAATCATACATTGTGATTTCTGGATTTTTTTTTTTAGATTATGTCTCTCACAGTGGACATGCAGCTACGATGACAATTTCAGACCCCTCCATGATTTCCAAGTGGGAGAACTTGCAAAATAGCAGGGTGTTCAAATACTTATTTTCCTCACTGTATAGGCTGCAGAGCCGCAACTGTACCATTGACAAGTGCACAAATTGGTAAATTACAAAGAAACTACAAACTGTAATAACTTAATGTGGTTATTACAAGAAAACTTAAGTCATTTTTATAACATACCTATTTTATTTTTACATGATGTCATTTTTTTGACACAATTTCACATTATTACTTGAAAAGATGTAGTTTTTATGACATAATATCTCGTTATTATTTTTAATTGGACCCAATTGTAATTAAACATGATCTCACAGGAAACTGCCGTTAGTGCCAAAAAAATTTAATTTGCATCTACACCTGATGTGCCAAATGCCAGACAAGAAACACCATGCGGCGAATGTTCGTGCCCTGAAAATCGACCGTGCTGTGCATTTGACGTCCCATCGCTTTTGCTCTCTGGCTAGAAAGATACAACATTTGCAAAGCAGTAAGTAAAGCAACATTGTATTGGTCTGTAAAACAGTTCTGTTAAAGTTCAATTTAGGGTTAAAAGCATAGTCATGTAATTACTACTCAAATTTATTATAATGTTTGCTCTTGTCTTGTGCAGCGTGTCAGCCGAATGTGCATGACGAGTAACAGTTCAACTAGATTTTCACTTGATTACAGTTTGTGATTTTTAGATTACAAACCATTCCTGGCCTGGAAATATCAGCATGGATAGCAACAGTTTTCAGGACAGAGAACCATTCTGGGCTGCGTTTCCCAAAAGCATTGCAAGCTTGGTGGAAGGCCTGTTGTGATGTGGTGACTAAAGGCCCGGGTACATGCGGCGACGATGTGCACAGATGATGACCATGTCCGTGAGTCGATAAAACCTGGTCTGCACGCGGCCAGGTCTCATGGAATAGATTATGATGAAATTTACATCATGCATATTGTGCGCGGAGTGATCAGCAACGCGGATACGCTAAGTATAATTTGGCTTTAATGATTGGTCACTTGCCCAGTCAGTCCATTCTTTTCCTGATTCCTCAGGACAACAGAGAGAGAGAGAGAAAGAAAAACATAACTGTGCCAATAAGCCTGGGTCAGTTTGGAATGGCATGGTTCCACAACAAGAACTGTTTGGCCCAATGGTGGAAAAGTGCTTCAAGTCATGAAACATGCAGGGAAACATACACAAACAAACAAACAAAAATGTAATCTATTTTCAAAGCTGCTTTAAAGCAGTGGACTCAGTAGCACTTATTGTGATCAGATAAACAAAAAGAGCTTAAAGTGGAGGGAATTAGTGGAAGGATCAAAGAATGTTGAAGGACTCAAGAGGAGATCTTCTGGCAGTGTGAATCTTCAGACATAATGGTTACATTGATACAGTCTTTACAAAACGAAAGTGTTTTTCTCAAAAGGAAAACAATTTTCTCATTTAGAGTGTATTTACAGTCTATACTGTGTGTGTGTGTGTGTGTGTGTGTGTGTGTGTGTGAGTTTGTGCGCGCCTGTGCATGCCAGCATGTGTGTGTGAGTTTGGGTGGTTTACGAGGACGTTTTTTAGGTTGCAGACTGATAAATACATGGGTATTATGCTATAAATGTGTTTTATGAGGACATTTCTAGTGTCCCCATAATTCAAAATGCTTAAAAAACATTCTAAACAATTTTTTTTTATTAAAATACAGAAAGTATTTTGTTAGGGTTAGGGACAGAATCTATACTTCGAACAGTATAAAAATCATTATGTCTATGGAGAGTCCTCATCAGGATAGCTGCACCAACGTGTGTGTGTGTGTGTGTGTGTGTGTGTGTGTGTGTGTGTGTATCTGTGTGTGGGTGTGTGTGTGTGTGTATATGTGTGATTTAGGGTTGCCACTAAACAATTTTTTTATGATTTTGGGTCAGTCTGGGCCTTTTTACTGTGTGATGTACAGTGGGAGCCAACAGACTGAAATCACTAGTAAAAATGGTTCTATTTTCATTTTTGTAATTTAAAACGGAATTGTCCATCCCACATTACAATGCTTTTAAACTTATTTTTTTAATATTTGTATTATGGACTCGAGATGGCATGGACTGATAACATCTGATGTAATTCCAGTATGATTTAACAATGTTCCAAAGAGCATCTGGTAAACAAATATATCTGACCTTTCACATGCTTAATGCCATACATTTGCTTACATTTTATAAGTGACCTATAAAAAGATTTTTTTCTGCTTAATTTAATTGTATTTTTTTTTTTTTTTTTTTTTACATTCTCTATTTATTTCCAGGTTTACAAATCAGAGATTTGCAATGCCGTCTCAGCCTTTCAAAAGCCATTGTACGTGCTTGGTAAAAAGAATCCAAACACACATCGTTGTGTACATATGTTTGGCTCACATATCAGAGCTTTTCAGTTTTCATTTTCTTCCACTCATGTGAATCCACAGAGAGTGTAGAACTGCACATGGGAGCTCCTGTAGAGCCATCTGTATGTTCAGCGCAGCAGTGTGAAGCATCTCTACCCTCTTAGCAGAGTCATCTGATGAGCTTGTGTTTGATGTAAGAGGGTACACACTTACATTTGTAGCAAAAGCTTTTACCACCATGCATCAGCAAAAGCGGAGCCGGCCAACATGAGCAAGGAGGTACGGTGTGTTTCGCTTGGGGCTGCATTCTGGTTTAAACTCCAGCCTTGTCCATTCCTATTTATTCAACCAGTAATACCTTAGAAGCGAGCACAGGGAAATAAAGTAAATACTCCATGTTACGTTGTCATGTTGAGGCTCCTCGTGTCTTTTTCCGCACTGATCTGCATCTTTTACACAACCTTGGTGCAACATTGAGTGTTCTGCGGCTAAACCCTTAGCCTGTTTTCCAATATTTTAACTCATATATCAGTAACACTTTAAAGGCTCTTGAGATCATTTCTACCTTCACTGACACCGGTAGTAATGTGATGGCACATTTTTTGCTATACTATGACAAACGGAAGTATAAATTTTATAGTATAGATTTTTCAATTCATCATTCAAGCATCATTTAGGGTTACTGTAGCTGAACAAGAAAATTATGGCCCTGATCTTGATTAGAAGCCGAGCAAGTCTTCTGACCTCGTGTACACACACACTTTCACACACACCACTTCAGACAATACATATAAAAGTCTGGTACAGACATACCAGACATTAAATACCTCAATGCCGACCCGCTGTTTTCAAACACAACAGCAGAGCCCTTTGTCTGGGCTCCCTGACCACGGAAACGCATCCAGAATAGGGGAAGGAGAGCCGGTGTTCTCGCCAGACCAAGACATCATGCAAATCGACCCCAGCTACCCAGCATTCTACTGGCAAATGTTCAGTCTCTAGAAAACAAGCTCTGTGAGCTGAAAGCATAGATCTCTTTCCAATGAGAGATGAGGGACTGATGCATTATCTGCCTTACAGAAACTTGGATGTCTGTGGAGATTCCAGACTTAGCCATCAAACCCGTGGGGTTCTCCGTGCACCGAGCGGACAGAGTGAAAGACTTCTCAGGTAAAAGCAGAGGAGGTGGTGTATGTTTTATGATCAACAAATCCTGGTGTGATCAGAGGAACGTACATTCTATCAAGTCTTTCTGCTCTCCTGATCTGGAATTTCTCATGCTGCTGTGTCGACCATTCTGGCTACCGAGGGAATTCACAGTGGTCATCATCTCAGCTGTGTACAATAGCACCGAAATACTACCAACTTATCAGTTTCAACACACAAGGGGACCAGGTTTTGGACCATTGCTACTCTCCCTTCTGGGATGGCAAAAATCCCCCCCCCCCGCCCACCATTTGGCAAATCGATCCACTCTTCCATTATGCTTCAGCCCGCATACAGGCAGAAACTTAAACAGGAAGCACCAGCTCTCAGAACAATCCAGTGCTGGTTGGACCAATCAGATTCTACGCTTCATGTTTTGATCACGTGGAAGGGGAAATGTTCCAGTCCACCTCTGATGACAACATTGAGGTTTACGCTAATAGTGTAACACGTTTGATCAAGAAGTGCATAGATTATGTAGTGCCAACCAAAACGTCTCGGGTTACATGTGTAACCCTTGTTCCCTGAAAAAAAGCAGAACGAGATGCTGCGCTTGCTAAAAGCACTAAGGGAACAGTCTTGCATTGTGAGCAGTTGTGAATATGTGTGTAACACATCAATGAAATATTGACCGGAAGTGTATAGCCTCGGTTGGTGAGATCATTTGATGCACCTCTGACCAGGCTATAAATAGAGGCGTCACCAGCGTGTTCGTCAGATACTTTTTCTGAGGAGCAGTCCTGGGACGTCCCAGTGCGGCAAAGAAGCGCAGCATCTCGTTCCGCTTTTTTCAGGGAACAAGGGTTACACATGTAACCCAAGACGTTCCCTTTACAAAAAGCTTCACTATGATGCTGCGCTTGCTAAAAGTGCTATGGGAACGAAATACCCACGCCGCCACACTGGGGCTCTCTGGACCCCCATGGTTGTGAAGTGTGCTCACAAGAATGCGAGAGGTCTCAGACATGAGCTTGAGATGTCGACTCAAGGGCATAAAACCCGGAGTAGCAAGAACATCTAAACCATAGAGCCTGAAGAATGTGTGCGGAGAGGAGCAGCCTGCCCTCCAGTTTGATGCACAAACTTGTTCAGGCATGAAAGATTTAAGCCATAAGATCTGAGAATGTGTGCGGAGAGGACCAGCCTGCCGCATCACAAACTTGCTTAGACATGAGCTTAGATGTCGACTCAAGGGCATAAGAGCCCGGAGTAGCATGAACATCTAGTAACATGACCATAAAACCAGATGAATGTGTGCGGAGAGGACCAGCCTGCCGCATCACAAACTTTTAGAGACATGAGATTGAGATGTCGACTCAAGGACGTAAGAACCCGGAGTAGCATGAACATCTAAACTATAAAATCTGATGAATGTGTGAGGAGAGGACCAGCCTGCTGCATCACAAACTTGTAACCAACTGGCTGGTGTTTTTACAGACATATTCAACCTTTCCCCTCTCCTTGTCTGTGGTCCCCACATGCTTTAAAACATCCACCATTGTGCCTGTACCAAAGCAATCCAAAATCACTAGTTTAAATGACTGGCGTCCTGTTTCTCTGACCCCATTCATCAGCAAATGCTTTGAGAGGCTAATAAGAGATCACATCTTCTCTGTGCTGCCTGCCTCCCTGGACTCACTGCAGTTTGCATACCGCAACAACCGCTCCACTAATGATGCCATTTCATCTACAATACACACTGCTCTCTCCCACCTGGAAAAAAGGAACACATATGTTAGAATGCTGTTTGTAGACTACAGCTCAGCATTCAACACCATAGTGCCCTCCAAGCTTGATGAGAAACTCCAGGCTCTGGGCTTAAACAGCTCGCTGTGCAGCTGGATCCTGTACTTCCTGTCAAGCAGACAGATTTTTATTGTATACAGTCTTCTTATTTTGTGGATACAGTATATTGTATATTATTAGGTGTATATTGTCAGATGATTTATTAGTATAAATCAGATGTTTATTGTAATTGTCATACTGCTATGTTACTTGGAACCGCACCCAAGACTTTCACCCACTGTTGCACTTGTGTATATGGTTGAGTGACAATAAAGGGATTTGATTTGATTACATATGCAATCAAGGCTCAAGGTGACCAAGCTTATCAAACATATCAGGTTAACCACTGATGTCATTGATCAAAAAAGCCAATTCCTGTTCTATTATTGTGTCAGAGGAGAGAAAGACTGCAAAATAACTTTGTGAGGTGTACTCACTTGATAAATGTACACGTGATTCACTCGGGCAAGAAGAGATTATCAAGAATGAATGCAACCATTTTTGGGGATTTTTCAAGACTACATTGAGCCACACTTAAAAGACAATGGCAAACATGGAAATGGGCCATTTCCATCATGAATTGATCTCACCTTCACTTTGATTATATCCCCGATATGCTGGAAGTACCTTGTACTATGTGCCCATGTCTTAAAGAATAATGTATCCTTATCGATAGCCCTAGTAGTCTGATAAAGTCTAGCTGTAGCACAACCCTAATGGCCCCCCAGACATCGCTCCTGGCTCTTAATCATGCCATCTCCACTCCATTAAAGAGATGCAATATCCCCCATCCTCATCAATAATACGAAGGAAGATTTGACAAAGATTCCGTCTGCCAGAGTCTGCCGTTTTTTCACAGATTTTTCAATGTTCTTCCAAAAGCCCAGAGCATTTTGGCTAATGAGCTCTTCTCTGTGATTCAAATATTATTGTTGTTTAGTTGCTAATGAACAGATATATACTGTTGGTTTAAGAAAAGAACAATGACTTTGGTTAAAATTAGCACAAAAAAGACTATTAATTAATTAACATGTTTTATAAAGTACAGTTAACATTAAGTATGACAGGTCTATTTAATATTTATTCAGTACAGAAACATCATTATTTATTGTGATGACAAAAAAATAGTAACTCTTTTTCAAAGTTCACACTTAAGCCCTTTTGGTAACAGACATAGTCAATAATGCCTAATTTTTATAGGATTACTCCATTTGACCTGAACAAAATTTGCCTTTTTATAAAAATGTCAAAATATCAGATAATTTTTAAATGCTGATGCTATTTGGTGCAAATAATGGTATATGCTTGGTAAAGATGCACCTTTGACACTTTTTGATCCACTGCTCCATGTCATTATACATGTTAACCTAGAAGCATCATTGCCTCAACAGGTTTAGCATGCACTCAATGCCCTGGTGTCTCATGCTGTCATAAACACTTTCAAGACCTGTTCTTTTAGACATGAGGGTAAAAGCAGCTGTTGACATTCACCACAATTTTAGTAATTGAAAATGCGATAAAGCAAGCCATCCAGCTCTCTAACACACTTCCACTGCTTTATCAGTGACAGTACACACTTTGATAGACCAGAACTCTCACGAGTGGTGGGCTTGTGTTTACGTTCCAAAAAGGTTCTGAAAAAACTGAGAGTGGGATCTTTCAATTAAAAATCCTTCAGTTCAGCTGGTGTATAAACTGGAAGAGTAGATGTACTTCCTTGAGGCTTACTGTCTTCCTCTACTCCACATTCTAAAGCAAAAATCTGTCTAACCCTACAGCACTTTTAACCAGCCATCAATAAGCCAGGCCTTGTTTATTATATTGCAGATGCAACATAGTCATCATATTGTGCATCCTCGGAGTAGCAGGCTCCCCTACAGATGGCTGCATAGAGAGGGCATCAGCAGCTGAATTATGCCATCCTGGGCGGTATTTCACCTCAAAGACGGCTAATTGAGCGATCCATCTTTTCTCAATTGCACCGAGCTTGGCCGTTGTTTGATGGAACAGAGAGTTTTTATCTGTTATAACCACAAACTTGGAGCCCAGCTGATAACCATGACATTTTTCAGCGATAGCCAATTTGATGGCCAGCAGCTCAAGCTTCTTGCTACTGTAATTTCTGTTATTCCTTTCTGCTTTATAAAGTCTCCTACTGGCATAAGCTATGACTATCCTTCACCCACCCTGCTGCTGGTATAAGACAGCACCCAGGCCTTCACTGATCACATCAGTCTCCAAAGTGAAAGGAACATTGAAATCTGCATAGCCTAACACAGGAGCAGAAATAAGCTTCTCCTTCAGCAGCTCCAATGCTGATTGACACTCTGATGACCTTAAAGCACTAAACTCTCTCTTTATGGCACCAACATTCTTGATACATAGGTTCACTAAGTCATGGAGGTGGCTGGAAATTCTAGAAAAAAAACATTAAATTAACTTTTTACTAGCATAATTACTTAACTGTACTGGGAATTTTTCTTTACTTGACTGCTTCAATTTTACCAGGATCAGTACCAATGCCTTTGAGCTGACATCTGTTGACTTTGAAAGTTACTTCTTGCTGCAAGATATGACACTTCACTAGCATGATCTGAAAAATTGTATCACCCATGGAAGCCTGCATAAGATGTTGCAACATCGAAGGTCCATTGGAAACCCCAAAGGGCATCTAAGAATAGTCAAAGATCCCAAGATCATGTTGAACAGCAACATGATGATATATCCACTTGCTAAATCAATGGAAGAAAATAAATTTGCCTTGTAGAGCATCAAAGCTTTCATTTATCCTAAGCAGAGGAAACTTGTCTCTCTTGATCTTTGAGTTCAGCTGCCTGTAAACAACACAAAGCCTGAGACTTCCATCAATTTTCCTTACTAGCACGATAGGTGAATCATAAGCACTAGTGCTTTCTTGGATCACTCCTTTCTTAAGGAGCTTGGTAATATGTTTTCTGACTGCCCTAAACTGAGTGGGTGGGTTACTTCCTTGACCATTACCATTGTAATTGATGAAGCAGGTATGTACAGTATACCATGTATTTTCCAGCTACTCTTACTACGCTTCACATTTCTAGACTGCTGGCACTCTGCATCTGCAGAAATGACTTCTTCCAATCAGACTGCAACTCTCCAACTAGGGTAGTATCAATCTCTGTATGAAAGAGTTGTCTACATCTGCTAGTGATGTTTATGCTAATGAGGGCTGGTACAGTAGTCTCTGACTACTACAAAACCACACTCTGGTAGAGTATTACCCATGGTTTCAACCTCCAACTCAAGATAACCTAAGTAAGGTATGTCTAAACCATTGGAAGCTGCTATATTCAGCCACCCTGCTGTGGACAGCATATCTTCATCCTCCCCAGACAGGTGTTCTCTGAAGAAACTCTCAAAAATAGTACTGACATGGCTTCCTGCATCATGTAAACAAGAGACCATTGATCGTTAGATTAGCAACAGGACATTTTCCCACAGCACACAGGTGTAGTCGGTCACGACAAGTATCTATATTGGCTGAGCCAATGGACTGCCCCCCGCACTGCCGATTTAGTGTTCTCTGTGTCATTATGTTTGTTTTTCATCACAGTCCTCTTAGCTATGTGTCCTACTCCATTACACTGGAAACATATTGGCTGGCTATCATCTGTAAACCTTGGCTACATCTTTGGTTTAAAGGAGCCACATGTTCTGTCTTAGTGCACTGCAAAGTGAGTTTCTCAACAGATTGTTTGAGTTCCCCTATAGCTTTTCCTTGTTCTGATACAATTTTTAAATCTTCTTCAAGAGTTGCAGGGCTTTTCTCAAGTATACCAACAGCAGCACACTGAGATTCTGCTGTCTCAAATACAACATTTCTGTTACTGACAAATTTTGTGACACAATATTTAGTATAGATTTAGAGACCAAATGTTGCACTTCAATTAGTGTTGACTGTGGCTTGTCTCTCACAGACTCATGAAGCTCCCTTTTAAGGCCTGCATCCCTAATCCTCTCAATGAATTGATCTCAGATTGGCAAATTCATATTTGATATTGCATATGATGATTGTTTCAGGATAGAATTTAGAATTTGAGAAAAAGCATGAGATTAAGCATGAACATCCTCACCTTCCAGTTGTTTACAGCTATAGAATGTTGTATTAAAAGAGACACACTGTGCTTTTCTCGAAAAGCTTCTCTCAGGTACACAAAGAGGTCACATGGTCACTTTGGTTCATTCCCCATCCGTAATCTGACCTCTGTTAAGGCTGCACCCTTTAAGAGGGAGAGGACGAGGTCTAACTGGTACTCTGTGGTCTTATTTCTAGCATGTAACACCCTTTCTACTTCTTCAGAAAACTTGTCAACATGTCTCCCATCATTGCTGAAATCACCACTAAATGGTTGAATGTGACGTTCTCTTGAAACATAAACATAAGACCTAACATCTCACTCCTCAAATTGGCGATATCTGACAAGGTATTCATACTATTTCCTGCACCATGTTCATCATCACAGTTTTTTTTTTTAATACTGGTCTGTCATCATCAGATTATGGCACTTTGAAATGTTCATAATATCTCAGTAAAAAACGGTGTCATTTCACTTGTGGGCAAAACAAAAAGTCTCTAAATCAGTCCATAAGGTTTAAACCAAAGGATATGTTAACAGAATATCTGTACAATACTTCTATTTTTTGCTTGTAGACAGTCACTGGATAGGGTCTCATTAAACAGTACCCCATGGAATCTGTGGAAATCAAGAGCTCTCTCTCTCTCGTCCAGCAGTCTCATCAACTTGTCATGTCACCTCTGACCAACATCTGTTCACCAGACCACTGCACTGCTGAAAACAGCCTCCCACAAGCACCTTCATCTCTACCGTATTTAAAAAAAAAAAAAAATTATCAAATAAAAATTGGCCTATTGTCTCCCAACAGTCAAATACCCCACTCCTGGTACCACAAATGTAGCTGTTGATTTGAAAATAATCAACACTGGATAATATTTTGTGGGGTTTTATTCTGACAGCTGCTTAAATAATAATAATAATAATAATAATAATAATAATAATGGGGCTATATATATATATATATATATATATATATATATATATATATATATATATATATATATATAATAAAGAAAATACAAACAACTGAAATATGGTACAACCAAAATACAACAAATGAAATACGGTAGAGGTTTATGTAAAAATAAAATACAAACAGAGCATTATCTTAACCATATACTTCAACACATACTTAATACATGGTTATATAATTCACAGAATTTTATACATTTAACACATGCTTAAATCACTCACAGTATTTTGCTTATTTTTAACCAGGATTTAAGGACGTGTATTGCAGTTTAAACAATAGAATTCTCATTACAAATGTTTTCACATATTTCACATATTACAGTTATTCAATAAACTGGAAATCACTCTGGGCTATAAATCATTAAATAAGAAGCGTTGTATTATATGTTATATTGCTTAATTCAACATTAAATTGGCCCCATTGGGCACACATTCCTGATCTTATTGAGTATGATTCATCAGTGCACGTTATTCTAAAGAAAATGAGGTTTGTCTTAACAACTTGCTCCACCACTAAAACAACTTTCATTTTAGGCAGATTTCATTTATGTTGTGCTAGCTTCAGTTTTAGGTTTTAGGATACAGTATTCAACTCAATACATTTACATAAAATATAAGTTATTTTAGCAATTAACGCAATAATACTCTGAAATTAATTATTTAAGACATACCTGATATAATTAGCAATCAGGAAATATGATACAGTGCTACTGTACCTGCTGCAAAGACAGGGAATAAAAGAACTTAAAAATACAATACATAAAAGAAAAAAAAATAAAAGCATGATGTCATGAAAAAATATGAAAAAAAAAGGAAAAAAAGATTGTACAATTTTTTTCAGCTATTAACATAGCCTCGGGCTGTCACTGAAAGAGGTGTGATATTTCATGGCATCTATTTCAGTGATTTCTGACAGGTAATGGGGGTGTTTTTCTGCATGTCATTTTATATAAAAATCACTAACAGCACCTATGATCTTTATTTACCAAGTTGGCAGTTGAGTATTTTGGGAGTAATTTGAATAAATACAGAAAGGTATAAGCATTATTTACTACAATGAATGTCCTTTGAGAGCAGATATAGAACTCAAATCCAAGTCTATTTGGACCAGGGAGGTTGTCCTCGCAAGGGATTGTATTTGTGTGTTGCTGGATTGATCTTCTATCCACAGCTCTACTCTTAGAACGCACACACACACACACACACACACACACACACACACACACACACACACACACACACACACACACACACACACACACAAACTGCAAGCGTGGTGTAATAATAATCCTCTGCACATCCTTACTGTACATGAAGTTGAGGAGAATACCAGTGCCATGTGTTTTCATTTTAATCAGATCTTTGGCAGTTCCAGAGCAGCTGGACTGGAGGAGAGGAACACACACACACTCTCTCTCGGTATCTTATGCTAAGGCAAAGTTCCAGAGAAGCGTTCTTCTTGAACACCCCCGGCTCTCACCCTCAGAATCTGGCAGCACTGCTCTGCTGATAGTTGAAGATTCTCTGATGTCTGCTGTATGTCATCCAAAACCACACAGCAGTGCAACAGCAAGAGAAGGAGAAAACTTGTTTGCTGAGATGCTTTATTTGGGCAGTATTTATAAGGAAGTGGAACCAGGATTAGGCACTAGCTTTTTCTTTTCAGTTTGAGTTGCATTTAGAGTTGCACCTTTAGACTCTTGCGTAATGCACTGAATAACAATCAGTTTATTCAGTTTATTCAACTGAACCCTGCATTTTACTTACAGATGATCATGCAAGATCATGCAAACCTCTAGTCTGACAAGCAGATGTGAAAAAAAATGTCGGCAGGAAAGTGTAAATATGTCATTTACAGTGCACTGGTTTTAAACTAATGGTGCAAATCTCAGCTTAAAATGCAGAGACATCTATAAGTAAGGCTGATTGGTTGATTACCCTGAAAATGGCAGATTTTATGGCATGTATACATATACATGGATCAAAGATTTATACCTGCTAAAATTGTCTAATCAACTCAAATGATTAAAACAAATGATGTTTATAACCAATTTATTGCAAGTTCTTTGAGAAAAAGAATAAAGTAAATATATTTAAGTATGTATATATATTTAAATGTTGGTTTAATGTACCAGACTTACTCTCAATTTATAACAGAATACTGCAGTTAGTAATATGTTGAAACTTTTTACATAGCCCTAATTAAATTAATTAATTTACTCAATATAAAGTTTTTTCAAATGTATTCTGTGTTTTAATTGACTTAGGTTCAAAATTAAATGTCAATTAAAAACACATTTTTTTGTTTCAGCTGAGCTGTGTTTGGGGGTGTGGTCATAGGCTCTTGTACCCAAACATTTAACTGACCCTTCGCTAAGCTCCGTCCCCCTTGGTTACGGTTGCTCGCTCAGACAAGTGCTGCAGAACTCCCCATAGGAATGAATGGGAGATTGCCGTGAACAGTTTTTGGGAAACTATTCTCATAAACAGAATGGATAATATTCTTACATGAGCTGGAATGAAGAGTGACATTGTAAGGCATATTTATGTGATGTTTTTTGTAAAAATAAGTAACAGTAATTTGATTGAAAACTGTGCAGACTGAAACAGAATTGAGACAAACAACAATCACAGTCACATAAAAAGAGAAATGTCTTTTGATGGCAATTACATCTGTTAACATGAGTGTAAGTAAACAGAACTGCTCACAATGTGTCATAACACTCACACTATAATGCAGTGTGAACTCTTTATTTACCATGGCCTTTTTCTTTGACCTGAATCAATACATAAATTAATTAACGTTAAGTTATAAGCTTTAATTTACCTTGGAACAAATGTAGGCGTCCTCACTGATGTTATACATGTTCATTTGGGAAAGAGGAATGACACAGTTCAATCTATATCATGCTCTTTTCAATATTAATTTAAAGATTTTTAAAAAAGTAAGAAAAAACATTGCTCTCTGGGTACCTCGTGTCACTATTAAAAGTATTTGAATTTTTTTTGGATAATGTTGATAAAATCCAACACACATTACTAAGGGTGTAGATTTGGCTTGAACAAGGCAGGAGTTAGCAAAGGGTCAATTATTTAGGCCCATACAAAGAAGTTCTGGTATAGCCTACTGCATGACAGATAATAGTATAATATTATATATGTGTTCAATGTAGACAAGCAACTTAATCTGCATTTGCTGGCATGGTGGTAAGATATTATTGAGTTAACCTGAAAAAACAAAAAGGTTTTGGGCTCTATTTAAAGAGCACTAGCATTAAGTGCAACGCTGTACCAAGTATATACAAGTCATAAGTGCAAAGTCAATGGACATGGCCATGAAATGTTGGTATTTTGTACAAGCATGCGCTAGTGTAGGCGCAAGCAGGTGTGGCGAAATCACATGCGCAACGAGCAAATGGGCAGGATTAAGTACTCCAATAATTATTCCACCATCTGCATCTTATTATTGGCTATAGTTCAGCATATTCATAAGAAGTTGATACTGTAAATGTGTATGCAATGAATTAGAAGAATTGAAAAGTATGTCCTTTTGTGCATTAAAATGCATCCATATGGACTGTCGGGCATATATGACAGTGACACGTTCCTTTTATACGCATGGAAAATGTGATTCCCCTCAGAATTTGGATGTAGGCTCCGTTAACTTACAGACAATGTAAGTATTATTAATCATTGTCATTTACTGACACACAAATCATGGCCAGTATTAACAGTGATTGTATCAGCATGCACTTCACTTCTACAGGTCGATTTTGATAAATAAATACAATTATTGAAACAAAACCAAAATGTAAAAAAAATAACGAAGTGATCAGAAAATCATAGCCTACCAATTCCAAACATTTTACTCTCTCCAACTTCGACAACAGCAGGTGGAACAATACCTTTAGACTTAAAAATCAGACCATAAATAGAATTGTACATTTAAACATAATGATAATAATAATTGAACAATAAACCATGACCTATAGATAGTTTAATACAAATCTCATACTCTTTCATTTTCATATAAGACTCATATAAACTCTGATTGTCAGGGACATTATTTGATGTTCCTCTATACTTTCAGAGTTTGGCCATTAACTTTATTACCACCTGCTTGTGGATTCTCCAAACTGCAAATTGAGGAACTGAGTTTAAACTTTGCGCTAAGTTAAAACAACAACCAATTTCTCAGGAAAATAGCAAATTGCACTTTGCACCACTTCATTAACATACAATACACCCACATTTTGCGCATATACACCCACAATAGTGCAAACACTCCCACCTATGGCCTACTTGCTCTTTGCGCTGGCATGAAAATTGCCACTAGAATTAGTGCTCTCGTGAAAATTGGCTAAGACATTGCACACAGTCGTTGCGCAAAACGAAAATAGAGCCCCATATTTTTATATTCTAAGTAGAATGATCTAATTGGATTTAATCACTTTATTTAATATAATTTAGACGTTATGAAGATGAGTAGGTTCAACTTCAATATGTATACAATACAATATGTATCTTAAATGTAGATAAATAAATTTCATGCATCCATTTACTGTACATTAAAAACATAGTAACATCTAATGAACTGTTTTATGGTGCAGAAATGACACGCTAGAGGAAAGTTAGCATACAGATATGATATTATAGTTTAAGCCATCATGAAGTCAAAACTGACCCTACATACTTTCTTAATACACATTCCAGGTCATTACTCTGCATGATAAATCAATGCATTTAATTCCAGAGAGAAAAAAAAAGTTTGCCTTTGTAAACTTGCTCTGTCTCTAAAACTACAACATTTTTGGCTGATGTGGCCAAAGCCGTTTCTGTTGCAACAATGTAACTAAAATGGGTTTAAATGTTGTTTCATGATGACTTTTAAAGTAATCCATTTCCGGTTTATTTTCCCTGCATAATTCATCATCATGCTTTATGCACTAGCAGCTGATAGTTTCAGCATTCTGATAACAATCTGTGAAGTGGCCTTATCTCTCTGAGCCCGGGCTCAACAACCTCTCAATGAAGAAATGTTAGAGGCAAATTGACACTCATTAGTTGAACAACATTATGGGAGACCATACTTCACCCTGTGTGGTTCTACAAGAGACCTGTGATGTTTGTGAAGTCTTTGTACAGACTTGCCATGATAAAAGAACCCATGTTTCTGTTTGAAACTTGCTGAAGGCACCACCTCTTTGTGGTGCAGCCTGGTCATAACATGGTAAATGAGTTGATTTCAAAGGAGAAAAAAAAGCTGTTTGTTGGAACAAGGTGTTTTTATCAGTCATGTTGTCTCTCTTGTTTTGTTGTTATTTTTGTTGTTGTCATCATCTGTTTGAACTAACAACCCACCGCAAACAAGCACGCAGTTTGAGGTTGACTTTCTTCGTTGACCTGCAGTAAATTTCAGCCATCTGGATAAGGGCATCTCAACCTTTTTCTTTTCTGTGTAGGCATGATTGACAGGTGGAATATGTGCATCATTATGATCTGCAGTGGAAGTTCTCAAATTACCTTTGCTTCTGTCTCTGATCAAACTCTGGCAGGATTCTGCAAGTACAAAAATGCTTGGAAATGGAAAATTCACAAAGAGTGAATTTCTTAGATATTTACAGAAACTTGCATCTTATTCTCTAATCACCAGCAATCCACCAAATACTGTAAACCACACAATCTGTGGATGCACAGCAAATTACCCCAGTGTTGTTTTTTGCATGCACTGTCAATGTTTTTTTAGCAGTCTGATATAAAATTTCACTAAAATAATTATGTCAGTTAAAAATGCAAACATGCCCAGAATTGTTGTGCTGAATGCAATTTGCATAGCATAATATATATATATATGTATATATATATATATATATATATATATATATATATATATATATATATATATACTGTATATATATATATATATATATATATATATATATATATATATATATATATATATATATATATATATATATATATATATTATGCTCATAATGGTATTTTGGGTAGCAAGAATTCAGATAAAAATGGAGAAATAATAGAAGAAATCATGGAAGAGAACTCTTTAGTGAGTCTAAATGATGGCAATCCAACAAGAATGGACTTAACAAGAGGTGGAATGTCATGTTTGGATATCACAATAGTTTCAGCATCATTAGCTGGTAAATGTCTATGGTCAGTATCTAAGGATAATATAGGAAGTGATCATTTTCCAGTGACCTGTAATTAAAATAATGAAATTAAAAATAATCATCTACAAAAATGTAATTATGGTGTAAGATGGACATAAACATAAGATTGTGAAAAATGTCAAATGTTATGTGAAAAACAGTTTGATAAACTGTTAGTTGAGGTTAATGTTGATAATAGGTATGGTAGTGAATGACATACATTTTGCAGCCTCTCAGTCTATCCCACTATTAAGTGGTACAAGTACAAGAAAAAATGTGCCATGGTGGTCAAAGGAGTGCTCGACAGCAATCAGAGAAAGGAATAAAGCATTTCAGATTTTAAAAAGAACACTCACCCCAGAAGCAGTCATAGATTATCAAAGGAAAAGAGTTTATGTCAGAAAGGTTGTAAAAAGTACAAAAAGAACAGCATGGCCAAACTTCTGCAATACAATAGGGAGGGAAATAAATGTAGTCTGGTGTATGATAAAGAATATGAATGGAATTAACAGCTTCAAAAATATACCTGTAATGGAGGAAAATGGAAAGGTAGCTATTACAAATAAAGACAATGCTACAATGTTGGCTCAAACATTTGCTAAAGCTCATAGCATTGAGAATTTAGATGATACATTCTTAACAAGACGACAACAAATTAAGAATATATATGGAAATACTTGCAAGAAAAAGCAAGATTTTAAAAGTAGTTTGGATGACGAGTTAAATTATTTTGAGTTAAAAACAGCTATTAATATCTCAAAGAATACAAACACCAGGTAAAGATATGATCAATTAGAAGCTTTATTGGACTTAATTAAATATGGAATGTGAGTGTCTTCCTAAGCAATAACTGCAATTGTGCTCCCTCTAGCTAAGCCTGGGAAAGATATAACAAAACCTAGTAGTTATAGACCCATCACTCTTACCTCTACGCTATGTAAAGTAATGGAATAAATGATTGTGAGGTGACTGAATTACATTTTGGAGAAAGGGGAAATGTAGGTCTACAGTAGATGCTTTGGTATAGTTTGAAAATGAAGTTAATACTTGATTGCAGTGTTCTTTGACATAGAAAAGGCTTATGACACTTTGTGGAGGGAAGGTTTGCTAATTAAACTGAATAAAATTGGAATAGGTGGCCAATTTTATAACTGGGTTTTAGACTTTATTCGAATGCACTTTTCAGGTTAACATCGGATAAGAACTATCAGCTCCTTATAACATTCTAAATGAAACTCCACAGGGTAGTGCAATTAGTCCAATATTGTTAAATTTAATATAATATTTAATATTAATTATGTTTTTGATAAAGTTAGAAAACCAGGAAAAGGATTAGCTCTTTATGCAGATGATGGAGCATTATGGAACAGAGGCCATAATATAAAAAATGTAGTTAAAGGCATACATACAAAGGCAGTCGATTAAAGAAGTGGAGGAAATGCGTACGGTTGCTAGTCACAATTGGGGATCTAGTCGTAGTGCATTGTTGTGCATGTATCAAGCATTGATTCGTTCTTGCTTTGATTATGGATGCAGTGTATACGGTTCAGCAACCAAGTCCTTACTGAAAAAAATTGATTTTATTCAATCCAGAGTATTTAGTATATATTTTGGAGCGGTTAAAACATCCCATGTAGATGCAATTGGGGTAGAAATGGGAGAGATGCTTCTAGATCTTAGAAGGGAAAATCTGGTGGTGACATACTGGGTAAATCTTCAACAAGCAATGAATAATCATCTTACTCGCGAAGTATTGGAGGAGTGCTAGGAATATTCATGTGATTGAGGAAATCGTTTTGGATGGAAGAGTAGAATGTGGGCTAAAGAATATGGCATGTACAATAAGATCTTCTGTCCTAATGTACCGCTTACTGATGCTCCACCATGGAGAGTCCCTGAACTGCTTGTAGATTTGAGCTGACTATACAAGTCCAAAGAAGAATACATTGGAAACAAGGTTAATGCTATTTTAAATAAAAAAATTTATTCAATTTTACGAATATTTACAGATGGTTCTAAGGAACCTGTTAGTCAAAAGGTTGGAATAGGTTTATATATTCTGAAATGTATTACACAAATTAGTTTGAAATTGCCCGATGAGTTATCTGTGCATGCTGCAAAGTGAACAGTTATAATAATAGGACTACGGTGGGTTGAACAAATCAGATCAAACAGTAGTAATATGCTCAGATTCTTCTTTAGCTTTGATTAGTATAATACATGCAAGATCAGACAGAGAAGATTTATTAATGGAAGTATATTCATCATTATACAGACTGAAAGAGGCTGGAATAGTGGTGAATTTTTGTTGGATACCAGCACATGTTGGGGTATCTGTAATGAAGTTGCTGATAATCTAGCAAAAAAAAGCACTAGACAAGAGTGAGTTGGATGTTGAAGTACCTATGGGAAAAAGGAGGCAAAATCGTTTTTAAAGAATAAGTTAATACGTGGCAAATGAGATGGGACAGTAATAACACGGAGATGGTGTTACGGTATTACGCAGACAGTAGGGAGGATAAATTACCAGGGAGGAAATAGAAAAGAATTATTGCTGTATAGATTAAGACTGGGATACACAGGGTTGAAATCAACACTGGCACTTATGGGTTTACATGAAAATGGATTATGCGATTTGTGTTTGTGGTGTATCTGAAAATGTATGTCATATGCTTTTTATGTGTAGTGTATATATAATATATATTGTGATATATTATTTGGCCACTTTAAGAATGGGGGTGACAGAATGAAGAATGAGGATATTTTAGGGAAAGGTTTAATGGACAGACAGGTACAGTATATAGAGCATTAATTAAATGTATATTTGACTCTGGTCTAGAATATAATATGTGTGGATGGAAATACTAATTTGGAGCATGAAGAACTAATTGTGAATGTTAGAGGAGCTGAACACACAGCGTTACCATGAGCATGCGCTCCGATTGGTCCACGGATTGGGAAGGAGTGTGAAACATCCATACAGATTTTAAACTCCAGACTCATCACCCATGCTCCTAAAGAGTTGATCGCCATTAAACAAGAAGAAGAATCACTTTGCAAAGTATATGCTCCATTCCTATTCCTTGTGTCTTTGACATTACCAAGCCTGTATGTTCTCTGCCTGATATTTAATGTTTTTTGACTATGTTCCTGGTTTTTGAGTATTTGTATCTTTGCCTCTGATATTCTATTTGCTGATGGCCTGACCCTGTCCTGTTCCTGTTTTGATTCTAGCACTACGTTTCTGCAGATTGTTTGCCATTCTTCATTAAAGTCACCTAACCTGCACTTTCACCTGTCTCAGTAGTCATCACTGACACCTCTAAAGTTTCAGTGGTTATAATTTGGTTGGAAATTCTACCTTGTATTTTGGTGTGGTGGTGCGTAGTGGGCTAAAACACATAACTGTTAATCAGAAGGTCGCTGGTTCGATCCCCACGGCCACCACCATTGTGTCCTTGAGCAAGGCACTTAACTCCAGGTTGTTCTGGGGGGATTCTCCCTGTAATAAGTGCACTGTAAGTCGCTTTGGATAAAAGCGTCTGCCAAATGCGTAAATGTAAATCCTGGCATTGCAGGAGTAAACCATAGCAGTTTTTTAAAAGCAATCTCATACAAAATTATTATATTGAGCTGTTTAGAGACTCTCTTGCGTAATTTACGAACTTGCGAATTGGTTCTGGGTGCCAAAAGTGCGCTTTACCATACCACCTATCTGGATATATATGCACTGTTATAATGCTATTCATTACTTGATCAGTGACTGCTGCCATAATCAACATAAAATGTACACAACCATCTCTTATAAATAAAGTTCCATTTATTGCTTGCTTTTCTTGAGCAGTAATAGTGCAACACTGATTGCACCAGGCAAGTAGTGCTGAGTATTTTGAACAACCCCTGAGCATTTCACCTGCAGTGGAATACTTAAGTGGTGTCTTCCTCCTATAACTGTCATAAGAGATAATTACATATATTTACAGCCTTCTATGAAAGCAGAACAGCTTGCATAAAGGCTAAGAGAGTGAGTTTATCAAACTTTTCTACATTTTAGACAGGGTTTCTTTATAGTGGCCTAAATCACTCTGAATGTATATGGAGCCTTCAATGAAAGAGATCATAATTCTTGTGACATTTATTGCATATATATACATATTTCTTTTATAGCTCATGTTCTTACCAAAACAGCAAGATGATACATATGGTGTGTTGTGATGACTACTGTGGGAAGCAGGGTTGTGAGGACAATTGTGACGAGGACTCCACGACAGCTCATCCCTTCTCCTTCTCGGCCTTCGCACCAATGTAGTAAGGTTTAGGATGGGCAAGGAGGAGGCGGGAATCGTCTGAACAATTAAAGTAATATTTAATGAAACAAAAAGATAAAACACAAACGTACACACGGCAGCTGTGTGTGGCTCTGTCTCTCTCTCTCGAACTACTGCATCCCGCTGCACTTATCCCTCTCCTTGTCTGATTAGCCTGATGGGGGCTCCTCATTGCTATTTTCAGATTGTACTTTTTAAATGCATAATTCAAAAAGTTGTGAAATCGATGGATGGTAGGATGGATAATGTACACTCAATATATACCCTCAAGTGTGTAATGCACTGATGTGCTAAGCTCCTGTGAAATGTTGATAGTGTTTTGCCACTTTTGCCCATTTTAGAAGGTGGATCAGGCATTTGGAGATATTGCAGACCAGAAATAGTGTTTAAAATTGCATTATAGCAGGTAAAGCACACCGATGTAGATATCTGAGAAAAACAAGGAGGTACAACATCAGCATTTCTGAAGTTAAAGCTGGAATCATCAGTCATCTTGGACAACTCCCAGGCTTTTTACACTCTGAGAGTACAACTGGGATCCTCAGCAGAAAATGAGCACTGGAGGTTTTGGCTAAGTTCAGTTGTGTTTTTTTTTTTTTTTAGCTTATGTAAGGACATCCAAGCTGAAAGGTAAAATATTTTACCAGTCAAAATGTTGGAAACCTATTTATTCTTTATTACCATTTTCCACATTTTAGAATAATAACAATTAACAATGAAATATCACAAATGGAAACATTGGAATAATGCAGTTACTAAAAACATCTTTTGATTTGCTTCTTCAAAGTCACACTTTGTCTAGTTTACAACTCTGCACTCTCTGGGCAACTTCATGAGATATCCATCTGGGATGTTTTCTAAACAGCATTAAAGTTCCCATGTATGTGTGGCACCAAGTCACCTAATCAGTGGGAGAGAGATATAAAGGGGAGCCAGAGACACCAATGAGAGAGAGACACACGCAGAGTTTTGTGTGTCTTATGTTATGTTGTTATGTATCATTAAAACTTTATTAACTCAAATCTACTTTCTGTTTGACTCGGGAGTGTGTGTGTGTGTGTGTGTGTGTGTGTGTGTGTGTGTGCGCGCGCATTAGTCTAATAGAACAAACTTTTTAACAGTATGCATGTTTAATGAACACTACTACAATGTACCTGTGTAAAGGACATATAGGTCTAATAAAAAACTGTGTGTGTGTGTGTGTGTTAGTTAGTCTAATAGAACAAACTTTCTTAATGGTATGCAGAGGTGGGGGAGTCTGACTCGAGTCACAAATTCAAGGACTTTTGACTTGCTTGACTAAATGAAGAAAATGACTTGAGAACCAGTGACTCGAGACTTGACTTGAACTGCATGACTCAACAATGACTTTAATTTTTTTTATTATTATTATTTTCAAAAAACTTATAAACAGTAATGAAATGAATTTAAAGCCACTGCTCTGCATCTCTGCAGTTAACGCTGTGCTCGCAACGCGACAAAATGAGTATTGTCGAGTTCGCAAAATAATCTCCTATGGATATAAAGATTTCGAATTGGACTGTGTGAATAAAAAAAAAGTATGAAAATATGCAATGCAAAAATATCCGATACAACCACCACAACATCGAATTTCATCAGACATTTCAAAAACCCCACTCTCTCGCAAATGAACTGAATACCATTGTCAGAATACACCTCGCAGGGGACTCTGTGTCTAGCAAAGATTATTTTTAGGAATGCAATGACAGCTTGGCTGGATGTTACCTGGAGTGTCGCAACCTCTGGGTAGTTGGAGAAATAATCAGTAACTACAATGTGGCTCTTACAATTGCAGTTGAAATGGTCCACTCCAACCTTTTCGTATGGGCGATCCGGCACTGGATGAGGCATAAGCGGCTCTGCTTGCTGCTTAGACCTGTATGTGAGACATATTTCACATGATGCTGTATTCTGACTCATGTCATTGTTCATTCTTGGCCAATATATCACCTCACGTGCTCTGCATTTGCATTTCTCCTCTCCTAAATGGCCATCATGTATTTTCAATAGTATATCTTTATGCATTGATGCTGGAATTACAAACTTGTTTCCTTTGAAAACAATGTAATTTACTACAGAAAGCTCGGCTCGGCATGTCCAGTAGTCTTGCACTTGTTTTGGACAGTCACTTTTCATTATCTGTCCAGCCTTTCAGTATGATCTCTATCAGTTCCTTCATTGTTCCATCCATCTCAGTTGCTTTTCTCATCTGCTCTGTTCTCTCTAGGGACACAGGCAATGAAGCTACAATCATGTCAACATATGCTTCTATGTTTGCACTTTTCTCATCATCTGATCTTTCATGCTTGTCAACAGCTCTTGAAAATGTATTTATCATGAACATGAATTTTCCTGGGGTGTAGATCATTTGACATCATATATTTGGAGGTTGAGCATGCGTTGGATTCTCATGGCAGCTTTCTCCAGTGTCAGTGCTGGTTCACGTAACAATCTTTCTCTGAGACTATTATCTGGAATTCCGTAAACTATTCTGTCTCTCACTAATGAATCTCTTAAATATACAAATTCACAAGTCTTACTCAGTGTGTGCAATTCAGCAAGATACTGCTTGAAACTCACTCATTGTTTCTGGTCAGCAGAGAAAAAACTTGTATTTCTCAAAAGTGACATTTCTTTAGGCACAAAGTATTCCTCAAATCTTTCCATGAGAACAGTCAGTGTTACTTTAGCATCATCGAGTTGAAAGCTATTATAGATGTCTCTGTGCAGGCCTAGCTCTCCGTGGGTCTGATCGCTGGCAATTTATTCACAAACAGTCTCTTCGTACTCATCGGTGCTCACCAGTCAATATTTCTGACACCATGTTATGCCTCCTAATGTTATGACAGTGAGTCTTAATATTAGTTCAGCTTATTTATTTAGCATGCACACATTCAACCGAGGCACGGTTCAACTGTCCGTGTAGCAACAACGATGACCGGAACCAGAATTACATGTTATCAGGCATAACATCCCAATTTGCAGGCACACCTCTGTCTGTCTTTCTTTTCCATTGCCTAGGCATTCTGTAAAAAGATTAAAATCAACAAAGTGTTCTTAGCTGTATGTAAGGGGATGGTTGTATTAGCATAGTTTGAAATTAGCAGGGGAGAAATGCATCACATTTTGCTTGAGGAACAACAATTTAATATAATAGGTCATATGATTTTATCCGCAAAATTACTAAACAAAATATAATATTTTATAATTTACTTACCTCAAAATATTTTTTTTCTCTCTATAAAATCTGCATGCACCTGTTTCCAGGCTTGACAACCACCATGTGGGATTGTGGAGGAAGTAGGTAAACACTGAAATGATCATATGACTCCTATCTTATCCTTGATTGGTGGAATTGGTGGTGTAACAACTCTCCCAATGTTACAACCATACCCAGTCTCCCCTATTTATATCTGTGGCCTATTCCATCATTTTAAGTCATTTTGACCAAGAAATACATTGAGTTTTATGTGCTAATGGCTGTCTGATCTAACTGTGGCCAAATTTTTGTAAGATTATATTACAAATTACTTACATGTATCGTGGAAGTTCCAAGGAGAAATGTTCCTTGCATGTGTGGTGTGAACACTGGTTTGAGCCATTTGGGTCATTTTATTGGGTTATTTTCTCAGTGTTGGGTAGTTTTTGTGTAACCCAGTCGCTGGGTTAGTGGTTGGGTCATTTTCACTGACAGTTGAAATGGTGCACCCAACCCCCCCCACTCGATGCATCAGCCTAACTCCTTTCTCAAAGCTGATGCAGGCTTTTTGAATTTCCTCAGGAAGGAGTGGTTTTCAGCAAGGACAAATTGTTGTATTTATTTGGAGAAACAAGGTTTGTATCGATGTTTTTTTTAAATTATTATTTATTTAATTTTTTTTAATCTATAAAACCATTACTGTACACTAGAAAATTCAAAAGAATGCAAACAGGACAGTTTTCATGACATTAACTGTTATTAACAATAATTCTAGCTTCATCAGCTTTGGTTTGCTAGTCTGTAATGCCCACTGGATGGGGATTAAGTTTGTAATTCATTTTTTTTTTCTGCTTTTTGAATGATTTAAATGTAAAAATGTTATGTTTTCGTCTGAAATATGTGAGTCATTTAGTTCAAAGTCGATAAACACCTGACACAAGCTTTGCATCAAAAGCACACACACACACACACACACACACACACACACACACACGCACACTCATATACAGTATGATATATATATATATATATATATATATATATATATATATCAATGAAGTCTTTCATTAAAGCATGAGCATGTAATTAATGTAGTATTGCTCAACACTGGGAATGGTGCCATTTTAATTTTATTAGATCTCACTGCAGCATTTGACACCATAGATCACAATATCCTCTATAATCGCCTTGAGAGTTTTGTCATCAAATGACTGGTGTTAAAATGGTTAGTTTTTCAAAGAAAGTACTATGTCTGTCAGCATTGCTGGTTCCCTATAAAAAGCTACACTTTGATGCTGCACTGATTTAGTGCATTGGGAACAACTTTAGGTGTGACCAGCTGTGAATATGTGTACAACACATCAATGAAATTGACTAGAATTCATAGCCTCTGCTGATGACATCATTGGATGCACCTGTAGCAGGGCTAAAAGCAGATGCATCACATGTGCATTGTCAGATCTTTTGTCTTCACATCATTCTGTGTGTGTTGTGCTTCTTGATTGTCAGAACTTTCTACTTTCCTCTGTTAGGAGTTAGAATTGTTAGGCAATGCGCAGAAAAAAAAGAATGACTGATAAACAAAGCAAGCTGTGTGTGTGTTCCCATGTTTACGCTCTATTGCTGAAACGGACACACACCAGTTTTGTTTTGTGTGTTTGGGGGAAGAGCATACTGCTCTTGCGTTGGGGCAGGGCAGGTGCAAGCATTGTGATCTGTTTACAGTCAAAATGCTTCGCTCTCATCTCGCTTCGAAGAGCCAGCGGCCACTCTCTTATCGTGGGGCTCTTGCATAGATCTGGCTGAGGGGCGAGAGACGGGTCCGTCCCTATCGCTCACTCTCTCCCCAGATCCATCTGATCCTTCTCGTAAGCCTGAAGTGCGCTTCGGTGCCTCTTCGGTTCACGAGGGGGACGCTGAACCTCTGAACATTCCACGCACAATAATAAAGCGGCTGAGGAATTTCTTGAGGTGGTTACTATCTGGGCGTTGTATGGAATTTTATCACAATTGTCTCCCGCTCGAATCGTGTCCATTCATAACACCCTGAGCAAAGTCAGGCTAGGCCAAGGTTGCACTGTTCGTCAGTATCAACGAATACTAGATCTAATGGCATCTGCGTCCTCGGTGATCCCTTTGGGCCTTCTGCACATGAGACTGTTTCAGTTGTGGCTCAAAGCCAGGGGATTTCATCCAAGGGCCAGTCCCCTAAGGCTAATAAGTGTTACGCCCCACGCGCTTCGTACCCTTTCTATGTGGTTCAGACCCTGGTTCCTTACTTTGGGTCCCACTCTAGGTGCATCTTACCATTCATAAGATTTTAGAATTTCGATGTTCATGCCACTCCGGGCTCTTATGTCCTTGAGTCAACATCACAAGCTCAAGTCTGAGACCTCTCGCGCTCTTGTGAGCACAACTACACAACCGTAAGGGGTCCGGACATCCACAGCGCCGTGGGTTTCTCGTTCCCAAAGCACTAAATCAGCATCAAAGTGTAGCTTTTTGATAGGGTCTCAGGTTACTTGACTGTAACCCCTGTTCCCTGATAAAAGCGAAATGAGATGCTGCGCTTCATTGCCACACTGGGATGCCCCAGGACTGCTCTTCAGACAAAATACCTGACAATGCACCTGTGACGCATCTATTTATAGCCCTGCTACAGGTGCATCCAATGATGTCATCAGCAGAGGCTATAAATTCTAGTCAATTTCATTGACATGTTGCACACATATTCACAGCTTGTCACACCTAAAGTTGTTCCCAAATCGCTAAATCAGTGCAGCATTTCGTTCCGCTTTTATCAGGGAACAGGGGTTACAGTAAAGTAACCGAGACGTTTTTCTTCATCTTCTGCACCCATTTCATATGATGTGCCACAGTGTCCTATCTTCGGTCCTCTACTCTTTTCTCTGTATATGCTTCCTCTGGGTTCTGTCTTTCAAAAATGTTATATTTTATATCACTGTTATGCTGACAATTCTCAACTCTATCTCCCTGTTATGTCTACTAATAGCTGTTCATTAAGTAATCTATTTTACTGTCTTGAGGAAATAAACTTGGATGTCACATCATTTCCTTCAACTTAATGAAAATAAAACTGAAGTGATTACTTTTGGCTCTCCATTATGCATCTCAAGCATTGGTAAGAAGTAGGTCCTTTATTTTTTACCTGGCAAATCAATGTTAAGACCTTGGTGTCTTTTTTGATTCTGCGATGCTCTTTGAAAAGTAGGTTAGCACAGTTGTTAAAGGAAGCTTATTCAACCTTAGTTCCATTTCTAAATGAAAACTGTTTCTTTCACAGAAAGATCTGGAAACTATTAATCATGCCCTTATTACTTTGCTGATAGATTACTGCAATTCCTTGTATGTGAGTCTGCCTCAGTCCTCCCTTGCAGATTGTTCAAAATGCAGCAGCAAGATTAACTAGTTTAAGAAAAAAAGAGACCATATCACACTTGTGGTGGGATCTTGGCACTGGTTACCAGGTAGTTTTAGAGTTGATTTAAAATATTTAGTTTTTTTGTATTTAAGACCTGGTCTTGCATGCAATATATTTGTGATCTTCTTCATCTACATTCTGCTCGAATCTCTCAGGGCATGCATCCAATTATTTATCTCCATTCTACATTCTTGTTTAAAGTCTAAGGGTGATCGGGCATTTTCAGTGGCTGTCCCCATTTGTGGAACAGCCTTACAGTACACTTCATGTTAGGTCTTCTCCCACCCTTGCTATATTTAAATCTACCTTAAAAACTAATTTGTACTATTTAGCTTTAAAGGTTGCCTGAGATATTAACACATTTGTTTCCTTTTAGTACTTTTTTGCATTGTTGTTGTTGTTGTTGTTGTTGTTGTTGCTATTATTCTTTATTTTATTAATTTTTTTACATTTTTATTGTTGTACAGCATTTTGGCTCAACATCAGTTTTAAATGTGCTTTATAAATAGACTGTAAAGAAGTTCATGCTTACGGGCAAGGAAGAGGCGAGAAACCGGCTTAACATATAAATGATAGTTTTAATGGTAAACTCAAAAGACAAACACATAAGAGGTCGGACATGTCCGTAATTGAGCTCTCTCTCTCTCTTGATCGCCGTCTGCGAGTGGCCTTTATCCCTCTTGACGGCTTAATTAGCCTAATACGGGACCGGGCGTGCGTAATCACGCGCCGGTCCCGCCCTCCACCGTGCCACATTCCTCCACCGTTCTTTCAGACTGGGGACCCCCGGCCTGACGTACATCCCCGGGGGGGGGGGGAGCGCCTCCCGCGCAGTCTGCCGGCAGGTCATCCCCATCAACCTGGACGAGGGAGGGGGCAAGGGGAGGGAAACAAAAAAAACAATTAAAAATGGGGGGGGGAGGGTTCCTGCACTGGGCAGTACCTTCCCTCCCACAAACACCATAATTTAAAAAAGAGGGAGAGGCAAGGAGAGGGAAACAAAAAAACAACAATTAAAAATGGGGGAGAGGGTTCCTGCACTGGGTGGTACCTCCCCTCCCACGAACACCAGAATTTAAAAAAAGAGGGAAAAGGCCAACGCAGAGCGGTAGCGAGAGAGAGAGGAAAGAGAGATTAAAGGAAAAAAAAAAAAAACTTACTCGCCGGTTCTCTGATACGCCTTAGCTCATTCCTCAGCCACTCCTCCACCCTCTACCGAATGGCAGCCGTGCCTCTCCAGGCAGATCCGAGGCAGTCCTCAGCCCCTGGCGGACGGAACGCCCCACCGCGTTCTCGGGGAGCCGAAGGGGACTCCCCCGCCCCTGGCAGCGGTTCTCCCGCTCCAGGCGGTCGGTCGCGATCCCTTCCCCGCTCGCGGACGGCGGTCTTCCCTCGACCCCTCCGCGTTTCAGCGGCTGGTAGGGGCATCCTCCACCCCTGGCAGCGGCCCTGACTGCTCCAGGCGGTCAGCTCTAGGAGCCCCTTCTCCCCTCGCGGTCGGCGGCCATTCCTCCGCGTCCAGGCGGCTGGGCTCCTCGTCCCCCGGCAGATGGCCGCGGCTGCTTCTTTGGGGTAGTGGCGAGAACTCTGCTACGGCGTATCCCTCTTCCTTCCCGGGCTTTCGGCACCAATGTAAAGAAGTTCATGCTTACGGGCAAGGAAGAGGCGAGAAACCGGCTTAACATATAAATGATAGTTTTAATGGTAAACTCAAAAGACAAACACATAAGAGGTCGGACATGTCCGTAATTGAGCGCTCTCTCTCGATCGCCGTCTGCGAGTGGCCTTTATCCCTCTTGACGGCTTAATTAGCCTAATACGGGACCGGGCGTGCGTAATCACGCACCGGTCCCGCCCTCCACCGTGCCACATAGACTTAACTAACAAACTTAATCTACCTGTCATTCCAGCCTGACAACCCCACCATCTCAGCTCGTATCCCTGCCTGCCTCTTGAAGATCACGGCCATCTCCAAGGAACAAGGATCCAAGGATCATGGCCAAGGAACATCACCTACATCTCAACCTTGCCAAGACAACTTCTTGTGATTCAAGCCAATCCATCTGTTGACCACAACCTTTCTATGCATCTTGGTTCAACTACACAAACGCCAACCAAGAAAGCCCATATCTTGTGAGTGGTGGTGGATTACCAGCTTAACTTCCCTGCCAACATCAACTGCCCGGTCTAGCAGGTTCGAACTTTACAACAACAGGAAAATCAGACCTTTCCTGTCTGAATATGATACACAGCTCCTGATCCAAGCACTGGTCATTTCAAGACTGGACTACTATAATGCCCTGTTGGCTGGTCTGCTAGCTAGCCCGATTAAGCCACTTCAGATGGTCCAGTGGCTGCCCGCATGAAATTCAAGGCTTTGACTCTGGCTTTTAGGATATCCAGTGGAACAGCACCCTCTAACTTCAACTCATTCCTTCAGGTCTTTGTCCCAACTTGCTCTCTGTGGTCAATGAACGAATGGCGCCTGGGGGTCCTGTCGCAAAGAGGCACAAATTCTATTTAATGATCATTCACTTTATATGTTCCTCTGTGGTGGAAGGAGCTTCCTGCCTCCATACGATTTGCTGATCCAATCTCAGCAATCTAGAAAGAGCTGAAAACACATCTGTTCCATTAGCACTTAACCAATCCACACTAAATGCACTTAGTATATAACAATAAAAATCCTTGTCTGTCTTTTTCTTCTGCACTAGCATCTGTACTACTTCAGCCACTGTGAGATCTTGATATTGCGATACTGCACATGTTGTTGACTTTGTATGGCAAATTGCTTATGTTACTCATTTGTAAGTCTCTTTGGATAAAAGCATCTGCTAAATAACAAAGTAAATGTAATATGAAAAAAGGTCATACTGAGTAATAAGATTTGAGTCTGGATTTAACTATCCCCAACCTTATATTTTTTGGAGGGCAGTTGTCATGAAAAGAAGATAATTAGGAGGCATCAGCGATCTTATTATTTAACGCTAAAATTTAGGAAGCATTTAGAATAAATTTAAGTATAGATTAGAATTATTGGCCAAGTAAGTTTTTTTTTTACAAGGAATTTGTTTGATGGTTTGCTCCAAGTACACATGTCAAAGCAGATTATCTTGGTATGACATTACACATAATTTACAATATATGCACAAACAATACACAATATATATGTACAAAGACTATATTCTACATGAAAAATACATGAAAAAAGCATTGTATATTGAAGTATTTGAAAAATAGCAACTGTAGTAAGCAGAATAAATTCAGACTACCAGCCATAAATAATTTAGGAATATTGGATCTGGTTACTAAGATCATTTTTAGATTTTTAGTAAATAATATAATATTTGTTGTGATGGTGGTGAAGGGGCAGGGGTCTGTGACAAATTTGTGGTAATGAAAGGGGTCCTTAGTTTAAAACAAGTTTGAGAAATACAATCCTATAGTAAAACCATGGTTAATTTTTTTTAAGTTTTAACTAAACAAAATGAGTGAGCACATAACATTTTTGAATAAAATAAATTTTTTACTTAAATTAAAAAACTTGAAAGCACATTATTGTATAAAACCAATCTAAATATAGAGATAAAGATCATCAATTAACTAGCTTCAATGCAAGTGAATCAATTATTCATTTATATGTAGTGAAGTGGGTACATTTCATGAAATTTAACTCGTAATAAATTGGACATGGCCCCTTTAAGAGTTTGGTGATACCCGCTTTCCTGTACTCTCTTGTGTTTCATGCATATGAGCTGGTTAGAAAGTGAGAGCATGCATTGTGCAAGAGAGCCCCCAGTTTTGTTTAAATTCTTTGGTCAAATATAACATTTTGTTAAATGTTGTTAAATTGCATTAAATATATGTTTTGACCATGTTTGTGCACATGTGCAAGAAGATGTAAATTTGGTATTAATCATATCTTATTTAATGATTTATAGCCCAGAGTGTTGTCCAAATATGTGCAATATGTGTTATATGTGGAAATGTGTAATGAGAATATGTTTATGAGAATTGTATTGTTGTAAACTGCAATACATGTCATTAAAGGCTGGTTAAAAAATAAGAAAATACTGTATACTGTTAAATGCATAAAATGCTATGAGTGATTTAAGCATGTGTTAAATGCAAAAAATTCTGTATAAAATAAACAAGTATTATGGTGATGTGTGTTGAATTATATTGTTAAGCTAATGCCCTGTTTGTATTTCATTTTAACATTAGATTCTACCGTATTTCATTGTACCATATTTCTTTTAGGGTTCTATAAAATTCATATTATTTAGTCTTGACAGTGTTTTCTGACCACACTCTGAAGCAAAGCATTAGCAGTGGTGAAGCAGCACATGGGACAGTCATAGCAGCAAGAAACTCTCCCTTGATCTTCCGGCTTTATAATATAGTCAGAAATTTAATTATTTATTTGATTCAATATGACTTATCAGGGAGAGGTTGCTAATATAAAGCATATTAGCAACCTCTCCCTGATAAGTCATATTGAATCAAATAAATGACCATGCCCTCACAAATCAAAGCCCTTCAAATGGATATATATTCTTGTGTACAGCTCTAAATGACTGAAATTAATGCTGCTGTTGTGTTGCTATCATCTATATATAAGGATTAAACAGATCCAGTGTGATAAAAATTGCACTTCACAGATGCTCTTAAATTATTTTCAGTTTTCTTAAATTATTGTTTTAGGGAAAGTGTATGTTTTAGGTCACCAGTGTTAGTAAATGTAGTGACAGTACTGCTTAACCACATTCTTCAAATGACAAGCACAGTGGCGTCACAAAATTATACATTTGTCACATTGTATTGTGAACATAGCAATGGAGCTGAGGGAGCAATCAAATGCCCTCACCTAAACCGTCCACGCTTTCTATCATGTAGCAATGGGAAAAGAAAATAATTTAAGTGAATTGGTATTTTCAGAAAATAAATAAATTCTCTGCTATCACTTATCGAAATGGAATAACTTGATCCACCTCTGAAACAACTTTCCTTTGCAGTTGACGTCACCAAGCCTTCTTTATTTTTCACGCCTCTCTCTCAATTAATTGTCACAATACAGACCACTTTTCACATTCTAATCAAGCCCAAATATACATTGTTTTTTTAATGAATATTACATTTTGCTCAGAAATAAGTCGCATTTCAGAAGCAAAATGTCTTATGAATGTCTTTCATGTTGACTTTAAGATCCAGTGGATTTTCAAGCACAGCTACCTGCATCTGATTTAATATAAAGTCCTCTCTCACCTTAATCTTATCTATGTGTCAACAGATCAATGAGAGTGAATCAGTGAGGAAGAGATCTGAATGGAGGAGCCGTCCAATTTGAAATGTCAGATAGTCTAAGTGAAGGAGAGATACAGAAAAATACATACAGATGCTTTTGGTGCAGAGAAGTAACAGATGCTTTTTGAAGTGTGAATGTTCCTGAATGTGAGAATCAGATGGGTTAGTTTGAAAATGAAAATTCTGTCATCATTTATTCACCCTAATTTTGTTCCAAACCTATATGAGTGTCTTTCTTCCATGGAACACAAAAGGAGATGTTAATCATGAGTGTAGCTAAATGATGAAAGAAATGTCAGATTTGAACGATCTATCCCTTCAAGAACAGGAAAGCAAAATGAATCTTCTTGAAATATGACTGACTAATTTTAAAGACAGGGCCAGTCTGTCCATCTCGAGAGCCCCTAATCACACTGAACGTCACAGAATATCTGAAGAGGGGCAGGAGGAGGCGGCCTATCAATGAATGTTTTATTTACAGCACAGAGGATGCGCGTACCACTCATAGAGGTACAAACATTACAAACTGGCCACAGCTCCAATGCTGCTGTTTACAGAGAGCTCAATAATTGCATAAAACCTCCCAGATTTCGAACAATCTCTTGTATAATGATACCAGAAATGGACAGGTTGTTTAAACGCTCTGAGAGTAAAAGAAATGCGTTACAATAAAAAAGATACAGTGGACATGCAATGCAAGATTGCCACATTTCACATTTCTCCATCTACGTATGATAGCAATGATAGATGTGTTTTCCTTGTTTTGCCTTTTCTTTACTTAAATGACCCATCTTGCTCTTTAATATACCATTAAGCATTTGAAGTGATTTGTATTCTGAAGTAATTCCAATAACATGCACCTCTTAGAAGCATTCAAATCAAGCCAATAAGTTATGCATTCCAGATGTGTCTACACTCCAAGGTCTGTTGCGACATTCATCGCATATGAACAAGTACGATAAAAAACAGTTGTTGTACCAGCTGGTCTCCCAGCCAAACAGATGAAAATTGCTCAAAACCAGCAAATTAGACCAACCAAAGCAGCTTGATAGCCAAAGTCAACAAACCACCTTAGGCTATTTTGTTTTGGTAAGTGTCCAAAACTTGCATAAAACCAGCAAACTCAACCAACCTAACCAGGTTTGTGACCAGCCAAGACCAACAAACCACATTTAGGCTAGATTAGTTGGTTGGCCAGCTTGTCTCCCAGTCTGACAACTACCTAAACCTATCTAAAACCAATCTAGACCTATCTAGACCAGCTTAACCTGCTTGCGGAGTAGCTCAGTCCAACAAACTACCTTGGGCTGACTTAGTTGGTCAGCTAGCTGGTCTCCACGTTGGACAAGTGTCAAAACTTCCCTAAAGCCAGCAAACTAGACAAGCCTAACAAGCGATGTGGTCAGCTAAGACCATCAAAACACCTCAGGCTGGTGTAGTTGGTTGCCAACTAGTCTCTCAGCCTGACCAGCTGATAAATACTCCAAAGCCATAAAAAAGCCTTAAAAAAAAAAAAAAAAAAAAAAAAAACAGAAAACAAGACCATCTTAACCAGATTAGCCAAACCACCTTAGGCTGGCTTAACTGGTCAGCCAGCTTGTTTCTCAGCCTGACAATAGCCTTAAACCCCCTTTATACCAGCAAACTAGACTAGCCTCACCAGTTTAATTGCCAAATAAGGCCAACAAATTACCTTAGGCTGGTTTAGTTAGTCAGCCATCTTGTATTCTAGTCTGACCTGCTGAGAAGTGCCCAAAATCCTCTAAAACCATCAATCTATGTAAGCCTTACTAGCTTGAATAAAGTCAAAAAACCACATTAGCTGGTTTAGTTGGTCGGCCAGCATTCAGAGCAGCTCCTAAATCCGGTTGAAGATTAACACCTTCTTAAGCACGTACTCGTTCGTGCTCAATTCCCACAACAAATATAAGAAAGGATTTTGATAATGAACATAAAGCACTCCGCCTTCAATTTTTTTTAAGTTACTGTTTGCGTAATGGCAAATGTTCTTGGTCATTGTGGTTTCATATACACAGTGTTAATGTTACACAGGAGGACTGAGTTTTCAAATACAGTACACGCAGTAACACAAAAGTGATCCTTTATGTGAAATAAGGGCTCGTTATTCAGAGAGTCTTAAAATAACATGTGAAAAGGAATAATTTGGCCAGAAATATTTTACTAATGCATAATCTAATACAATATAATAGCTATTCAGGTTGGTTGGGTTCCAAAAACAAGTGTAAATCTAAAATGGAACAAAATTAAAGTTAACCAAACAGAGAAATATTTTAGTCATTAGAAATATTGTTATACTTAAAATATTGTATTTTGTGTTTTTAATACGTTTTAAAAGCCACTAAGGAAATAATTTATGAATATTTGTATTATATGATTTCAAGTTAAATATTAATGAATGTCTTCTAAATATGGATAAAATACACACAAACCTTATGAAGTATAAAAATGTATATGAAAATGAATTGTCATTATCACTCACATTTGTTTGACAATTAATAATAGTCAGCCAAATTCCTTAATCTTGACAGCCTTACTAAAACCCCTCTAAAACCAGAAAACTAGACCAGCCTAACCAGCTTGGTGGTCAGCTGAGACCAGTTTAGCTGGTTGGCCAATTGGTCTCCCAGTTTGATCAGCTGACAAGTACAACAAACTGCTCCGGCATGCTGCCAACAGATGGCAATATTGTCTCTTTAGAATATTCTCCTGCCTTGATTACCCTTGGTGTAAGAGCGACTCTGCAAAGCCCAAACAAATGAGGGCTGAGTTGATCTCCTTCAAGCAGGGAGGTAATGATCACGGCTAATTGTGAGTGAATGGGCAGCACTAGTAGAGCAGGACACAAAGCTCTTGCATGCTGTAATCAGCACAGGCAGGGGGGAGAGAGATAAGCCACCATCAGGGTGCCTGTGGAGTGAGGAAGTGCTTGGTGTGCTGCTGAGACCGATACACTTACTGTGTATGGGCCGATTGAGTCCATCTGTTTTTGATCTCTGCCTTCCACTCTTGGCATCATATTCCTGCTCTTTTCCTGGAATCAGATAGATCAGTCTGGTCTGATTTTTGGCTAACAAAAGCAAAGCGTTGTTTGCACACTGAGAGAAGAAGAGCTAGGGTGGTGTTGTTGCATCATTTCCCACTCTTAAGAGCCCAATTATACATCAGAGAGACATTGACAGATATTCTCACCCCCTCTATCTATCTGTCTTTCTTAAATTGCTAATATATTCATCTTTTTGCATCATTTTCTTCCTCATATAAAGTCTAAGCCACTAGGGTTACCAAATGGAATTACAAAAAATTATAAAATTCAAACAGGGTTCCTAAACACAAGCCTGTCTAATTTTATCAGTCAAAAAAGATAGTACCACCCCAAATTCTTACCATTAGTTGAACCAATGCTGCTGTGTCGGGCTGGTCAGGATTCTCAAACAAAATCATGGTAGTGCTAGAGAGCGTTACACTTTTGTTTACAAATGTTTACACTTTTGGGGAAATCAACCTTCAGATGTCTTACTTATAGTTGTTTTTGCATATTAAGCTGGGATAGGAGAAAGTATTTTAAAACTGAAAGAACAAAATTACATAATTCTAGGCTTTGTCTTGGCTAAGGTCATGACTTTAAGGCACAATGTTGATGTTGATAATTGTTTTGAAAAGTCTTTCTTCCTTCCGAATCTGATCAAGTCAGGAATATTGCTGCCATACATCATTACCTGAGGAGAATTGTGTCAAATGACAACAGTGACTCACTTTCACTATTGTCCGGATAGATAGTAAAAACACAAACACACACACACACACACACACACACACACACACACACACACACACACATACACACACATTATTCGGCTATCCTTATGAGGACTCTCCATAGACATAATGATTTTTATACTGTACAAACTATATATTCTATCCCCCTACCCCTAACCCTGCTTTTTTTTTTTTTTTTTTTTTTTTAAGTGATTTAAATTGACCACATTTATATCATAATACCCTTGTAATTACCAGTTTGTAACCTAAAAAAAAAAATCCCCACACACACACACACACACACACACACACCACATACATTTGAATAAGTAATCAGTGGCATGTTCATTGTTTACACTGTAGGAAATGAAAACACACTGTCAGTTGCTGTCTAGAGTTTTATTCTTATCATAGTAGGTACACTTAAGAGATGCACAACACTGAATTTCTGTAGACATTCAAAATCAGCCATGATTTATCACAGACTCAGACATACGACTAACAGCATAATGTTTACTGTACATTGCACCTTGTCCTGGCCAAGAACCACCTACTTGGACAGAAAGGGTCCTGTCTCAATGACAAAAAAATAAATAAAACATTTTGGAGGGTTTTTAGGGCAATGTTGAAACCACCATAACAGACCAGTGTGGAAAACTCATTGTTAATATTGCATGACAGTGTTGGTCCATAAATGGTTGTACAGAAAACACTGAATAAAGTAGCTGAAATGTGTGTAGACATTGTAAACAGTATTTTATTTCCATCCAAAAGTAATAAGCTAATAATTTTCCAGAAATCATAGTTAGCATCTAAACTGGGTAAGATTACTAAAACCAGAGTATGTTGGTAACCATAGTAACTTACTCTGAAAATCTAACCTGCTCCAGAGTAGGTTATGTTCCAGAGTTTATTTTAGATAAATGTCAGTAAGTTTCAGAGATTGTAAGCACATGCATGTGTTTTTGATAACGACTCATTGAGCATGGAAGCTTAGTGGGCCTCCATCGTTCTCCACCTCTGTTACAACAGTCTTTATAATTGCATATTAATAATGATGTGTGGCCTACTGATAAGCATTACAATAAATCTATGAAAAAATATGACAACTGTTGTAAATCCTACAGTCGAAAGGGTCTCCATTAATACAATACCACCATTAGCAAATGTGGGAAATGGAAGACGTTATGATGGTAATTCAAAATAAGTTTAAACAATCTAAATGTTAAACTGGACACATAAAATAGCATTAAAAATAAAATAAGTACATACAATTCACATGACACGCAGTACAATTAAAATAAGCATTCACAGTACATGGCAAATCCCAATAAAATTTGGTACGATTTTTGGTTGATGTAGATGTACATGGTATGGGTTAAAGTGCTGAGTACCCCACCATTATATGTAGGGAAACAGTATGTGTGAGCTAGGAATTAAATTAAACTGTCTGTTACAAATTAAGGAGGTGACAGGAGCAGGATCTAAATGCAGCTAAAAGTATTTAATAAAATAAACAAAATACAGAATAACGGGGTAAACACAGGAACAAAGAAAACATCCACGATGGCGCGTAAATGAGATAAATGACAAATAACTTGATTATTTGTCTGAATAAAATTCTCCATCATTAAAACCATAATACAACGTCTCGTTGTATCCACTCACAATGGTTACTTTAAGCAATTAGCTTTAATAAGGGAATTGTGATTAATTAACTTATTGGAGTAATATTATTGGGCGGCACGGTGGTGCAGTGGTTAGCACTGTCGCCTCACAGCAAGAAGGTCATGGGTTCAAACCCCGGTTGCCCCGGCCTTTCTGTGTGGAGTTTGCATGTTCTCCCCGTGTCTGCGTGGGTTCTCTCCGGGTGCTCCGGCTTCCTCCCACCATCCAAAGACATGCAGGCTAGGTTAATTGGTGTCTCCAAAAATTGTCCTAGGTGTGGATGTGAGTATGAGTGTGTGTCTGTATATGTGTGGCCCTGCGATGGACTGGCGACCTGTCCAGGGTGTACCCCGCCTTTCGCCCAATGTTAGCTGGGATAGGCTCCAGCCCCCCGTGACCCTGTACAGGATAAGCGGTTGAAGATGAATGAATGAATGAGTAATATTATTCTCATGGTTATTGAAAATAATATTACACATATTTAGGTACAGCTTTGAAGCGAAATCTTTTAAAACAGGTATGAGATAATTTAGCAAAATATACCACAGTCAAATTTTCTTTGAATACAGACAATCCTTATTGCTTTTTACACATAAAGCTAATCTAACACATACAACATGAAACAGGAAGGTGAGTATTGACAGAATGTGATATAAATGATCAATACAGAGAATGTTTATATGGAGTCTGTTGACAATGTCTTAAGGACCATTTATCATTCTTTGAGTCTAAATAGATTTGCAATCGGATTACCCAAAGTATTTAACTACACCAGCACTTTGAGCAAAAGTCTGGAGATGTACATGTTGTTCATCACGTTTCCTCATGTTGCTTGGTTCTTTGGCGTTTGAAGAAAGTTCCTTCCGTTGATGTTTTGGACCTCTGTTGATATTTGATATTTGTTATCTCGATGGATGATGAGGTGTGCTTTGAAGGGAGCCCTTCCGCAAAGAAGAACTGTGACTCCCACTGGGTGTTTGAACTTTAAAGCAGAGAGTGAGAGGCTTCCTCTGGACTTTTGTGTTCCGAATTTTCCTTGGACTCTACATGGCATGGAGTATCTGGAAGAATCAACCGATGCTTCCAAATAGAGCATTGCAAGAGAGAAGCTCAGAAGAGAAGAGCTCAAGAGAAGAGAGGGCGTTCTTCCTTGGGTAGTTTGAACTGAAAGAAAGTTTGAACTGATATTGGCCACACCCCAAAGATGTCCTAACCAATCAGATGTGGCTTTTCAGAGTAAAATGGTCAGTTGATTTACAACTCTGTATAAGATTCTTACAAACTCCCGCTCAAAAATATTGCATGTTTAATCATGAACATTTCTATCTTGACAACAGTACAAGAGACATGACATTTGTTGTTATCAACATTCTCTGCGTAGCCAAGCAAGCATTTACTCACTAAACATGACATTCTTTCATGAATATTACATGTGTAAGTAACAAAACATGAAAATCCCTGATTACAAATCATACTGGTAAATTATTTGGTTTTACAACATGGATAAACCATTACCAGGGTATATTATCAAGTTAATCCCTATAGTTACCATTCTTAGTAGCATGAGATGAATCATACAAAGATTATTATCATTGATTTGTCAGTTATAAGTGATTAAAAAATTTAATTTTATTGGCCAAATGTGAGACTTGTTGGTGCCTTAGTCTTTTAATTTATGATGTTGAGGAATTCCAGAATTAAAAGGTTGTGTTTTTCCTAGATCCATATCATATTGCTGCAATTCTTCTGCATGGATAATCCTACAATACAAATGATAGGAAACCTATATAGGGTTGTGGCAGGGTGGAGGGCAGGGTCGTGATTCCGCACACCCGGCCCCTAATCAGACTAATCAAGCCACAGAGAGGGATAAAGTCCGACTGGAGATGGCAGTGCAAGAGAGAGAGAGAGAGAGAGAGAGAGAGAGAGAGAGAGAGAGAGTGAGTGAGTGAGTTACGGGCAGCTGTCGGACACGTTTATGTGATTATTCTAATAGTAATTGAATATGACTGTTCAGTGCAAACAAATAGCAACGGTCGACCTATTAAACGTTAATGTGAGTGAGGGAGATCTAATAGAAAAGTTGAATTAAGCTTATACCAGTACAGTTAAACTATATTGTTTAATAATTTAAAAACTCACACATCGATTCAGTATACTTTCCGTTAAGCAAACTCTCACTTCTAAACCAATGCAGCCCCCATTGCTATCTGAGTGAAGTTATTGGTTGAGGGAATTAACCCAAAACTGGTATTCTGGTACCAATAACCTTGCGTAAACAATGCTTGGATTAGGCAATCCAGAGTTCAGGGTTTGTGTCCAGGTTAATTTCTAGGATAATTTCACAGACATAGCTCAGAAAAGAAGAAAAGAGAAATATGGTTGTGGATATTAGCACCTCAAACAAAACTATGAACATCTGTCAAAAATGCCCTCATGACGACACCCTAACCTGTCAAACCTTGGTAAATCCAACTTTTTAAACAACTTTGTTGTCAAATGGGTTACTTTTGGATGACTGCAAAGTAAACTGGGAAAAGAGTAGTTTAAGAGAAGTACTGTATAAGAAAAGTACACACTTCCCCTATATATATATATATATATATATATATACAAACAATGAAATTCTCTGCTTTGTAGCCACTAGCAATTCAATGCATCTCAAAGATGAAATCAGTTCTGTTCAACCATACTCGTCTTTCTAGGCTCTGAAAAAACCATGTGTTGTGGATACATCACTGTTGTACAAGGTTCATTGATTATTAACCTCGGAAGAGATGTTTGTGATTGGTGTCAGGGTGTCACGCAGCAAAATTCTCCTAGTCTCACCCTGTTCAGTGCTGCCTGATCTGCTTTTGTAATGTGCTTCTGTGCAGCTACTTGATACTTGAAGATACTTTGTCAATAGATGTGTCTAAATCCTCTCCATGTAAAATCTGAATATGAATCTATAAATCTTAGAGTAACATTCTCTCATCATGTCAGAGCCGTGGTGCAGTGGAGCATGTGCTTTCAGTGCATTAGAGACATTGTCCTCAATGGCAGTTACTCGGCTAGACAATGACCCGTCGCAAGCAAAAGATGTTCAATAAGATCGAACAATGTATGAATATAGTTACTGAGTCATAAAGACAAGTACAGGTGAAGGAAGAAAAAAATATTGATAAACCAACCAAAATGTATACATAAATAAGATAAAGGAAACAAATAATCGAAAAGATAAAAATAAATATATTTTTAACATAAAAAAATGTATATTTTTACATGTCGGGGTCAGGAAAGTTCTAATTTCAGCATATAAAAATTATTAATAATGCATATTAAGGATGTGGTTAGGGGCTGTGATCCCCAAGTTTAATTGTTCTAATATAATTGCAATATTTTATGTTATGACTGTGTTAATATGAAATCCTCTTCACCCTGATGATAGTCTAATATTATGGCCCATTTTTCACAGACCGCTTGCAGGTTTTGCTCACCACAGCTCTATAAGATGCAGCTGGAGCAGTCAAGCATCCTCTTGTTGTGAGCATGGCTCCAGCAGAATCTGGTGCCAATTCAGAACTAACACACCTGATTCTACTAACCAGGCACTTCGTAGAGCATTCATTAGCAGACTCAGGTGTCCTTGTGTCAGACGGGGCACTTGGCATGTCTGAAAACAATGTCACTCTGTACAGAGAAGATCACTGGCCCATGGTGCCAAAGGTGTAGGGTGACTCTGTGGTGACTCCCATTTGTGGCAAGTATGAGTTTGTTGTGTGAATTGAGGAACTGTTGTTTGACTCAATGTAACACATCCATGTGAAACCTGGCTGTGTTTCAGTGGGCCTGGTGAGTGTTTGTTTTTCAAAATGTGAGTGAGGCTAATGAGACTCTTGGTAGAGAGCCAAAGCATGTCTCGCTCTTCATTTCTCTCTTGTTTACTTGCTGTTGAATAATACATGTATGACAGTCACAATCATGACAGTTCTTTACACTTCCAGAAGACAAGCTATTTCTCAATTGTTTCTGCACTTCCAGTTTTTCTTTGATCTTGCAGTGGACAGTTTCACGGAAAAGATTACTTGCTTTAGCCGACCTACCTATAAATGACAAAGATATAGAGGTCTTCTGAGAAGAATATCTGATATTTCGATCTGAATCTTAAAAAGAAAACATCAGCTTGTTATGTAGTTTATGCCTTTGCTCTAAACATGTGGCCAAGGAATTCAAAGGAGTTGGGTTCCCTTCTGAATAAGGAACACTGTGGTTTCTTTAGCAGTGGAGTTTAACCTTGTATGACTTCTTTCTGAATAGTCTTCTCTGTCTTTTTCTGTGAACTAACAATGGAATTGCAGTGTAAACCATAATAAGTTCAGTTTACTTAGAAAACCTGTGGAACGTGATTGCCTCAAAATTATCAACAAATTATTTAATACGTTTTGAGTTGATAAAGCTTGCTACAACTTTTCATAGGTAACAAGTTCTGGTTACCTTTACAAAATGCACACCTGAGTATTGGTAACTATTTGGCAAGTTGAACTTAGTTCACCGAACTCAAACAAAAAAGTTTTCTTAACTAGTCTACTTGTTCAAATTACTAGAAGAATATGTGGAAACTGATTGGCTTAACGTTGAGTAAAACTTGCTTAAGAAATTTAAGTTGTTTATACAAAGACAACAGACTGTTGGGACAACAATAAACCATTTATTTGTTACACAATGTTAGTTATAGTTATTACTTTTAAGGCAACTTAATTTAATCTGTAAAAAAAGAAAGTCCAAAGTCCCTTTTCTGTCCTATTTTGTAATTCAAGATTTGTCTGGAATACACAATCACCCTTTGAATAAAACCAAACAATGTTCTTCAATACTTGAGGATACTCCAAATTTAGTGCATAAATCAGGCCAAAGAGCAAGCACATGGCTTGAGGAAGTTTTTCCAGGTTTTTCACTGTGATGGCACCTTCCAATACTAAGTGCAGTGAGTAAGGAAAGCTGCAAGTGTCCTCAGGAATCACTGTCAATATGCCAACGGAAATGCAGGACATCTCTTCATTGCCATCACATTCCTAAAAACAGTGGCATATGACAACAATTAAAAGTGAAAAAAGTCACATTATATATTTTAAGTGCCCTATTCTTTGTTATACACTCACTGTCCACTTTATTAGGAAGACCTGTACACCTACTTATTCATGCGATTATGTAATCAGCCAATCATGTGGTAGCAGTGAATGCATAAAATCATGTTCACCTCAACCATCAGGATGGCGAAAAATTTTATCTTGTGATTTAGACAGTGGCATGATTGTTGGTGCCAGGCGGGCTGGTTTGAGTATTTCTGTAACTGCTGATCTCCTGGGATTTTCCTGCATAACAGTCTCTAGAGTGTACTCAGAATGGTGCTAAAAAACAAAACCAAACAAACAAAAAAAAACATCCAGTGAGTGGCAGTTCTGCAAACGGAAATGGCTTGTTGATGAGAGAAGTCAATGGAGAATGGCCAGACTGGTTTGAGCTGACAGCAAGCTACGGTATCTAAGATAACCACTCTGCAACTTACTTGTAGTGAGCAGAACGCATCTGAGAATGCACAACATGTCAAACCTTGAGGCAGAAGGGATACAACAGCAGAAGACCATGTCGGGTTCCAATTTTGACAGTCAAGAACAGAAAGCTGAGGCTGCAGTTGGCACAGGCTCACCAAAAATTGGACTGTTAAAGACTGGAAAAACATAGCCTGGTCAGATGAATCTCGATTTCTGCTGAGCTACACAGATGATAGGCCCACTGCAGCCTTGGTTTTCTGTTCTTAGCTGACAGAAGTGGAACCCAACATGATTTTTTGCTGTTGTAGCCCATCCGTCTCAAGGTTTGACAAAAATGAATAGGTGTGTCTGAGAAGCATCAGTTTCAATCTGTTGCATGATCTTCTTCAATTTAGAGACAATGTCTTTGCATTTGACCTTGAAAATAACAAGGAAGTGTTGAGTGAATCAGCCCAGTTCTCGAAATAATTAGGTTTGTAGTTTTTTCCCAGATCAATCACTTTAGCACTGAAATGTAAAAGTATGAATTAAACATCAATCCTAAAAAGTGGATTATGTAGTGAAGTTTAGAATACTTTTCACTACTTTGAAAATATAATTTACAAATGATGCATAGCAAAGGTTCATAATAAATAACATGTGAACCGGATACAAAGAAGGCATGAATGTTTACTTGCCTGACACTGTGAAGAGTCCTGGACACCTTTCCAATGTGTCCTTCACTGCAGGCTCTGTATCATTTAATTTCTTTATATGCAATATAAACATACAGTTCAAGAGATTAATACTTGAATGGCTTGATGAATCACACATTCTATAATAATTTTCTATTTATAATTTTCTCAGAGTGCCCGCCTCATAGTTACATGTCCAATAAAAATAAATCATGGACCTATAATTGAACAAAAATAGCTTTCAAACTGTATATAAAAGCCAATTTTAAGTAACCCATGTCAGTAGCCTAGCTAGCGAGCCACTGCTCTAAACTGATGGTTAGCCAGTTATACTCTTGAGTAAATCTCATAAAATTTGCATTTACCTTTTCCCCACAATGAGTAAATTAAATGATTTTAATTTAGGTTTTATACATGATAAAAAAAAGAGTGTAGCACTGAGGGTACATAGTTTATAAGTATATTACAAACAAACGTTGTCGAGCTGCTCAAACACAATTTGAAGTTCGTCTCTTGTCTCCAAAAACGTGTGTACTGAGCGACACTGCGCACACGCACTGGCTGACCAACACATCTCTCGTATTTAAAAATGAAATGATGCATCCTGTATCGAAGCAATTTGAAACGTGATTTATTTAAGCTGGTCCGGTGGCGTCACAGTGATTTTTATTGTTAATTTAACCTTGATATTCATTGGAAATTTTGCCTACAGTGGGTAAGGGGTAATTTCAAAAGTCCACATGTTGTGCTAAAACTGTGAATGGTGAGGTGGACTATTTGAAATTGGTGTGTTAAAAGTGTGTTAAAAGACAGATCATATATTTATATTTCATAGTATGCTGGAATTTTAATACTGATGCTCAATAAATATATGAAGCTCTATGAATATAAATATGATTGTAATTTTCAGTCTGAACAGAGTCATTAGCACCCATTGATTCTATTCAGTATGTTCTTTATATCACATTTTTGCACCAGATATTTTCAAGTGTAAATGAGCCATTAGTCCAACTCACTTGATGTTCTTTAGTAAGGTTTACTGAAGTTGTTTAGTTTAACTGTTGTATCCACCTGAAAGTTGAAATAACTCTGTCTAATCAAGTAAAACAAACACATTTGCCAATTTCTGTTGTTTACTAGCTTTTCTTTAGTAGGTTCAGTGATTAAGTTTTACAGTGTGACAAGAACTGTCAAATTGGGGAACACCTTAATTGTACATTTAATAGGGTTTTGCCCTCTAAAACATTGGGGAGGTGAATTGCTTAAGATGTCTGAAACTGTTTCCAGCTAATCAGGGTAATGGCATCAAATAATTAAGCCACACAACACCAGAACATTGATGACTTCATGTAGCATTTGAAATTATCTTGATCAAAGTGGATGAAACCTGACCTCTGGCCTTGGAACTTCAGTCAACACTTTGGGTAAAAGGTGACATATTGTAAGACTGAAGCACTGCCCAGGATGGAGAAAATAATTGGTTTCACCAGGATAGCTATGAAGACTCCAGCCCACGTTCCCACCCCCCTTTTTTCTCTGTTAATAGGCCTTCAGAGAGGTACCCTCATCAGTTTAGCTGATGATAGATAGCTAAAATATCTGCTTTTGCTCCCGTTATTCAAATTACAGCTCTCATTGTAAGGATGCTTTGGGGTGTGGTAACAGAAAGCTCATTTGTCTGCCTTCTTTCAAACACACTGTGTCTCAGGCCATGGCCCACAGAAGAATACCCATTTCAGTTTGATTCAGGGTGCTGACTCTTCTTCTTTTAACCATTTCCAGTTTTCTTCAGTCCTTACAGCCAAACAGGAATTTCTCCAGAAGGATACTCTGTGCTTTTCAGAAGGGATTTGTATCACCAGACAAAGGATTTCCCTTTGTTGTACATCATAATTTCCTCCTCATTGTCTAATTAAGTTGTTATATTTTGGCTTAATTTTGCTAATTACTTTCAGCTCCTATCTTTGTTATGTGGATTCATGCCACTACTTTGCAAGGATTCTCTCAGGCCTTGCACATTAATTTGGATATGTTAGACAAAAATTGCTTTAAATTTTCCAATGACAACTTTTTTCTAAGTATTTTAAAGGATCTAAATACCCACCCACTTTATCCCCCTTGTGCTAAACACTTGTGAAATTCAGATTGATCTCTCTGCTGTTGTGTCCAAATGCATGCTGACTATTATCGGACTCTTCTTCCTGTGCTGGATGCTGTTGTTTTTGTTTCATTTTGTTGCTACCAACCCATTCATTTTTATTTTTGCTAGGCAGAAGTAATTATTCATCTTTATGCTGATAAAACAATTATTTTCTCTGGTTCACTCTGAATTGAACAACTTGCTTGTTTGACATTACACAGCATGTCTTTGGATGGCCACATCTCTCACTTTCACTGATTTAAAAACTTTACACACTGTTCTGTCCTGAATTGATAGTGCTCTCCCTTTATAACCTGATATCTTGCATCCTTCTTTTAGCATTGCTTCTGCGAGCAGCACACTTCTCTAATTCTTATTAATAAAGAACCCCTGTTGGAGCCGTGCGTGTGTGTGTGTGTGTGTGTGTGTGTGTGTGTGTGTATACATACACACACACACGCACTTTGCAATAAAGCTGATTCTGATTCTGATAGTAGTGCAAACACTCTAGGCATGTTGAGATATGGTGCTCATATGGGAGATGCAGATCTGACCAAAGTTGTATTGTAATCTTATTTACCTTCTTTCTCTCTGCCCCATAAATCTATCTAAGGGAATAACTGTATTATTATTTCACAGTTCTTTATATACCATTATTATTAATATTTACTCAATGCTGATATACATAAACCGTTCTTTGGGTCTCCATGAAAAGTAGGCTTGTTTGTTTGACATTTCACACCATGCTTTTGGATGGCTACATCTCTCTCTCTTTCGTCGATTAAACAGCTTGGCCCACAGTTCTTTACTCTCTCTCTCATCTCTATGGCATAAGATGTCTATTTTAGAGCCTCCTGAAGAGCTGGTAAAAGTTATCCAAAAATGTTTAATAAACTTTTTTTGGTCTGGTCAACATTGGGTAAAAGCACCAGTTTTGTACCTTTCTAGACAAGAAGGAGGTCAAGGACTAGTGGATATTAAAAGCAGAGTAATGGCCTTCAGACTACAGACAGCTAAGAGACTCCTTTATGGAGAGAATGTAAGCTGGTCGGGGGTAGACTGTGCCCTCTTGAAGAGAGCAGGCGGGATGGGACTAGACCGACATCTCTTTCTTATGGACAATCAAAGTTATGATTTGACTGGACTTTATCATTCTTTGATGAAAGCATGGAGGATTTTCAACATTTCAAGGAATTTTAATGATACTCTCAACTTTTGGAAGAAAGAAGAACCTTTGTTGGACAATCCTGTCATGAAATTGGAGATTTTACAGTCACCTTCTATGAGGAATGTTCTGAAAAATGCAGGGGTCACTAAAATTGGACATTTGATGACAACAGAAGGATGGATGTCTGCTGAGACGCTGGCTGCTAAACTTGGTTTTAGATCAGTCTGCCTTACACAGAGACTGTTGAAAAGTTTTTTTTTTTAATTTTTACCTCCAGATTTTAAAATTGCTTTGGAAACATCTGATGAAGACAGAGACTCTTTGTTCCCGGAGATCACAGTTGCACCAGAGGTTGGGACGTTTCAAGAACTAGAGGGGGCTTTGCTTACTTTTAGAACTCCCCAACTGGAATCTTTTAGTGATACCGGGAAAAAAGTACTGTATGCAATGTGTGTAAAGGTTTCACATCTTCATTCTTTGGAAGGACATAAGGAATCTAATTGGCAGGAGTTTTTCGGATCACATACATCCCCTAAGGGTAGCTGGAGGACCTTGTACAAACCTCCCATTGAGAAAAGGACTGGAGATCTTCAGTGGAGGACTGTGCATGGTATAATAGCTACAAACAGCACACCTTGATCCACAGGGGAGGGGTGTCCTTTTTGTGGAGTATCGGAAACTGTTTATCATTTATTTGTTCAATGTTTGAGACTTCAGCCTTTGTTTTTTCAGTTAGAGGTCTGGTGTCAGATTTTTGGGGAAGTGTTTATGCCTGTGTTTTTTATTTACGGGCCCAAATATAATTGGAATAAAAAAGAGGCTCATGTTCTAATTAACTATTTGTTTGGACAAGCCAAAAAGGCAATTTGGCTATCACGAAAAAAAAAGAAAAGAATTAATGGTGAGGGGTCAACTAATGTAGTGTTAATTTTAAAGGGTTTAATAAAGGCAAGGTTAAAAGTAGAATTTACTTTTTTATCATCTAGTGGAAGACCTGGAAACATTTATAAGTGTATGGGGATTAAACCAATGTATTTGTGAAATCGACCCTGATGGTTTTTTGAAGATTATTATTTAAAAGAAGGATCATAATGTTATAATGATCAAAGGTATATAAGTGTGTTTATATGTATGTATGTGAGTATGTGTGTGTGGGGGTGTGTGTGTATGTATGTATGTGTATGTATATATTTATATATATATATATATAATTTTTTTAAGGATGTATATCAATTTTTAATCTTTTGAAAATAAAGAGATGTAAAAGTCAAGTCTCTCTCTCTCTCTCTCTCTCTCTCTCTCTCTCTCTCTCTCTCTCTCTCTCTCTCTCTCATTGTAAGCTGAAGACTTGTTTCTTCTTTTTAACATTACCATTGTATATATTACTTATTAATACATGTTAATACATAGAGCATGTATATATTTATATAGAGAGAGAGTCTCTGTTATAGTCAAGGCCTAGTGGTTTGTGCAAATGATTTGGGCATGTTGAGCTGTGGTGCTCATATGGGAAATGCAGGTTTGAATCTGGCATGAATTGTGCTCTTCCACCAATTAGGTGAAATGGTCAACGGGAATTATAACTAAATTATAGGTGGGGTACACATTTTAATAATTGTACATGATATTCAGTTATTTAAAATTAAATTCACATAAATACAACACAACACAAACGTTTATTACACATTAACTCTTGTATTTAATTCATTTTCGCAACCACAAATCAGCACTTTCAACCACTCAACCCTTCAAATCTGGCACTACAATTTTAAATCTTCACACCTTGAATTTTGCAAATACTTTTGTGAAAATACTGTGGCAAAAAAACTTGTGCACTTGTAAATACTGATGAGAGAGCAACACCAGTGTTTTGTTGGGGGGAGTGAAGGGCAATTATGTTGTTTTATTGGTTGATGCCTAGCCAATGAATGAATCCTGTTAACTGGGGATGTGCACGTGCATGTGAATAATTTCACTTGCCTTTTCAGCAGATTCCTTCAATGTGAATTGCCAAGGAGCAAAGAAAAGACATTTTGCACATTATAAAAAAAATGTGGTAACATTATTAACATGCTTTCTTTCATTTCATTTCATGCTTCATCTTTCACATCCCCAGTTAAGAGGATCCACACCGGTGGCATTCATTGGCTAGGCATCAACCAATAAAACTATGTCATTGCCCCTTCCCCCTCCGCTAGCAAACACTGGTCTCGCCCTCTCTAATCAGTATTTTACAAGTGCACATGTGAGTTTTGCTACAGGTTTAAAAGTCAAGGCGTGAAGATTTAAAGTTACATTTGTGACTGTGTCTGCAATTGTGAATTCAGAACACAAGCTTTAATTAATTTAATTGAATTCAAATTTTTATTTTACAAGTTTTCACATACAGGTGCTGTAAGTTTCAACTAACAAGTACAAATATTTATTGTACACGTTCTCAAATCCAAATATGCAAGCTCTGAAGTTTTGCTACTGATTTATCTTCATACACATCACTGATCTTCATCAGCACTGGGACACTTCACTGTCTGTATCGCTCTGCTTGTGTTCATAGCATTCTAAACAAAAGTGTAAGAGCAGCGCAGATGTGTAAAGACCTAGATGCGTGTCTTTTCTTTTTCTGTGAAATTAAATATTTTAACAAGCAGGTGGCGACAAAATAAAATTATGTGTTATGAGCCAGTAAAGTTTGACGTGCATTGTGTCAGCACATGTCATATAGCAATCGGTTTATATTAAGTCATCTGAACTCATCTGAACGTCTCTCACTCCATGATCGCTTGGATTACTACTACAGCTGTGAAATGCATTTCAACTAACAGCTAACGCAATAAGACATATCACAACTGACAGAGTATTTAAAAACATACTTACCGAAATTTACTGAAATGTCTGCGTTGAAAGGAGATATAAATATTCAACATGGCGGAGGAGAGAATTGTTTCCATAGTGAATGACTCTTGCACACCGTCTACTGGTATTACCCCTCCACACACACCCTTTTTACTCCATTAACTTGAAACAGCCCAAGTCGTTGTTACTAGTTCTGAAAATACATTTTTGAATTGGTAATGGAGGCCTGTGTGCATCTTTTGAACTAGCAATGATAGATCCTGATCTGTGGCATAAGAAAGTACTGTAGATCCATACACAAAATATTTTTTTTTGGCCATCCTTTTAGTTTTTTTAGTTTTTTACTTTGAATGAAAGCCATGTGCCTGCAGCTGAATCAAAGCCATGCTGATGTAGGGCCATGCAGCAATCTTGCTTGTGTGATAAGTTGTCTAATTTTGTTGTATTACAATTGTAAATAAAAATGATTTAATACAAATAATATAATTTCTCATGGAATATCGAAATGTAATTTTAACATGTAAAAACATAATTCTTGATATCTGTAATTGTATTTTAACTTGTACAATTTCACAATGATCTGTCTTTCACTCCTGTTCAAAATGCGATTGTTTAATTATTAAAATGATAATTTCTGATAACCATAATTGCATTGTTACTAGTCCAAATAGCCATGCTATCAACATCTACAAATGCTAATTATAATTTTTTCACTAGTGGTAATTCAATTGTTGAAAATTTGCACTAGTAACAATTTAATTAATTACTGATATCATAAATTATCATTCAATTATCATTAACATGTAACTTGTAAGAAATTAATTATAGGCATCTGTAATTGCGTTTTGAACTGGAGTTAATGCCAGATCATTGTACAATTGATGCTGTTACAGCTGTCAAGAATTATGTTTTTTGGTAGTTTAAATAAAAAATTTTGATAGTAAGAATGTGCATTTTTGATTTATAACAGAATTTTCTTATTTCAAGTAACATTTTTTGCTAGTGCAAATATAATACAAAATATATAACTTTAAATATTAGTAATTCAATACCTGATATAAAGAACAGGCATTTTAACCAGTGTGAAACAAATATATATTATTATTATTATTATTATTATTATTATATCTGTAAGTAATATCCAATAAAGGGCATGTGATAATCACTTGTTTGATGTTTCACAACATGTCTTTGATGGTCAAATCTCTCACTTTTATTGCTTTAAAAACTTAACATGCAGTGTCCTCTCTCTCTCCTCTCTCACTGTGTATTCGCTGATATCCGGCGTCCTTGCTTTAGCATTGTTTCTGTGAGCTGTCTGTGTCAAGGAGTGGATCAGTCAAAGACCTTAAAGCAAGCATTCATCAGCCACTTAATTTACACCTGTTTCTGCTGTGTAAGACAGACAGCCCAGAAACACTGTCACATCAATCTTCCTGCTGGCTGATTTAAGTGTCCCTGTGTGCCAGGAGAACATCTCCTCTCCAGGCGTTGGCATTAACAGTTCCTCTCTTCCCTCCCTCTGGCTGAATAGTTTCTTCTCTGAAAATACATGGGGATTACCCCACTTTGTCTAAACATGAGGACAAACGAGGGATTGATGGGGTAGAACAGATAGCTCTTCTCTGGGCTGTTTCTGTTGAAAGGGAGTGTATGACACTAATTGCCTGTAATATGACAGTTGCTGGGTGAGGGCTGGTCTGCGTGTCTTGTTAGCCCATCAGCATCACCCCTCTCTGGCCGTATGGAACCCCTTTGAGTCGTATCACACTTGGTTGGCCAATTTATCCTTGATGGAACCATTTGCTAGAAATGGTCCACTCGAGGCGTTGACGTCTGTAGGCAGACATATATGTGTGGCTTTGTCTCCAGTGAGAATCCAAGTGTCTGTGCTGAAGGAGGAGGGAAACAACTGGCAATTTGCATGAAGGATTAATAAAGTGTTTATTAATAACGACGCTATGGAATTGAGTTGTGTCGAGTGCAGTCTCCCTTCATTTTGCATGTATTCTGCTTGGTTATCGAGTTTTATAAACTTATGTAACTGAAGAAAAAGACTACATGGATTTAATTTTTTCCCCATCTGCTACCAGACACCTGTTCTGGGGTTGCTAGGTAACGCATTGTACTGCGATGTTTGATGTGTGTGCTTTTTGAAAATTGCTTTTGATCCCCTAGACACTGACAGTCAAATCCTCAGATTTGCCTTCCCTGGGTGCATTTGGAACTTCATAATTCCGTGGTCGGAACTATGTTTGAAAGCCGAACTAAAATAAATGCCTTGTTAGACTAAGAATGGAAAGCCATGTATAAAAGGACAAGATGGTTTTTTAACAGCAGCCCCTCATTAATGAAGCACATGGACAAAGTTGATTGACTAGTAACTGATTGGATGTGCCACACTTCTCCTTCCAACTTTCATCTGCCATCACAGAGCACATCTGTCACATTAATGCAACTTGGATGCAAATAAATGCATAAACTTTGTGACAAGCTGATCAATTAGAAAGGTTTCTTTGTAACTCTGAAAGAGTTAGATTATCTTACCCTGTAATCAATGGTGTCTCTCTCTCTCTTTCAATCTCACTCATTCTTGCATAACTTTTTGTACATCAGGTTTGTTCTCCTCTACAAAATGGGGCATTAAAAACATGGCTTTTATCTGGCACTCACTCCTGAAAACATGTTTTTATGTATTCTTTTCCAACTAATGGAGCCTGGATTCATTAATGTGTGTGTGTGTGTGTGTGTGTGTGTGTGTTATTTTTTTTAAGAGCACCCGTTATTTTTCTCTAGGATGTTTCATCTTTGCATCTGCTATGATACCTTTTGTGAGCATCATGCAGGTTTTCAAATATAATATTATTGCACATTCATTTCCCTGCAGTTTACCCTGAGATCAACAATGTATGAGACAGGGGTGGGGTCTCCCATGGGAGTTTGCTCTCGGTCCGGGGTACCTATGAAAGATCAGGGGCTTGGCAGAATAGATGAGGAGCTTAAGCCCCCCCAATATACATACTTTATAATTGAAAACTACTTCATCTTATATAATTTTCTCTCTATTTGTAACTTGACAAACACTGTCAGAGTAAAAAAAAATACAAAAATTGGTGGTATTTAAAAAGTGGTAATTAGACTTACCACAATGCTAAATTTCAGTCTGATGTTGTTGACTAGTATTATTATTATAAAACACTTCATTAGGCTCTTAATGGTTTAGTAATCTCTGTAGACAAAATGTGAATTTATGAAAGCAAAGCCAGTTTGTTTGAACTGAATTTTATTAAGAGTGATAATGTCAGACTCTCTTGCCCTTTGAGATGTTTGACTTCCTCTATAGCACTTATGGCATAATCTCAAAAACTTTAAATTCAAATGGGTCATGCAAGTTTTGAAGTTTGTGCCGTGATAGAAGAATCCGAGTTGAGTAGCGCATGTGTCTGTGGAGCCCAATCTGGAAGTTTGTTGGACTCACACCCACTTTCATGCTTCAGAAATAGCGTGTGGAAATCACATGAACCACAGCTGCGTGTGTCTGATGAGAAGCATATTCAGAACGCAAGATTAATGTCAATGAATTCACTTCGGTGGCCTGAAATTTAGCTTGGGCGGCCACGGAAAAATGGTCAGAACCTGAAGAACCCGGTTTCTTAGGTTGACCAGATTCCTGCTAGTAGAATACATGACAGCCCCCTCCCAGCAAAAATGTAATTGAAGTGTCCTTACCTAGGCACAGATCAATGCTAAGTAGAGGCTGTATCCGCATCTGTTGTTAAATTGTACTTTTCACTGGTAGCAATTTTTCTCAGTGTGTTTTTCATGTACATAAATGTACGTAAAGCATTGCCTTCATGACTGTTACACTGAGTCAAGATTTATCATGCTGCGTTCATTAATGAGAACACACACTCCACAGATGCAGATGTCCCAGGCAGGCATAAGACAAACTCCACGACCTGTGCTAAGACTCCAAAGTTGATGGTCTCACTCTAAAGCTCACGGAAAACATCTGTCCTTCTCTTATCCACGGCCATCTTGTTCATGTTCCACTCAGTCGTCGAATGAGTGACAATGTTTTTTGCGCAAACCCACTCATCAAAGATTGTGGTTTCGTCAGTCAAACTGAGATTGGGGATTCTGAAGTAGAAGTGTTCGAGGCTGCTCTGAATGTCTTTCCACTCTGGGATGTCTCTCAGTAGGGCCCACTCAAGTTTTTCTGTGTTCTCCAATGAGCAGCTCCACTTTTGGAGGTAATCCACCAATAGTGAAAAAAGTTTCTCTCTGCACAAAATAAATAATCTGCTCTCATGCCACCAGCTTTAACCAGGGAATCCAACTGCTATTTAATGTCAAAGGGTATGAATGATTCCTCCAACCTGGCTTGCAAGACTTTTCTCAGGTCATGAATGTGCAAAACTATGGCAGTGCACAACAGAATGATAAGCAAAAAGTACCTAAATTCGTTGCACCTAGTTATATTGTTAATTCTGCTTTTAGCAGCTTTTTTGTATGAACATGCTGTGCGATGTTGGTGTGTAAATGAGTATAGTTTACAGAGGACGTGGATATGCTAGTTTTTAATCAACAAAAACATGACATACAATATAAACATGATAACTATTATATAGTGTTTATACTCATCCTGTATGTTAACTGCATCAGTCTACTTCTTTAGCAGTTTCATTTTCATGCGTGAGCTTAAATGCTTTCATCCTATTCTTTTTTTTTTTTTACGCATTGCGTAAAAACTAAAAACAGGACAGAATATAAGCTTGTTTTAAATATAATTCGAAGCTTTCTTTTTTTAATGGTAAACCTTTATGATCAAAAAATATTCATGGGCACAGACTTGGAAACAACCTCTGTGGTCATGAACATGGGCAGAGACTTGGAAACGACCTCCGTGGTTGTGAACATGGGCAGAGACTTGGAAACGACCTCCGTGGTTGTGAACATGGGCAGAGACAAGGGAGCAACCTCTGTGGTCGTGGGCATGAATGAAGTCTCTGGAACAACCACTGTAGTCAGGGGTGAGGACTGAGACTCAGAGACGAAATCCCTTGTCGTCCTCTGTGAGGCCGAAGTTGGTGCTGCAGGCTCTGGGACAGACGAGGCTGGCAACGTTGGCTCGTTGGCTGTGGTAGACATGGGCGTTGGCTCGTTGGCCAGGCATCGGCGGCGGCCATGTCGAGGAACACTGGCACGGTATCTGCCTCCCCCACAGTGAACGTGGAACCAATGATCTGCAAGGCGAGGTCAATATAGTGGGCCAGATTGAAGGGACTGCGACCACCAGGCATCAAGGAGGAGATGGGCTCATAAAGTCTGACCCGAAAATTGTCCTTGAGGGTGAGCTCATTAAAAGCTACCTGACAGGCTAGGGCACAAATGCCCTCAACGTAATCCTCCAGAGGATGACTCCCCTGACAGAGGCTCAGAAACTGAACAGCTGAGTCCATTGTGGGTCGAGTATTCTGTAATGATGCTGATGGCAAGGACAATGATGAAGGAATGAAGAATCCAAGTGCAGTTTATTTAAATAACCATGAAACCAAAAACCCTAACAATAAATGCAAACTAAACATAAACATAAAAATGAAATTGATTTGAACTAGGCTAGGCTAGGCTAGGCTAGGCATGGCATGGCATGGCATGGCATGGCATGGCATGGACAAAACAACAAAGTTACACTTGACAAAAACACAATGGAAAACATTAAGCTTTAGTACATGGACATGGGAAACATCAACCAATGAACAGACCAAACTATAAAAAAAGATAACTATAACAAGACAATGGACCAATTACATAACAGAACTAATAAACTAAAACCAATGACAAACTATAACTGATAACAACATAATGAAACAATAAACCAATGAAAACAAGACTCATGAATTGGAGGGAAACATGAAATCACATGACAAGAACCAGGAACTAGAAGTTTCAAAATAAAAGACATGAAAACATGAACCAACAGAATAAACATAAACACACATTAAACATTCCACCACCAGACACATTTATTTACGCCAAGTAAATAAAACTATTCACGTTTAAACTGTTTTATGGAGAAATGTCACATTTTATGGAGATACAAATATTAACATAATATATTGTAATCAGGGTAGAAGGCAACAACAACTTGTGTTGGTCAAATGGATGCAAACACTTTTGAATAATGACACTGAACATCCATCCATCCATCCATCCATCCATCCATCCATCCATCCATCCGGTGAACTCGGCTGCATAAAAATGTCAAAGTGTGCTTTCTTGCCCTTTAATCTTGTGTGCACTGCTCCATGTCTTCTGCAAGGTTTGTGTAATATGAGATGGACACATTGGGTAATAATATATAATGATAATCGATTCTTACATTTCGTAATCGATGCATCAAAATGTATTTGATATATTTATGCACAGTGATGCATCTGCATTTGTCCACCCGTACTTTTAACCATATTAAGGCGGACAAACTTGAATAAAATTCTAGGGTAAGGAAATTTTAACTTGATGGAGTGATGTTGCTCTCGCTTGTTGTTTATTAATAAATTACCTGCCTAAAACCTTAAGCTGACAGCGAAAATTATGCCATTTGTAGTATGACAGAAAAAAATATCTTCAGTTGGGAAAAACATGACTGACAAGTGGTAGAATTGCTCATGATCTTGCTACACAAACAGCTCCCTTCAATAATTTTCCCAGACAAACACTGACTAATGATCATCGTGGGGAATAAGGCACGTCCACAGTTTGGCTGATTTGCTGAATGGTTCTGAATGACAAATTGGCTATATTCTCCACTGCAAAATCATTGCTGTGGGTAAGGAAAAAAAATGGAAGAGGACTGGCTTGCAAGGTTGTTTCCATGCAATATTAATTCACATCTGAGACTACAGCAGCTTCAAGTTGTTTTAGATCAAACGCTTTTTTTATTCCTCATCAGGGGAGAGTGTGTTTGAGTGTGGAGGAGGACTTCTCAGGCAGCTGTCTCTCTTTGATATTTTGTCTCATATCAGATGCTAGCCATGTAGACAGTGTTTTGCATATACTCACATGCATGCTCTGTTTCCAGCTTCCAGAAATCTGCAGGTGTACACTATTACTGTGAGCTTAAATCCAATTTTCATGTCACCCAAAGTGACTGCTTATTGAACGTCTTTTGCGAAAGTGCAAAGTTTTACACATAGCCTCTTGTGGAACATATGTAATTTTTTGCTTTCTTTTTCTGTGCTTACATAATGACATCCAACTGTTACGATGTATCGACTATGTATTGAAACACTATTTATAATTAAATAATCCCAAAGCAATCTTTTGTCTTCTACAGTTCAGAGCTTGCTGATATTCTCAAACAGCGGAACAGATAAAATCCTGTTTGCTTGTGTACTTGTAGTCACAAGCGTTAAAACAAAAAGTTTCCTCAGACAGTGGGAGTAGATTGTTTTCCTTTTAATTTTCAAAATTTACCGGTGTAAGGTGAACATCAACTGAAGTGAAATATTTATGACAACAACAAATTAATTTTCCATCTGTGTGACAATGGAAATGGAACATCCTCTGAATACTGAGACAGCTTTAGCAGAAACAGAGAATTGTAGAAGTGATATAATGACACAAAAATTCATTAAGACTCCATATGTGTGCATATTAAATGAAAGTGTCCTCAGAAAATATCACAAATTGAGAGGAAATTAAAATGGAAAAGGCATTTCATCTCCTCAGTGGGTCAACTTCTCTATCCTCCTCCACCACATCCTAATACTTCTATGACTACTGATGACTTTACCATGCTGACAAGGTAGTAAGCATCAGCAGCCAGTTCTCTACACCTAACACCCACAGCTACTCTCTTCCAATATCCCAGCCTCTGTTTTCCTCTTTCTCTCCTCTCTCAGAGACTCACACAGTAGTCGACAACTACAGAACGGTCTCCTACCCTTCCTGTCTAAAATTCTTGAGAGGGTGGTATTCAACCAGTTGTCTGCTTTTCTCACACAGAGCAACCTACTCAACAGACATCAGTGTGGCTTCAAAAATGGACACTCAACAGAGACTGCCCTCTTGTCAGTAGCTGAAACACTGCGACTGGTGAGATCTCCAAATCGTCCATCCTTATCCTCTTTGACTTGTCTACTGCCTTCGACACAGTGAACCACAATATCCTCTGTTCGCCTTCTCTGGCCTGGGCATCACAGTAACTGCGCAGATCTCTCACTGGCAGATCGTTCAAGGTCTCCTGGAGAGGAGAGGTGTTCAAAACATATCAGCTGACCACTGGGGTTCCTCGAGTATCAGTGCTTGGACTCCTCCTCTTCTTGATGTACACAACATAACTCAGTCCGGTCATTGAAGCACATGGTTTTTCCTACTACTGCTATGCAGAGAATACGCAGCTCTACCTATCATTCCAGCATGAGGACCCTACTGTCAGCTCGTATCTCGACCTTGCCAAGACAGAACTCCTCGTGAACCCACCCAACCCATCTGTTGACCACAACCTCACTATTCATCTTAATTCAACTACACTAACACCAACTAGAATTGCCCAGAACCTGGGAGTGGTGGTAGATGACCAGTTTAATTTCACAATTAACATCTCATCAACCACCCTGTGTTGCAGATTCACACTTTACAACATCAGAAAAATCAGACCTTTCCTGTATGAATATGTTACACAGCTCCTAGCCCAAGCTCTGGTCATTTCAAGACTGGACTACTTCACTTCTCTTTTGGCTGGACTTCCAGCTAGCACAATCAAGCCACTGCTGATGGTCCAGAATGCACCAGCGTGTCTGGTCTTCAATCAGTCAAAAAGGGCTCGTGCCACCCCACTCTTGATTTCACTCCACTTGCTACCTGTAGCCGCCTGCATCAAATGCAAGGCTTTGACTCTAGCTTTCAGGACAGCCAATGGAACCGCTCCCTCTTACCTCAATTAATTTCTTTATGTCTATGCTCCAACTCATTCTCTGTGGTCTATGAACAAGCAATGCCTGGTGGTCCCATCACAAAGAGGCTCAAAGTCTGTTTCACGATCGTTCACTTTCTCTGCTCCTCTGTAGTGGAACAAACTTCCAACCCCAACGTGATCTGCTATTACCTTCTCAACATTCAAGAACCAGCTGAAAACACATCTGTTCCACAAGCACTTAACTAACCCACACTAATTGCACTTACTACTGCACTTAACCTGCACTTAATATACAGAAAAAAATTCCTTGTCTGTCTCTATCTTCTGTGCTAGCATCTTTACTACTCAAGCCACTGTGAGAACTTGGCAGTCCTATACTGCAGATGTTGTTAAACTTTGTATGACAAATTGCCTGTGTCTCATTTGTAAATCACTTTGGATAAAAGCATCTGTTAAGTTTACCATCAAAAGAGATCTACAGATGTAGCTTAAAATAAATAGGTTACCTCTTTTGGGTCTTTCAATATTTTTTCATGGATTTACACAAGGATTTCACGTTATGATATTCCCCATCATTATGCATTTTTGGTTTTCATAACAGATGTACATAAGCAGCCGTAACCCCTTGTGTAGTGTAATTTTTAATTAAAAGTGTTGTGAGATTTATTGAAATAATGTCACAGCGAGATACGTTGAAGAAAATACCCTAGATGAAAGATTATATTTCTATGGGATTACATACTTAATTAAGTTATTCTATCTCTCTGGATGTTTCTGGATGAAAATGAAAAGATTCACATGCTTGAAGCCAACTTTAGGCAATATGTTACAGTATTTTTGTAAACTGACTGCATTTTACATTTCATTTATGCTTCCCGCTAGGAGTTCATTTCTTGCTTCAAACCAAAAAAAAATGTTTTCATTAGGTTGGATACTTTCTTGCCTAATAATACATCTATACACAATTGCTCTACAATCATCATGAACATGTTACACATAGCATAACAAGAGAAAATAATCTTTACAAATAAATGGGGTGGGTACCTTGTCCCATAGAAACTCGCTGCTAAACCTACATTAAATGTGTATATATATACATGGCTTTGTGTCCATTTCTCGATAGTTTTCTGGTGATGTGAGTCAGCACTAGAGGTGCTACAACAATCTAAGTTTTAGGGAGTGATGTCAGTTTTGATGATTTAAAACTCGATAGAGCATTAACCTCATCTGTTTGGGAGAACATTTAACCCACTTTCAGCACCACACAGTGAACGTTTCACCTCAGAACTGCCACTATTCGAGTAATGAACTACTTAATTGTTATTGTTCAAAAATTACACCACAGTCAAATACATTTCATGAGCCTAAATATTCGTGCCTTTTCAAATACGGTATTCAGCTTCAGGCACATCCCTAATTGTTACCACTGTCACAAAAAAGTCATGAATATCTTTCATAGATTCAATGCTACGAACCTCTCAAACCAGTGACTAGTTCTTCCATTAAAGTGCTCATTGTGGTGGCCTGGGTATGTAAAACAGACTGATAAGAACCTGAGCACCCTGACTCCCTTAATTTGCATCAAGTCAACAAATCAAACTGGAACTTGCCATCGTTAGAGCGCTCTTGAAATGTTTATGTGCTTATGCATCAGGCAGTCCGTGGGCGTGCCGTCTGATGCTGAGACTATCTGAAGGGTACTTTTGAATGCCCGTGTATCTACTCTCTTTTTTTAGAAAACCACAGCAAACTTTTCAAAAAGTGATAATCTTAACAAGTGATATCAGTCCTTTTACTTTGTGGTTTAGAACAGCACAGTGTCTGCTTGTACATGTAGCGGTTAGCTGAGGACAAAGATGTATTGCTGCCTCACATTGTGGGCAATCATTTTCTTTGAGTGTTGTGAGTTCTTCTCCAAAAATACAGTACCCTATTTATTAGCACCTTCGCAATGTAACCTTATTGAGTTTTCTTGTTTGGCTTCTAGCTTCCACAGGTTCCACAGGTGCTTGCTTCTGAGTCCAGTAGCCTTTATCTGACCTCCCACTGCAGTGAAACATTAATTCTAGCCTTTTCTTAACACAATCTCTCCTCTATTGGCGAATTCCAATCTCCCTTGAGTGGTATTAATGTTTCTGCACTGGATGATGTTTCTGTTATCTGCACCTACATTTGTTAAACAATCTTTAAGTGACTAGATAAGGTTTGGACAAATAAGCTCACGTTCCACCCAAGAGTTATGCGGTTCTCATTCTGTAGAGTAAATTTTTCCACCAGCCTAGGGAAAGATAAACTACAATTGAAGCCGTGACCGTTCGGATGAAATCTCAATTAAACAATAATGATATCGAGAGAAGGATTTGTTGAATTCAGCTACTGCATGTGCTCATGTGCTGCATGTCTGACTTTGTGGAAATTAAATATTGATAGGATATCTCGCCCTTCAACAAGAATCTCAATCTACTTTATCTGAGTCTGAGACATGACCATGCTTTTAGATAACAAAGTCCTCTGATAATCCTGAAACTCTGAGCTCAACTTGCCCCAAAAATACAATTATTAATTCACCCCCCATGCCCCATCTCATTCCAAACCTGTAATCTGCATTTATTTTTTCCATGGAACACAAAAGCAGATATTTTTTCTTAATCTGTATGCAGTTCTTCCCCTCACTGCAGATCTCAAATCTCATACTCCATTCTGAATTTTCGAAACTGTAACATCAGGTTACGACAAGAGAACCACTGGCATTATGTTGTCTGTAATGTCAAACCAGGAACAACACCAATTTCTGAAACTTTATCAGTAAATGAAGACATACTATGGCTTCAGAACACTTGGAATATAGAACACAAGTCATATTGAAGTGTTTTATGGTGGTTTTAATGGTGGGGTTTTTGTCCATTTTGACAAGCTGGTCACTATGAACATTTGTTGTTTAGAAAAGAGCTGTGACATAAGGGTAACAAAAAATTAAATAAATAAATAAACTAAATCTGATGGAACTTTTCCTCTAAAATGACTGAGTGGAGTGGCTTTTAAAAGTTGGCATTTAGACATACAGCATTATGTAAGTTCTACTAATTTGTCTTCTGTCAAGTATCACTGTAAATTGCCCTATCTTGCCTATATCTTCACAGGCCTCAACCAGGGAACTTGACAAAAATGGAACAGAGGGGAAAAGAGAAATGGGAAAAGAAAGATAAAGGAACTTAGCAAGCATCACTCCCAAGGCTGAATCATGGGATAGAAATGCTATTAGTGGCCAAAGAGCAGCAGAGCAGGAGGCCTAAATATTTTCTTGCACTGCCTCACAATGACCTGGATATGTATGACATCAGCACTTGCCTGACAGAACATACTTTTTGCTTCATTTGGTTGATTTTTGCCTTTGGAAGTTGTCGGCAGAAGCTTCTAATAAGCTTTAAAGGCATTTATGACTAATTTCCCTTATTTATTTACTGTAGGCTGTGAAGTGGAGTGAGAGGCACAGCTTTTGACAGATGGAGAGGAAAAAATAATGCTAAAGAACTTCTCTCAGGGCATACTGCAGGCTTTTATCATAATATTGTCTGCTTCCCATACTGTAACATCCTGCCACGGCAATGTATTATCTGTGAATAAAAGCACAATCATACACACATTCTTTTCTTTTTGACGCAGATGTCACTGCCCTGTGATACAACTTCACCAATGAAGTAGGATGTCTTTCATGTTTGATGATATGGCCAAAAAAATTTATGTTATGCAGCAGATATTTTAGATATTTCAATGCTTTGCCTAATATTCATAATAAAAAAAATGTCATTTTCATGTTGTTTTTCAGTTTCATTTTAAAACCACAAATCAATCATACACTGTGTTCACACCGCAGCTGAATGTAGCACACGCAACATGGATCTGCTAATTAGATGACAGTGTAAACACCCACTAGTGCATTGAATCTACTCCAGTCTGGGCCACTTTCATATGTGGAAATAAATTAGATTGGTGTCTTGATTTTTTTCTAATGTGCAGTGTGAACAGTCAGGTTGGATATAATATTATAATTTTTTTCATCATTCTAACTCAACATTTGTTATGTGCACACTTGATTTCCGGAATGAATAGCCGTGTTATGGTTTAAAACGTTTAATTGTAAGTTCATCTTTTCTAGTTAACGCAAACAGTTCTATTTTATAAGCAAAAAAAAAATCAAATGAAAGGCTCAATGGTTGGGTTCAGCAATTCGGTGGATTACAAAATATGCAAATGAAAAGATTCATGTATCTTTTGTCACTCACTCACAAAACACAGTTTTGACATTTCTTAAACTGTATCAAAACACGAATGTATGCAAGTCAATGGGAATCTGATATAATTATACACATGTCGCTTTTCCTGCCGTCTTTCGCTTTTATGGTGAGTTTCACTCTTGAGTAACATTACACTCTTGAGCTTCCATCACGTTCTACCATTATTATTTTTAAAAAACAACAACAAAAACAACAACAACAACAACATCTAATTACATATTTTATTTAAATCAAATTCGTTATTCATATTATAATGCCAAACATGGCAGGTTTTTTTTAACTCATGCTCAGTGAGTATTATATGCATACAGGTCAGTTTAGGAGCATCGGCTATTCAAAAGAAGGTGTGTAATTTTGACAGAACTTTTATTTATCTATTATTATTATTTATGTATTCTATTTATCTATAATCCTGTAGAATACACATTAAGTTCTAACAATGGAATATTTTTTTCCCATTTGATTGTCTGACAATAAATGGCTCTAAAAAAATAATGAAATAAAAATTATATATATATATATATATATATATATATATATATATATATATATATATATATATATATATATATATACAGTTTTGTGCCCTTTTTATAAAACATTGTTTAACAGGACTGGTCGGCATTGGGAATGAGGAAGCGTGGTTCAGGTATCTTTAAACTCTTTATTCACACGCTCTCTCTCTCTCTCTCTCTCTCTCTCTCTCTCTCTCTCTCTCGCTGGATTCAGGAGTGGGATCCTCTTATCGTTCTTCCCGGATTACTACAACAAGAAACATCTGTTAGACCTAATTGTCACCCAGGGATGAATACTTGCCGCTTCCACTTTCCCTGGACGGACATTCAACCATGCCCTCACCACACATTGCCATGTTCATTTTGGTCTAAAAAGAAGAAATATAAATAATTGTTTTATTTATACAAAAATGCAATTGTATAATGGTAAATATGTCTGAATAAATAAACAAAATAATAAATGCCTCTATCTATAAAAATTCCTAAGAGTTGTCATATAGCAGCACAGCAATTGTTCCATTGTTGTCCAGCACAACACTCATATTTTCTAAATTGTCTGTAAAACTATGTTAGATAAAGTTGATCAGCTAACAACAACATCTAACTAACTTTTCAAAGATGCTGCAAAATATCATGACATAGAAGAAACATATTCTCTATTTAATAGAGCAATTTGTGAAGTGCTACAGTAGGTGTCTCTCCCGTAAGGGTGACCCCAGGATGATTGATTTTTGTCTTCATCGATTTTTGTCTTGGAGACATTCAAATGTCATGTGGCTTAAAAACAGCAAATTATTGATTACTTTAAAGACTCCCCTTTTATTTTCGACAATGCATTGTGTTTTAGCTTTTTCCGAAAGGTGAGAAAGTGAAAATAAATTGTTGCTATACAGCTATGCCGTACTATGCAGGACTAACATGAAACGTGCACAGCTATGTAGGAAATCGGATTCATGGGACAATGATCAATTACTATACAGTATAGTTGTCATTATACAAAAATAACTGATCACACAATGCTTTGATTGACCTCAGATCAAGTGTTCCTGATAGCCATGTTATAAAAATCTTTACAACCATGGAGAGTGGGGAAGAGACCTTGCTGCTTTCTGCAGTGTGTCGGCAGGAGTCAAAAGGTGAAAGGTAGGAGAAGACCCAGACCTAGAGGCAGATCTCAGAATCCAACTCAACCACACCACAGCAAGAACTTTTGACAAACAGAGCAGATTTGATATCCACTTCTGCACATTAGCAGTGTCTATCTTCACAAAATATGGGTTGCATAAATTTGACTGTGACATTTCTGTTCTAAAGCTTAGAACAGAAATGTCACAGTCAAATTTATGCAACCCATATAGACAGCTTGAGTGTTTGTTCATACTCTGCAGCCCGAACCACTGCAAACGATGGACAGATTTGGTGATTTACTCATTTATGTAAAAATGCCACATTATTTTTCCTCCTTATGCACCGTGTTGTATAATTACTTGGATTAATAAAATTAGATTGACAGTGGAATAATGTACTGTATATACCGGTAGTCCAGGGGGATTGTCCCTGTAATAAGGGCTCTGTAAGTCGCTTTGGATAAAAGTGTCTGCCAAATGCATAAATGTAAATGTAGTAAGAATGGAGGTATAAATAGATTTAAATACACTGGGGTGTGCCTCGCCACCTGAACAAATTAGCATTGGTTTACCATGGAAAATAATCATTATGGCAACATGCAAGATGTGAAATTTGTCTAATTATTATGGAAATGTTTAATCTAAATTAGCGGACTTAAACGGAACATGTTCTCTCCCACTCTTCTTTGTTTAGCTTCTTCTATACACTGCATCGTTTTACTTTTCTTTTCATCTGTTGGTCTCTCACCTTTTCTGATTTCTCTATAGTAAACCTGGCCTGGCAGCCTTGGCCCTTTTAAAAGCATACTGTAATTTCTTCACAGAGGTATCATTCTCTGTTGACCTCTGAGATAACTGGCCTGCTGCCATTTTCTCTCAACAAACTCATCAATCCATCTCACTTGTTGGATGGCCTTGATTTTATTGTTTTATGCAACCACCAGTCATCTATTCATCTCTCATCTTTAATGTCATTCTTTCAAAATGTAGTCCTAGGAGTGCATTTCAGAGAACATGCCAAATTGTCTTTCGTCAGAGCAAGGATGTGAACAAATATCTAGGTTCCTCAATCTTGGGGGGCACGTTTAAAGTAGGCATGAATTCAAAATAGACAAATCTTATTTTCTTATTGGATGTTACTGTTTTTATTGTAAGTGTTTTATCTGTACACATTATTTATATGCTCTCTTAATCTTTAATTAAAAATAATAACAAAAAGATTGCTGCTAAATTTCCCCTGTAACCAGCTCTGACTCAAGCAGCATGGTGGAAGGGGAGTGTGTTTGTGTCTGTGAGTCGACTGCAAACTCACATTCAGATCTGCCTCCACTCCAGTATGCAAAGCCACTTTTCACAGTCCAATCAAACCGATGGATAAAAGTTCCTACCCAACATTTTTTTCGGTGTTCCATAATCCGTTTTACTCGGAAATCTGGATGTAAATATATCACAATATGGATGTAAAGGGAACACATATGCAAAGTTTAGGGAATAAAGGGGTAACAAGTACCACTTTATATTACATCCCGCATATTTTGTATTTACTCTGTAACTACGTGAAACAAGGGGTTATATTTGCCAGTAATTAAATTAATTAATTAATTAATTAATTTTAGTTTTACTTGCCTTGATACATGGAAGACCAAACTAAGTGAGATGCACTTTGCTATCAAAACAACATATCAATTATAGGCTACTGTATATATGCAGTAAGATGCAAGTGTTGTGTTATATAATGTTATATTTGTATTTTATTTCCTGGGAATAGCATGCAAACAGAATAGTAGAACAAGTTATTTGGTGTATGTAACACACATTCATCAGGTAAGTAGCCTTGATTTAAATTTCTAAATAAAATCATACAGCAAAAACCTCCATCATGTATCCTGTAATAATAGAATATGTAACCCGTAGTAAAAAAAAAAAAAAAAAAAAGATCTAGTCTTATATTTATAATATAATATGTATTATTACAAAAAGGTAAGATGTGTATGTTCTTTCTAAATTGCTCCCAAACGATTGTTGTTTAGCATAGTAGGTCATATACCACATAATATCTCCATGTCAAGTTAAGTCAAGTCAAATCACATTTATTTATATAGCTACAGGCTACAGATTGTTTCAAAGCAGCTTCACAGTAAAAAACATCAATTTTAGATATAAAGCAGCTCAAGATGGTAATGTAATTATTCAACTCAATTCAGTTCAAGTTTTGTGTTCTCATCCGATAGTGTCAATACAGTTAGTTCGCTAATATTTTCTGAATATTAATAGTCATTTAAGCCCCCAATGAGCAAGCTAAGGTGACAATGGTAAGGAACCAAAACTCCATTAGATGACAGTAGTGAAGAAAATGAAAACCTCATGTGTGCTGTAATAATAGAGTATGTACCTACAGTAAAAATACCTACAGTAGTCTATATGTGTAGGTATACTATTATTAAAAAAATGTACGCTGTGTATGTTCTCACTTAATTACTCTCAAAGAAAGACTGTTGTTTAGCATAGTGTAAGTTCATATACCATATAATATTAGAATAGTTACTCCTTAGTTATAAAATATTTACAGTATAAATCATTTGTAATTGTTGTTGTTACCCATTTTTTCCCCAAACAGACAAGTACCCCAAACCCCTCTAAAACCAGCAAAACAGACTGAGGGACCATCTGTAAGACCAAATTTACCAACTCAGTCTGGTGTGAGCTGTTGTTTTTTCAGCAAGGATAACTATATTGTTTACTATTTTGGCTCTGCGATTCAGAAAACTTCATATACTATATACTGTAGTAGCAGAACCATCAATCGAATCTTTTAGAATAAGATAAAGAGTTTATGAGGAGACACTAGTGATGGGTTAATCTTCCTGCCCTGGCCATTGACACGTGAAATATCACTAAAGGAGACCACATTATGAAAGATAATGAAATGATAATAATAGAGATAATGATAATAAAAAACAAAACAAACCTATATATTTCCATTTGTATTATTATTGACTCAGAAAACAAATCAACATGCTAACAATAATCATATTAACAATAAAGACCAGGTAATATTTTTAGCTGGATGAATAATTCCAGTGGCTGTAATATAATTGGATAGCCCTGGAGCGGTTGCGCTGGAGTATGGTATCTGCGGTCTGTGATCATCAACGGTGATTTTTATTGCTTATGAGCAGGATCATAAAATATATGAATAAATTCATGCCGTTAAGACCTCACTTATTATTCGTAAAGGATTAATTCACCCCAAAGTGAAAATTCAGTCATTGTTTACTCACCATTTGTGTTATTATAACCCATTATGACTTTCTTTTTCTTAACACAAAGGGAGAAATTGTGGGAAAAAAAATATAATGCTCTGTGATATCACACAATGGCAGTTTATGGTGACCAGCTCTTCAAGCTTAAAAAAGAAGTCTAAGAAATGATTCCATGAGACTCGTGATTGATTTGGTGAGAAACCAACTGAAATCGTCTCAGGTTACTTTACTGTAACCCCTGTTCCCTGATAAAAGCGGAACGAGATGCTGCTCTGTGTTAGTGCTTTGGGAACAACTTTAGGTGTGAATATGCACCTGTAGCAGGGCTATAAATAGATGCGTCACAGGTGCATTGTCAGGTATTTTGTCTGAAGAGCAGTCCTGGGGCATTCCAGTGTGGCAATGAAGCGCAGCATCTCGTTCCGCTTTTCAAAAAGCTACACTTAAGATGCTGCGCTGAGTTAGCGTTTTAGGAATGAGAATACCCACGCCGCTGCACTGTGGATGTCCGGACCCCTTACGGTTGCGTAGTGTGCTCACAAGAGCGAGAGAGGTCTCGGACATGAGCTTGTGATGTTGACTCAAGGACATAAGAGTCCGGAGTGTCATGAACATCCAAACTATAAAATCTTATGAATGTGTGCGGAGAGGACCAGCCTGCCACATCACAAACATGCTGCAGAGGGACACACACACACACACGCACACATACAGTGTTTGTTTGCTTACCTTGCAGAATATTAAAAAAATAAAAAAATAAAAATTGCTTTACACCCCCTTCATGTTCACGGCACTCAAGCTCCCCTGTCAGACTGAGATAGACACCGTGGAGAGTGCTTGCTTTTGCATTCCTTCAAATATTTTTCTTGTGACCATCCTCTAAGGGAGACCTATTTTTTTTGTCTCAGCATGAGTTAGAGACCACAACAAGTAATTGTGTTCGTACCTTGGCTTATACAGTTGAATGTCTCGGCCCATCTATTTCAAAGACTTGCATGCAGAGAGACAGCATGACACTGTATCAACTTTGCAAAACAAATGCCATGTTTTAATCAACAGGAAATGTGCAAAAAGAGTTTAAACAAATGTCAGGGAATGCTCTCAGCAGGATCTTCAGGTGTAAAACATGTTTAGGAATTATTCATACTGTATCTAATCTTCTACCCATATCAAAATAGAATATATTTTTCTTTTTAGAATATTATATCATCAAGTTGGCAACAGATGTATGTCAGAAATGTTCCAGCCCACAGGAACGCCACATGTCATTTTTGTCTACATGGTATCTTGGGAGTACAGATGTAAAACTGTGGAATATCCCAGAAGATTTCGCTAAATGCTGGCTATATGTTCACAATGACAGAGCTTCGGCTCACAGATTATATGGAAAATGTGGGTTTATTACAGAATGTTCCTTGCATGTTAGTTATGGTTCCATTTTGTTTTATTTGTGAACAAGAATGTTCTGGGAAACATACTGTAGATGTGTGTGTGTGTGTGTGTGTGTGTGTGTGTGTGTGTGTATATGTGTATATATATATATATATATATATATATATATATGTTTGTGTGATGACCTAATAAGAACTTATATAGAATGTTATCTAATAGTTATCTTTAAAATTTAAGAATGTTTCTATTCATAAACTAATATTTTTAGAACATCGCAAGGAATTTTCCAACATGCATTCACCACCACCACCGTGAACACAAACCATATCAAAAGATATAAAGACTCTCATAGATTTGTAAAAAAGATAATCTATTCATACCCTTGACCTTAAACCACTGAGAAAATAGTTGTTACATGATGATCTGAGTTGTGCTCTACACTTATTTTTTTCCTTTTTCCATAGCCATTTTTGATGTTCCCAAAATAAAATGAATCAGCTGACATCTATTCTTTTATGTCTGTACATATCTGAGACCAAATTAAATTTTTGAATTGAGAAGACCTCAATGAATTACCCCTGAAATTATTCAAACAGATTATTTAAACATTCAAACAATTAAAATAGTCTTTGGCATTGCATAAAAGTCTCACTTTGTAAACAAAAAGGACAATATTGTGTGACCTGTGGATTTAAAATAGAGACAAAGGAATTAACTGCTACCATGCCATACATGATTCTACATTGTAGGTTCCCAAACATTTTGTTTAACGGTGGTTTGTATGTAGCACTCCACTCTGGCCTAACATCTTGGTTTAATCCCAAGACATTTTACACCAGGGTGTCAACCCTCATGTTGAACTTTTCTTGTTCAGCACTGTTACACAATATCTATACATCAGTTTGCCAGTCACCAAGTTCAGATTAAATTTCATGTCACTATACTCCAAGAAAGCACCTGAAACATCTCCAAAATTGGGGGTTAGTTCAAGCATTGGAAATGGATCAGTCACATTAGGAATTGCTCTCCCATCACTAAACTCTCAGTTTTATACACTCCTCCGCTGTGAGGGATGATCTCCAGCGATCCACCAATAGATCAACCAATTGTCCCATCACATGCACAGATCGCAGTCCTATATGCATTGCTATATCAGCAGCATGAGAGAAATCTGATCTAGACAACTCAACTAGGTGGCGTACTGTTGGTATTCCAGATTTTCATAGCTGGTGATTGAGTGCAGGAGTAACTTCACTAGTAATGTGCAGCTTTGCCCCATTAATCCGAGGCTCCCCCCAAGAGCCAATGTAGGGAGGTGGCACAGTCTATCCTCTGGACATTAAATAGACACCATACTTTAAACAGTCCACGATAAAAGTTTGGTAGCCCAGAGGTATCAAGATTTTTGGGGTCCATTTAAAAATAAGGATCTATCCAAACCCAAAGCCCCCACAGTATGTAATATCCTTTAAGCCACAGGCCTCCATGTTAGGTCCTGTGGGCCTGTAAGAAACCTCAAATCAAATCAAATAACTTTATTGTCACACTACTGTGTACACGAGTGCAACAGTAGGTGAAATTCTTGTGTGCAGTTCCGAGCAACATAGCAGTCATGACAGTGACGAGACATAAACCACTTTACAGTAAACAACATATTTACATAACACAATTTACATAACAAATGTACACATAATTACACAACAATTTACATATCAAATGTACACATAATTACACAACATAGTACTGATGTACAATGTACAGTAAACAATACACACAATATAGAATACACACACACTAGATAGTGTACCAAATTTTGTATTTTTTTTTATACCCTAAGTGAATTGGGGAGAATATATTGACAGTCCAGTATGTGATACAAGATGAAGATTAATAAAGTGCAGTGCTGATTGTTGATCGTGATCGATCAAGTGTTCAAAAGTCTGATTGCTTGTGGGAAGAAGCTGTCATGTAGTCGGCTGGTGCGGGTCCTGATGCTGCGATACCGCCTGCCTGATAGCAGTGAGAGCAGCCCATGACTCGGGTGGCTTGAGTCTCTGATGATCCTCCGAGCTTTTTTCACGCACCGCCTGTTATATATGTCCTGGAGGGAGGGAAGCTCACCTCCGATGATGTGTCTGGCAGTTCGTACCACCCTTTGCAGTTCTTTGCGTTGTGGGCGGTGCTATTGCCATACCAGGTGGTGATGCAGCCAGTCAGGATGCTCTCTACAGTGCTGGTGTAGAACCGGGTGAGGATGTGGTGGTTCATTCCGAACTTCCTCAGCCGTATCAGGAAGAAGAGGCGTTGGTGAGCCTTCTTCACAACGGCCTCAGTGTGGATGGACCATGTGAGTTCCTCAGTAATGTGGACACCGAGGAACTTGAAGCTGCTGACTCTCTCCACCGGTGCTCCATTAATGGTGATGGGGCTGTGTTCTCTGTCTTTCTTCCTGAAGTCCACTACAAGCTCCTTGGTTTTACTGACGTTGAGGGAGAGGTTGTGCTCCTGACACCAGCGTGTCAGAGTGTGCACCTCCTCTCTGTAGGCTGTTTCATCATTGTCAGTGATCAGACCTACCACCATCGTATCGTCAGCAAACTTAATGATGGCATTGGAGCTATGTGTCGCCACACAGTCATGTGTGTAAAGGGAATACAAGAGTGGGCTGAGAACACAGCCCTGCGGGGCTCCAGTGTTGAGGGTCAGTGATGAGGAGATGTTGCTGCCCATTCTAACCACCTGACGTCTGCCTGACAGGAAATCCAGGATCCAGCTGCACAGTGAGCTGTTTAAGCCCAGAGCCCGGAGATTCTCATCAAGCTTGGAGGGCACTATGGTGTTGAATGCTGAGCTGTAGTCTACAAACATCATTCTCACATATGTGTTCCTTTTTTCCAGATAGGAGAGAGCAGTGTGTATTGTAGATGCAATGGCATCATCAGTGGAGCGGTTGTTGCGGTAGGCAAACTGTAATGGGTCCAAAGAGGTGGGCAGAACAGAGCAGATGTAATCTCTGACCAACCTCTCAAAGCATTTGCTGATGATGGGGGTCAGGGCAACAGGATGCCAGTCATTTAAACAAGTGATTTTTGATTGCTTATGTACAGACACAATGGTTGATGTTTTGAAGCATGTGGGGACTACAGACAGGGAGAGGGACAGGTTGAAAATGTCCATAAAAACACCCACCAGTTGGTTCGCGCACGCTCTGATGACGTGGCCCGGAATGCCGTCTGGACCCGCGGCTTTGCGGATATTCACCCGTCGAAAGGATCGGGTTACATTCGCAACAGAGACGGAGAGTGAACCAACCTCTGTAGTGTCGGCCGCGAGTGCTCTCTCCGCGAGGGCGGTGTTGTTGTCCTTGAAACGAGCATAAAATGTATTAAGCTCGTCCGGGAGAGAGGCAGCAGTGTTCATGGTGGAGTTTTTATTCCGTTTGTAGTCTGTGATGGTGTTAATTCCCTGCCACATACTTCTAGAGTCAGTGGTGTTGAACTCTCCTTCAATTTTGTGCCTGTACTGACGTTTGGCTGCACTGATAGATTTACGGAGGGCATAACTGGCTTGTTTACGCTCCTCCGCGATCCCGGAATTAAAAGCGGTGGTCCGTGCAGTAAGTGCCGCGTGAACATCGCCGTTAACCCATGGTTTCTGGTTGGGGTAGATCCGTATTGTTTTTGTCGGAACAACGTCCTCTACGCACTTCCTGATGAAACACGTTACGCTATCAGCGTAAACCTCGATGTCGTCATCAGAGGCGGACCGGAACATCTCCCAGTCCGCGTGATCAAAACAGTCCTGTAGCGCAGAGTCTGTTTGGTCCGACCAGCACTGGATCGTTCTGAGGGCGGGTGCTTCCCGTTTTAGTTTCTGCCTGTAAGCGGGCAGAAGCAGAACGGAAGAGTGGTCGGATTTGCCAAATGGTGGGCGGGGGAGGGATTTGTAGCCATCCCAGAAAGGAGAATAGCAATGATCCAAAACCCGGTCCCCTCGTGTGTTGAAGCTGATATGTTGGTGGTATTTTGGTGCTATTGTTTTAAAGTTGGCTTTGTTGAAGTCCCCGGCAACAATGAACGCGGCCTCAGGATGCGCGGTTTCCTGCTGACTTATACTCCCATGCAGTTCCTTGAGTGCCCGGTCTGTGTCAGCTTGTGGGGGGATGTACACAGCAGTGATAATGACCGCTGTGAATTCCCTCAGTAGCCAGAATGGTCGACACAGAAGCATGAGATATTCCAGATCAGGAGAGCAGAAAGATCAGAAAGACCTGATAAAATGTACATTCCTCTGATCACACCAGGATTTGTTGATCATAAAACATACACCACCACCTCTGCTTTTACCTGAGAGGTCTTTCGCTCTGGATGAACTGGAGATAAAAAAACAAACAATTCTACTATACAACTGTACAAGACCTTGGCCTCCCTCAACTTATATTTCCCTCAGGTAGATATAAGACCAGTGTAAGTGGTCCCAGAAAAAATCAGTCAAGTGTGCCTGGATCTTTGATGCCAGATTTGGCTGAGGATCAATGCAAACCAACTTATGCTATAAAGATTACACTACCAGGTTGATAATATTAAGAATGCACCCCGTATAAGAAAGATGTAACATCAGCCATTTCCATTTACACAAACGACCCTTGATCTTCTCAAAAGACCCATCTTTGTTCTTTTGTACAGTATTTTCATCTCCCAAATACACTCCCAGGTATTTAAAAGCCCCTCTTTCCCAATGTATTCTATATGGCAGGTCTGGGGGGTTTCCCACCCACTCCCCTACTAAAATGGCTTCAATCTAATTCCAATAATTTTTTTGAAGACATACTTTCAAAATTCTTTATAATATTGTCCAAAATAATAGCATCACCCTGATTGTTAATGAACATTGCTAAGTCATCAGCATAGGCAGACAAACAAATAGGTACAGTAGAGTTGGGTATTGACAAACCAGACAACTCAGCCCTTAACATATACAGTAATGGCTCAATAGCCAAGACATACAGCATACATGAGAGAGAGAGTAGCCTTGCCTGATACCCCTATTAACATTAAAAGGAGCACACAGACCACCATTAACCTTAATTATACTCTCACTGTCACTGTTCAAACCCCTGATCTTATCAATAAAACCAGAATTAAAACCAATAGCAGTTAAAACTCTCCATAAATACTGGTTCTCTAGTCGATCAAAGATTTTGTCTTGGTCTAAGAAAACAAGACCAGTATTTAAGCCTAACAATTTAGACATTTCTAAAAGGTCTCAAATTAGAGAAACGTTATCAAAAATAGACCTGCCTGGTATACCGTATGTTTGGTCAAAATGTATTACACTTTTCTAAGTCTGGAAGCCAGTACTTTCGAGAGAAGCTTACTGTCACAGTAAGTCACACAAAATTGTGTGATTCCGGGTGGAAACTCAATGGGAGTTGCCCTTGTGTTAGACTTTAATTAAGCACATTCAACAAGTCCTGCCCAAAAACTGACCAAAAGGCTTTATAAAATTCAACTTACAAACTTCCAGTAACTCTTAACTCTGTAAACTTCAAGAGACAATGCACAGTCAAGTGCATTCACTGAGACTTTTTTTTTGTTTGGGTAGACCCTAAAAGAAAGCATCATCCTGTGCCTGCTCCCCTACATATACACTTGTATACAATTCAGGATACAATTTTGTTGCCTTTTGGTGAATGTCAGCTGGCTCTATCGACAGTGCTCCTGACTCCATTTCTGACACATTTTGAAAACTAGAGCGGACCAATGCACCTTGTACTTTTATATCAAGCAGGTCAGCTAAAAAAAAAACGTATTTTCTTTGAGCGTCTTAAGATCATGATTTCCTGTTTTTTCCACCAAATTCTCCACATCTGCTTAACACAGTATTCAACGTGTCTAAAAAGTAATCCTCTCTAAAGCTAGAGTTGGTGAATACACACAAATAAATACAAACACTTCATTTTCAAAATAACTTTTAAAAGCCTAGCTTTGATAACTATTTCAATTTTATAGGACCTTGGGATAAAAGTCTTAGAGAAAAGAAGAGCAACACCTGAACTAACCAAAGTGTTATGGCTTAGTACAGCCAGCCCAACCCACTCCCTGACCCAATCAGCAGCATTATTACCATCACTGTGAGTTTCCTGCCCAAAGAAAATGTCAATATGCTTTTGCTTTGCAGTTTTATTGCAGAGCACTGAGGGTTCGTGCTAGAGGCAACTGTGTCGGCTGCACGTAGCCCTCCCCAATGCCCCCAAAGAGGTGTCACATACAGGTGTACAGGCACTACATGACTAGCATGGGAGTAAGCCCAGCAGCCATGCCTTTTCTCTCACTATGTCTCTCACATAGGACGTGAAGCGGCTGGGGTTATCTTAACACTATGAAATGCATCGGGGAATGCGGTCTTTCCCGGTCCTATTTTTCAGGGGGAAAAGACCCTGTGGAGACCACATACTGCCCAGTCTAGGGGGAGGTAACATGTGGCAAATACACCACGAGGGTTGTGAAGCCGTATGCGGGAAATGGCGCGGTGGTAGGTACAGCCTATTGAGGGGGGAATCTACAAGCATGGCGACCGGGGCAGCGGGGCTGCCTAAGGGAAACAAGGATCACCATATCGTGGGAAATACATCACGGGGAGTTTGCCTGAAAAGGGAACTAAGCCCGTGGAGCCCGATCCCAGTACAGAGCACCTGTGACTTGTAGTGGGTCTTGCCATGAATTGCTCAGCTGAATTCGCAGGCCAGAAGGATAGGGAGCAAAACATCCAGGGAGCGACGCTAACCTGGGAAAGCTTGCTAACCTGGGAAAGAAGGTGCACTTGATCAACTTGGTGAAGGGCGCTGTGTGAAAGAGGAACACCCGGTCGGTTGTGCTGCGTTACCGAGTTCAACTGGCTCGGAACTGACGAAAACACGGGATGAGACCGACTCAACCCTGACATTGTAAAATCTGGAAAAGGTATTGGGTGTTGCCCAGCCCGCTGCTCTGCAGATGTCTGCTAAGGAGGTGCCATGGGCCAGTGCCCACGACTACTTCTCGTAGAGTGTGCTCGAACCCGTAAGGTGGCGGGCACGGCCTGGGTGTGATAAGCTAAAGAAATAGCATATCGACCCAGTGAGCTAACCTCTGTTTGGGGATGCCGTTCCCTTTCCGCCATCCGCCGAAGCAGACAAAGAGCTGCTCAGAACATCTAAAGCTCTGCATGCGGTCCAAATAGATACGCAAAGCACGTACCAGCACGAGAACGCACACCACCTTGGCGATTTATGTATTCTACCATCGCGGTGCTGTCTGAATGGATCAAGACGTGCTTGCCCAGGATTAGTGGGAGAAACCTCCGTAGGGCATGAGATACAGCCAACAACTCTAGGTAGTTGATGTACCAATGCTGCCGGGGTCCTGTCCAGAGGCCAGCGGCAGCATGCCCATTGCACGCGGTGCTCCAACCCTGTCGAGAGGAGTCTGTGGTCACCACAACACGTCTGGACACCTGCTGCATGGGGACTCAGAAAGCAGAGGTCTGTCCAAGGGTTGAAAGTCTGACAGCAAGAAGGGGTGATTGTCACACGGAATGTGCCGTGGCGCCATGCCCATTTCGGGACTCGAGTCTGTAGCCAGTGCTGAAGCGGTCTCATATGCATCAATCCGAGCAGCGTAGCCACGGCTGAGAATGCCATATGCCCAGGGAGCCTCTGGAATTGTTTTAGAGGAACCGCTATGCCAGGCTCTAAGAGAGCGAGGCACCTAAGCACTGACTGAGCCAGGATGAGCCAGTCATCGAAGTAGTTGAGTATGTGGATGCCCACTTCTCTTAGCAGAGCAAGAGCTGCCTCTGCGATCTTCGTGAAGAAGTGAGGGGACTGGACAGGCCGAAGGGGAAGATCTTGTACTGATATGCCTGGCCGTAGAATGCGAACCGTAAGAAGGGTCGGTGTCGAGGCAGAATGGAGACGTGGAAGTATTTGTCCTTCAGGTCTACCACTGCAAACCAATCTAGCTGTCGAACACAGGTAAGAATCTGTTTCTGCATGAGCATTTTGAACGAGAAACACTCTTTCAGGCAATGAAAGCACTGTCAAAGCACCCAGGGGCGTGGACTGCACAGCGTGCAGAAAAAGAGAACGCCAGCTAGATCCAACAGCAGTGTTTATTGCCAGTAGAGGTGATTGGGACAGTGGTGAACTCAGCTTGTTGCTACACAACCATTTGGCTCCAAAGAAAAATTCTGACTGGCACTTGCTGCCCCGCTTCCTTTTATACTCGTATGTCCGGGGCGGGGCATGCAAATTCTGTCTGCCAACCTGACATTGGCCTTTTCTAAGGTTCAGAGGTACGTTTGGCATTCCAGGAAGACCCCTTGTGTCACTTCATTCGACACAACGTCGAGTGAGTGACAGAAAGGGAAACTATTTTTGGCAGAATTTTAGAAATTGACAGTTTCATCATCTTTGGTAAAACGTTTCTTGAGTTTGTTTCACAAGTTTTCTAAGACGGTAAATCTCTACATCTTGAAAAGCTCCCTCTTTCATTAGATACCTCACATCATTGATGAATTGTTTACAATCAGGAAAAAAATCTTTCCGTTCCTTTGTTTCTTGCAGAAATTTGCTAATAGCATCAGCTTTATACAAACAAATCAAGTTTTTATTTTGAGAACTTTTAGACAGATTTGAACACTGAGACACATTTGAATCAATCTCTATCACTGTCTGATTCCACATTCTCACTACCACCATCATCATTCCTAACTTGTTTAGTAGCCTTTCCACAGCTTTTTTTATTTCTTTTAACTGGGATCTTAAAAATAGATCCTTCTCAAATTCAGCATCATTGTCATCTACATCCACTTTATCAGCTTCTGCCACATAAACGTTTTCAGAATGTTCAGCCTGCTCATCAGACAAAGAGAGCATATCGTTTTTATTAATGACAATCACTGTTATATCAGATTTATTTTCACCAGCCACAACTGCAATTGGCCCGAGCTCAACAGCTTCAACCACTGACGTACCGGCAATGTCTGTGTCATCCCCAATCTCAGCCGGAGGAAGAACAGAAATGACTTGTTCCGTGTTTGTTCTCACACCTGTGCTATTTTATTAGGACAATCACAAACAAGATTTCTGATTTTACCACAACTAAAACATTTAATTGAAGTATCAGATGTTGCAAATACAGTGTATTCGAAACCATCAATTTTGACTTTGAAAACCAAATTGATCTCATCAATATCATTTTTCAGCACCATGAAAACTTGTCTTATAAATGAGACTAGATACTTCACCAGCGGTGACTTGCACCCGAGAGGGACATTCTTGAAATGGGAAACCAGTTTTCCATAACGTGATAACTCTTGCACCAGTACTTCGTCTTTAAAAAAACGGAGGTACATTGGACAGTATAACCTTTTTTGATGGGCTACTCAAAGGTAAGACAGGTACGAGTAAACCATTCAACACGATGCCACTTTGGACAGCGTCATTTACCTTTACAAAAGAATAAAAAAAAGAACAATTGCACTGTTCATCCATGATGCAGAGACAATATTATCATGTCCCACAATCTCGCCCAACGCCAAACAACACTGCTCCACATTAACTCTAGTCTCCACCTTCACTCCATGGTGGCGGGTTAAGTTATTAAAACATATTGTGTTTTGGTTCGTCATGCCTCCCAGCGCAACGCTGGTTGCAGACGTAAAACACCTTTAAATGTTAATCAAACAAACAATTCAACACATAAACAGAACCACACACACAAAAAAAGGAAAAAAGAGATAGAAGATCCGTTCACTCCCAGCATGCACTCCGACACAGAGAGAGAGAGAGAGAGAGAGAGAGAGTCGACCAAAAAAGATAATAAAAACAACATTCATTTTTATTATAAAGTTATTAAGATGTAGGCGCATGTTTTTTTTTTATTTTTATTTATAACCATCAACAAACTTTTTTTGAATGTTGCAAGGAGGTTTTTTGATTGACAACCTTATAACTTATACAAAAGGTTTCTAGTGGTTATTGGTCATTTTAATGGTAATTTACAAAATGTTTCATACAGTTTGACCCAGAACATTGAATAGAAGTTTATTAAATACAACGAGTACCATTAGTGCAGTTCAGCATGTACTATAGTAATGAAGATCACAATGTATTATTTGCCTCTAAATTGCATTATAATGATACAATTTATGAATAAAATTTTTAACTGCTGAAAATATTAAATCAGGGTTAGGCTTATTCTGAAAAGTATAAATCTGCATGTTTGTTTTCTTCTTACTAAATCTGATATTTTTAATTACTTGTCAGTGTTTTCAGCAAAATTTGTTTACTTACAAATAAAATGGATAGAAAAAATTTCTTATTACCTGATTATTCAGTGTCTTTCATGTTATAACTAGATATAAATAGCATAGCAAGAACACGTAAATAACAAACATTGAAATTACTGAAAAACAAGACAGGCTTTGGACATTAATGGCTCACTCTGAATTCAGTGAGACACACAGTGAAAGAAGCTGTTCTTTCAAAGTGATACCAACTTAGAATCATTGTTCTGAACATGAAGAAAGCTGGAAGGCCCGACCGAAAAGTGGACCCATTGTTAGCATATGAATAGAAACGCATTTACATTCGTTTTTTTGGCAGAAGCTTTCTTATGAAAATTACTTGCAACAACATTCATATTGTGTGGTGGTGTGTTGATTACTTCAGAAGGTAGTAATAAGAAAAAGGCAAGAAAGACAACAAAAAAATATTATGGCAATATGAACATTCTGCTGTGCTGTGGATGCTTTCATTTTATATGGTCAATAACCATCTATGGCAGGCGTCACAGAGCTTCTGGGCAAATCCAAATGGGCGGCCATCCTTCGTCCTCACTCAACAAGCTGAAGAGCTGCCAAATCTGCTCCAGGGCCTGACTGACTCGTTGCTGGATGGCCTTCCTCAGCTGCTTATAATCCAGGAGGCTGGTGGTGGGGAGTTGTTGTGCCACCAGCTGTGCCTCCCAGAAGAGCAGAGGCAACAGGCGGGCCGCCCACTGATCAGGAGGCCACCTCCTGATCAGTTCCTCTATTTCAAAGAGGTCGAGGAAGGCATTCGGATCGTCATTCGGCCCCATTTTGTTAAGGGCGACCGTTGGGACGGGCTCCGAGGAGGTTGCAGCACCAGCACCCTCTCCGGCGATCAGGCTCCGGAGTACCTGCCGGTCCTCCACTTGTGCCTGGAGCAGGACTTGGAAATGTTGGTCCTGCTCCTGGCATATCTCCAAGAGGGCCTGATGTTGGGACTGCTGGATACTGGCGAGGGTCTTGAAGACTCCATAACAGTATACTCCTCCAAAGCAGAGTATTGGCACCACTGTAACAAAGTCTTTAGTTCGGGCAATGGAGGAGTCAGGAGGCAACGAAGCAAGTTCAAACCCAGTTCTTTTATTATCAATTTATTTTTCTCAACAATGATAGTAGCCGTCATTATCAATCAGTTTAAATACAAATGTAGCACACTCTGGCCGCTGTGCTCTCGGGTCACTCTCTCTCTCTCCCACTGATGCTGTGGCATGGCTCTTAAATCTCCCTCCGCCATCACTATAATGAGAGACAGGTGTTAAAGATCATTGTGAACCAGATGACGAGCCTTACCACTCTCTCTCTACCACAGACCAACACATGACCATGCCACAATGATCATACATAAATCTTGTATACGGCATAGCCTTTGCAAAAAAATGAAATACAAATAATAAATAGGCCTACTAGAATTTAAATATCATATGCTCAAATATCAACTGTTATTGTAACGAACACTCAGGCAGGTTGAGATCCATAAGCGGTTTATTGGAGTAAGCGGTCTCAGGTAATACCGGCGAGTTTCAATAGTCAGGAAAACAGGGATATCATAGATAGGCAGAATCGTAGTCAGTCGGGCAAAAGATCAGGGCAGGCAGCAAACAGCAAACAGTTCAGAGACAGGCGTTGATTCAAGTAGGGCAGGCGGATAACAGATGTAAACAAAGATACAAGTCAGGGTCAATACACAGTGGGTCAGTAAACATAAAAATAAATGCTCAGTAATGTAGCCGCAAAACAAGACTTCGCAATGAATGAAAAACAGATGTGGTTTAAATAGAGTGACAGTGATCTGAAACAGCTGTGGTGTAATCGGAACAGGTATGCGGGTTTATGGGAAATGTAGTCTAATGGTCAATACTCGGGTGAGTCAGATCTCCGGTGGCCAATTGAGGAGGCGTCTTCACTGGCGTTCGTGACAGAGCCCCCCTCCTGTGAGCGGCTCCTGACGCGAGGATGCGACCGACGTCGGGGTCTACCTCGAGGTCGAGGGGGTGGTTTTTCCGGGTTGATCCTGTGGAATTCCGAGATGAGGTTATGGTCGAGGATGTCATCTGCTCTGACCCAGGATCTCTCCTCCGGACCATACCCCTCCCAGTCCACCAGATATTGGATTTGACCTCGTTGATGTCTGGAGTCTAGCAGACCTCATACCAGGAATGCCTCTTCATGGGATCATGGGAGGGGGGCCGGGGTTCACGCCCTCCTCTTCAGCCCTCGGACCACCGGCCGGTTTCAGCAGAGAGACATGGAAGGTAGGAGAGATGCGGTAATTAGCGGGTAGTTGGAGGCGAAATGACACAGGGTTAATTTGCTTTAAAAGCTTCAAGGGACCCACATATCTGGGACTGAGCTTTTAGCAGGGTAACCGGAGACGAAGGTCTCGGGTTGAGAGCCACACCCACTGTCCCAGAGCATAGTTGGGACAGGGTTGACGATGGCGATCTGCTTGTTCTATAGATCTGTTTACGGCTCGTTGGAGGTGGACGTGGGCATGATCCCATACGGTCTCGCTGCGTTGGAACCAGCTGTTCACTGCGGGAACTTCTGAGGGTTCGCCAGACCAAGGGAACAGAGGGGGTTGGTACCATGCATGTTTTTAATTTATTTTGGTAACTGAGACCGGTGTTATGCAGTTCTGAGTCGCCCCCAAACCCCACTAGGAGAGCTCACCCATTGCATAATCTCTTTTAAAACAGGCCCCAAACCCTAAGGAGGGAGTCTGTTTATTAGGGAGTTAACAGTCTATTCACGTTGACCTTGTATGTAATTAAAAAGAGGGAAACAATGACTTGGCCTTCCCCACCCATGCTGTCCACCCCCAGACACCCACATCTTTTTAACAGCATGTTTAATTAAGGATAATATTTAACATTTGTAATTTATAATACATTGACTATTCCATATTTTTATTACAAAATTCATAAATGTACTGAATAACTCAACCCCGTCACAGGTTTACAGTGAAGAAATGCAAAAGGGTTGAGTGTGAAGGATTTGTGGATTTTTGCTCAAAATGGTCACTGTTCCTAGTGTGTTGTAGGACAAAAGACCACATAGCATGCATGATATTAATAAATTGGACGGTCCATATTAATATAATACACCTCAAAATATGAATACAGATTATGATATTTCTTACCTGTTTCTGCATCGTGCTGTTGAAGACAGCTGCATAATGTCACTTTTGTCTAATAATATCACATAAAAAACATTTATGGGCTGAAAATGGTTGGTGTGACGGGGTTGAGGGACAAACCTTTATAGCCTGGTTTTTATTTAAAAAATCATGATTTTTTGGGGGGGGTAAAATGACTTTCTCAGCAAAAGAACACAAACAAATCTTTACATTAATGACAAAAATTATAGATTGTGTACAGTTTTTATAAAAAAAAAAATTCTAGGTGCCTCAGGGACATGACAAATTGCTTGGTTTAAGATAAAAAGAAGACATTCTTTTTAGGATAAAGATCATTTTAATGCAATATTTATTTTATTCATTATTATGGACATATCAACATCTTGTAAAAAGCTTTCAACATTTATTTGAATAAACCACAAATTTATAAGGTCTGGGGGACTGAAACATTACCGAATCCCAGGATTGACCATGAATACTTTGTGTATAATGGAGGCTTATATCAGAACATTTTCTAAAAATGAATTTAAAAACCTCTGCAGAGAAAACTAGTCCTTTCCGAAAAGGGATATTAACAGCTAATTGTTGTTATTGGAAAGATCACCCTCTTCTTTATGCACTCGAAATGTAAGCAACAGTTTTGAGCTGAATTATTTTGTCCAGCTATTTGATATTATTAATGTATAGAAGGCATAAGAAAAGCACTCAGAAACACCTTTGCTCTCTGATATTGTGTTTGCATTGTGAAAGCTCCTCCATAAGGCACAGACAGCGTGCACAAGGTCAAGCATTACCAGAGACTGATGCAACTCTCCTATACATTACCAGCATTAACATACCCTTGTTAAAAGAGTGTACAAAGAACAAGACAGTGCATGCTACATGCTAAGTATACATAATGAGCAAGAGAGCCAGCAATCAATGCACTGATTTCGAAAGTGTTGTGCTTCTATAGCAGACCTTGCTAACACACCCCCACATGAAACAGGTTAATTAGCAGCTATGCTGGTGTCGCACCACGTATATAGTGCAAGAGGATAAATCTTTATGGTGGAGGGTTTCTGCTGAGAAGCAGTTAGCTGGGAAAAAGGCATGAATACTTCATAAATGACTAATCAGATTATTAGAGTGTGCAGTGTGAGGATCTGCCTTTGGGAGGCGCTGTAGCACTTTTGTGCAGTTCTAGGCTCTTCTTCAATCTCCAGTACTCTTCATTTCTCCTATTTGCTTTCACCCTCTGATTTTCTTTCACATGGTCTCTCCATTTTGTTTTTCTTCTGATCACTTCCCCCCTCTCTCTTTCCTTTACTCCTGTACACTCTCTCTCTCTCTCTCTCTCTCTCTCTCTCTCTCTCTCTCTCTCTCTCTCTCTCTCTCTCTCTCTCTCTCTCTCTCTCTCTCTCATCCTTACATTGCAAATCATTCCCAGAGGACAAAGCATCAGTAGATTGACTTGTTTTCTGCAAACATTTTAAATATACATTTAATTATTAAGTTCTTGAGAATCCACATAGCCCTGCCCACATGCACGTAATAGGAATATATGGGTGTTCAGCCAAACAGGTGGGCAGCTTCTAATGTGTTACAGCTCTAGACTATTTCATCATCTTTGCATTGAAAAGCTCTGGCCCTGGCGCAGAGTCCATGGTGCAAAGCACTGCATTTCAGATACTAGTACAAATTAACTGCATGATTTAATAAGAGCTATTTGCACTAAGGGAGCCATTATTATGCCACTTCATCATGTTTGTGATTTGTATACAGAGAAAAAACAACAAATGACAACAACAAACCCATATACACTAGTAAGTACAGTAGATCTATTTTCATTGGTTTCCTGTCAGTGGGTGCAGTGAATTTCTTCTCATTGAGACAGTGACTCAGACAATGAGACAGTGGCAAGAAGTGTTCATTAAACTGAGAGATTACGAAGGCCCTGCCAATTACACACATTTAACAACCACCAGCCCACATGTGTAGAGTCATTAATGTAAAATTAATTAATGTAAAAAAATCTGTAATCCCATAGTAGTCTGTTTAAATTTTTTATTTAAAGGTATGTTTTGGGTGCAGTAAAAGTTAAGCTCTATAGACAGTATTTGTAGCCTGCTGTTAATTACCACAGAAAATAATTGCAACTCATCCCCAAGGAAAAACTTGTGTATAGTAATGCACTTATAATGTCTAAAGGGCAAATGCACCAGGGGCAGAAATGTGAAGCTTGTGTTTTAGTCTAAGCAATTACTTGACTTGCATGAATTATTGATATATTAAATTTAAACGCATATATCAATATTTGCCCACAAATAAAGATAATCAAATAGACTAGACAGACAGACAGATAATTAATTAGAAAAAAAAGAAATATTTTATGTAAATGAACCACTGGCTTGGATCCACAGTAAGGCATTTTTGCAACTGATTTTGCCTATGTGCCTGAGATAGGCTTGGGCTGTTTTTACAAGAACATTCTTGTGTCTGTCTGCACAATTTTTGGATCTCACTGCGGTTGCGTCGTGTTTTCCTGGTTATGAGACTTGCACATAAATGCTGCAGAACGCTGTGTTAAGTTAAACGCAGATTAATACTTAGAAAAACACTGCTCAACATCCCTGCTTATGGAGTCTGATCTTGTTTATGGTGTTTTTTTGGGCTTGTTACCTGTATAAATGTGTGTTACTTGCAAAGATAAGATAAAGAGTCACGCTGACTGCCTTCTGCTGACTGCGACTGGCAAATATGTGAAATTGGTTCTTCAAGCTTCAATTGCTTCATTGGTATGAAACCTCATTACAAAATTTACAGACACTTAGGGGGCACAATTAATTGTGTTTAGTGTTTTTAAAGCATTATGTTATAAATCATTAATCACACTGAACTAATTATCAAATTGACAGCCTTAGAAATAATGTTTATTATTTGAGCAATGAAGTTATAAGGTCTAAATAATCATTTGAGGTGTGGCTAGTTTCTAGGTGAAGGAACATATGATTAACTGTTACTAATGTAACTATTGTGCTGTGCAGATTATTATGTTGCATTTTTTCTTGGTATCCTTGCAGTACAGTTTATGACAGGTGTTGAAAAATTGGATTATAACTTTTCACAGACAAGGTTGGTATACAAGAGATTAGGGGAGGGAGAGGTGAGAGGGCGAGCTGGAGTTACACACACACACAGAGAGAGAGAGAGAGAGAGAGAGAGAGAGAGACTTGCTCGCCATTCTCCGGACATGCTGTCGCCTGGTCCTCAGCCACTCCTCCACCCTCTAGCAGACGACATCCGCTCCTCCCTGGGCAGACAGCAGCGAGTCCTCCTACCCCTGGCAGATAGAATGGCTCCTTCCCTGACAGATGGCATTGAGTCCTCCAACCCCTGGTGGACAGAATGGCTCCTCCCCTTGCTGGCAGATGGCAAAAGTTCTTCTGACTGCCGGCAGTGACTCCACTGTCCCCCGGTGGACAGCCACGTCTCCTCCCCTGGCGAACGGCAGCGGCGAGGACTTCATGACAGTGCATCCCTCCTCCTTCCCAGGTTTCAGCACCAAAGTAATGGGATAAGGTGGCAAGGAGGGGACGGGAACCGGCTGAACAGTCAACATAACTTTTAATATAAAATGAACTTAAATGATCTTAAACACAAACACATGGACACACACACACACACACAGTGGCCGCATGTGGCTATCATTCTCTCAAACTGGCATTTCCAGCTCCCCTTTATCTCTCTCTCTCTCTCTGATTAGTTGACTCAGTGCCGGCTGTGCACCTTCATGGCCCAGCCACGTCCTCCTCCTCGTCACAGTAGCCTATGAAAAATGTAAAAGAGCTGAAGTAGTGATATGATAATATTTATCATCAATCTAAAGTACAGTTACGTAGTGTTACTATAATAAATTCAAGGATGGTGAAGTAAAATTCTGTGCGAATTCAAATGGTTTCCACTTCTCGCGCCTTGCTTCTCACTGATACTTGCAAAGCTCTGAGTTTAAGAGCTCGAGCTTTAAGAGCTTTGCGCTCGCGCTGCTCTGTCCATTGTGCCGTATCTGTATCTACAGAGCAATACAGATCCATTAGCTGAGGTTGTGCCTCCGCCTGTGTATTTGATGCTGCTAAACCAGATACTTCATATGCATTGCTAGACTTCAAAATCAGATGAACTGCCGTGCAAATGCATACCAACCCGTATAATTGAGAAACAACTGGTATACTCAAAGTCTAGATATTAGATATAAAATTTTCATGCAAAGAGGAACTTGACTATAGATTTATTTGTGACAGATAAATGCCCCCCATTTGTAACCTAACACCCCACTCTCTACTAATTTTCTCTCAGTACCCTCTGGCATCCTTTGAACACCGCCCCCGTTTAGAACCCCTGCTGTAAATAGAGTTATATGTAACCTGGAATATATATTTAATATGAATGAACACTAGTAATGACACTGTCAAATACTGCAGCTAGTATAGCTGATTCTACTCTAACCTTATAGGAACAACAACAGTGACGTGGTGAAATATAACATAGCATGACATTAGATCAGTTCATTGCATCAATGCAAGCTTAAATAACACTATTTGGTCAATAAAAAAAAAAAAAAATGCTCTCTTGGCATTTATCGCTTGAATGCAATCATTTCTTAGAGTGAATCGTTGTTGCTGTGGGTTGTAAAGGACTCAGACCCTCCCAATATTGTTTTGAAACGTTTGCACATCCAGATATAGATTATGTGTAATGTTGCTGCTGGCAATGAAAAAGACAATGAAGAACCCAAGTGCAATATATTAATAAATGCAAAAAACTTAACTACACACATGAATGAAACATACGCATGGCCAACATACCAAACACATACAATACTTCACCAAGGACAATGGAAAACATTAGGGTTTAAATACATGGACATGGTCGAACACATGATAAAGATAACCAATAAACAGACAGAACTGATAACAAGATAATCAACCAATTAACCAATGAAAACAAGACATGTGAACATGGAGGGAAAACAGTGCACCACATGACCTGGAAACAGAAACAGAAAACAGAAATAGGTAACTAAACAAAACTAAACCAAAATAAAAGACATGAAAGACATGAATCAACAAAATACACATCACATTATGTCTTCTGGCCTGGTGGCTCAAAACTGTCTCCTCTTATGAACAGATTTTTTTTGCCATGTCAAGAGTAGTCACTCACAACGTGAGTTGTAATCAAGTTGACAACATCCTCACTCCAGATATTAAGAGTTACGAACACAGAAAAATGCAGAAACACATCAAACAAATCAAATTCCTTCACCCTGTCAGGTGGAAACATTGAGCCACCTAGAATCTTGGACGTGATTTACAATCGGTATAACTGTACCGTCAGCCATACCTGCCCACCCTTCATTTCCCTATAGCAATTTATTTCATTTTATTATGTATTTATTATGTATTTTATATATTTATAAGGTAATGTGATACTAATTAATGATTAAATGCCATATATAATAATTTATCATGCTAGGGGGTGATTGGCACTTTGATGGCTTTCATTGTTGACCTTGACAAAGCTAATGTGTGAAGACAGACTGAAACAAGGTGACATTTAATTTTGGCAGGGTCTTTTTTTTTCATTAGCAAACAGGCTTTAGTTTACATCTAAGCCGGGAACCATGATTTGTTACATGTTAGTTGGTTTTAGGTAATATTAGGGAAAGTGACATTCTCATTCTAGAGGGCATTTGAATGGACAAAAATATGTGTAGTGCAACACGAGTCATCAATATTTGTTACATTTTCCTAAAATGTTCCTTTTTTTATGTATTTTTTTATTTATTTTCTCCACAATTTGGAATGCCCAATTCCCAATGCACTCTGAGTTCCACGCATCTTTTCACATGGCTTGTTGAGCGCGTTACTGTGGAAATGCTATTCTGATTTTCATAAATAGCAGAAAGGTTGCGTCATGCAGTTGCTGTTTCAATAGTGCTGTCGCGATGTTTAATTTTATTAGAAAAGCCTAATATATCAAAGGTAAATAAAAGGGAATTATTTTGCATAAATGGTCAGATATTTTAATGGATGTGAACCCTGATGTAACCCCGATTAGTAAATTAGGAAATTCATACTTGACCACCTATGATAATTATCATGTCAGCTCTTCATAAATAGATTCCACAGTTAGGGCCATGAAATTAATCACGTAACATGATGACCCAGTAACCTAAAAGGTGCTCAGTGTACTAGAGAGACAGACAGAGTGATAAAAAGAGAGAAAGGGAGAGACAACATGGAGGAAGTTTGTGTTTCTTATGATACTAATAATTAAGCACACAGTATATTCTGTGTACTGTTGCCAGAGGCATACTTGGGCATGTAACTTTCTCTGAAGCTCCGGCCAGAATCCACAGTCTGCAGGCAGAACCCCAGGCCGGTACTAGAGTGCAGTTATTATGGAATGGAGCAGTACAGATTTGCCTTGCAAATATCCACTGGAACCACCACTTGCCACCAAATGTTCTTCTTCCTTCTGTCTATATTGCCAAAGCATTGTAAGTTTATTACTAAACAGAATATTTTAAATAAGATACAATAAGACAGCAAAAAACAATACTGCAAGTAAAACATATAAATCATAATAAATATTACATAAAACAATGAACACACAAAATGTATTAGCTGTTTCTTATTGTGAATGGCATATAGCAGCTAGTGTCATTCAATTATCAATAGAAAATGCATACAAAAATCCTAGAATGTAAGTGTAAATATTTTGTGTTTAGTTTGATATTTTTTATGTCTATGAGAAACGATTTGACTCACTCTACTTCTCTCTCGCCCTCTCCCTTTCCTGTCTCACAGTCTAACCACCCAACCATCTCACACTCCGTAAAAGGCACCAAAACAAACCTTCCCATCATGCATCGAGCCTCTTCATCTCACCCCCTCTCTGATTCATAACTCACTGCTAATGTAATTAATGCCTAGTAATTAAAAACAATCTACTTTACAGGGTCTTCTCTTGGGTCTTTTAAGCAGCCATTGATTTATAGATTTCAACAAAACATTATGACCATGCACACACACAAATACACACTATAGATCAGTGCCAAATATGCCATCATCACATTTGGGTGGCATGCCACAGGTGGATGATTAAAAAGCTGAGCTGTTTGAGTTGTCATTGACCTATGTGTGGGTTTTGGCACTACTGTAGTCAGCCCTGCTCCAGATTGTTGTGCGTACTGCCCACACTTTTAAGATGAGAGAGGGCAAGAGACTGCCTTAGTGAACTCACAAAATAGTTGCGTAATTTTAGCGTAATATATATATATATATATATATATATATATATATATATATATATATATATATATATATATATATATATTTAAAAGTGTAGTATATTAATGCTGTTAATTTACTGGTTTCTTTTTGAGGGTGGTAATGGCGCCACATTACTTGCACCATTACTGCCTACAGAAAGCAGCTGGTAAATAAATCAGTAGTTATATGTTTTAAGTACCTTCACAAAAGCATAGCCTGGATGTTTTATATTACTCTCGCCAGAAACAAATGCTGATGCTAAATCTCTAAACGCTGTTTTTTTTCAGCACAGAAATGTTTTATTTTGTGAAATAAAGCATCTGACGACAGCCTTCTCCTCTGTGCATGTTGAACATGGTGTATTTTCATCCTTAGCTGTCATGAATATTCTGCTGCTCTGTCGTAGACCAACCGTAATGGCAAACCAACCCACGTTAGCTGCCTCTGCAGTCTCAGAACTCCTAAAACTGTTTGAAACAACTGTAAACAACAAATTGGAGCACTTTAGTTGCACTCTCCATGATGCAAACATCTGCAAAAAACACACTATTACTGATGTTTCACTTTAACAATGTTTTGTCATCTAATAAAAAAATGGAATTGCATTTTAGAATGCTGTATGAAACATTTTGACTAGAATTGTAAGGAATTTAATGATTCTGGTTCTGATTCTGATTCCTCTTAATGCTTTCCATTCTGTAACAATTGAATGTATTGTTCTTTTAGTACTTTTTTGGAAATAATAAATGCAATTGTCATTGGATTCACTGCCCTCAGCAGCCTGTTACCAATCGTTAACTACACATTGTCATATCATTAATCATCCAGTGATTATTCTGAATTGTTCATTTATTTTTAAGTCGTACATGATGGAATGAATGACTTTCGATTCAGTACGTTTTTGATTCACTAAAAAGAATGGGGGTGATAAAAATAATTGGTTCGGTAGGAAGCATTGTAAGTTTTGTGATGTACAGTGGTTTAAAATTATTATGCTTAAGAGTCATTCTTTCGGGAATCGGACTACACTGGTTGCACTACATGTTTTGTGCTGTAGATTTAAATGAAACGGCTCATAAGAGTAATTTGTTTAGGAATCAAGAGACACTGGTCACACTACGTATTTACCAACTGCCGATTAATTGTCTTTGTCTGAATTTCGTCAGAAATTTTGGTTCTTCAATGCCCGTCTAATGAAGAACTAATAAGAGCAAAGCAATTGATGTTGTTCAGTTCTGTGTGTATGTGATTGTGTGTGTGTGAGAGAGAGAGAGAGAGAGAGAGAGAGAGAGAGAGAGAGAGAGAGAGAGAGAGAGATGCAGCATCACCCTAGAGCGCTTGATACAGTATATTTACTTGGCCTGAATATCACTGCATCAGGGAGTTTCAGTAAGAAAAAGCTCAAAGAGCTCATATGCTATTAAGAAAAATATCTATAATTCTGAAATATCAATTTCAATCTGGTGTAAAATCTTTGGTAGTGTTATACAGTTATAGCAGTGTATGGAAGTGAGGTAGGTGGTCCACTTAGTGATCAGAGCTACACTAGATGGCACAAACTTCCAACAGAAGCCCTACACACAGAATTCTGCAAAGAAAATCTTGAAAATATAGAGGAAAACAACCAATAATGCACGTAGGGCAGAATTAGGCTGATTCCCTTTGATTATTAGCATACAAAAATATCTCAAGACCCACAGAATCGCTACATTTGAAAGCACTATAAACCCAAGAACTGAACCGTGAAAAACCTCAGCTGGTTCTGAGAATTACTAACCCAGTTAACCTTTTTACATGTGTGTTTCTCCTGTACTGACAGACCCCCCTAGTGTAAGATCTTTAATGCTTTCTGTGATTAAAACAAATCTTACCTCAGATGCACTGGAGGACAGATTATATCACATCAGATACACTGAAGGTCAGATTATATATTATCAAACATAAAATGTGTTTTTTTTAAATGTTTATAATGATTGATTATGATAGATATGTTACAAACGTGCTTGCCATCTTGGCACACTGCCATATTTTCGTTGCAATGCAAGATGGGATTCTGTGTTCATCTTGTCACATAAGAATACAAGTGAGGAGCATAGAAGGTTCTAAAAACCTAGCCTTTCACTTTCCCAAGCCCAGAAGTGGTTGTGATGGACGGATTGAGAGTTGGCTCGAGTGGAATAACTAGTTTGTATATTCATTGACGTCAGAAAACATTGTCACAGCGCTGCATCAAAACAGTGCGATCCAGCGTTAAAAGCTTTATATTTTATTTAGTGATTGTTTAAAAGTTTGTAACATATAAAATAAAGATATTCTGATGTTGAAAAGACCGTTTGAGTAGTTGGTTCATAATGACAACCGCTTCAGTCACTCTTTTGCTTGTAAACAGCAGCACAAATGCAGATTTCACCGGTTTGATCATACGAATCTGAGCTAAGCCTAGTGCAATCACACCGGTTTGATCATATGTTCGAAAGGTTTAACACTACAAACACTAACCAATTACAGGCTCAGTGAGCAGCGTCTAGCCATTGAGAGAGGCAGACACAGAAAGACATGGTTACCTTGAGAAGAAAGAGCATGTGTACGACAGGTGAGTCTGAGACAGAGGTGCAATTTCTCCTTCATTTTACAAAATTTAAAGGGGACCTATTATGCAAAATTCACTTTTACATGGTGTTTGTACATAAATTCAAGTCGGAAGTGTGTGTACACAACCTCCTTACAATGTTAAAAGTCCACCCACTCCTCTTTCTTATATTTCTATTAATCAAAAACATTGTGTCAAAATGAATGGTTTTCATTTCTTCTCTAAAGTGGCATCACGTTACAGCAGGCCTCGTCCACGACTGGTGACGGACTCCACCCTCCTCCCCTGAGTGATCTACACACAGTCTGCCTTTTTTTCTGTGCTGGAGCAGATACAATGAGATGAATAATGTCTCTTGTAAGTCAAGACTTCATGTAGGCTACTCCTGGCATCAGAGCCTCTGAAGACGCAGTGGACAAGTTTTTGAAGGAAATGTGCCCCAAAACATACAAAAATGTGTGTTTATGCAAATAATTTTACACTGGACTGCTTTGTGAATGAGTGTCAATATAAAGCAGGATTTTCAAAAAAAAATATTCTCAATCATGTATCAGAACCAACTGTTCGTGTTCCAGCTTTATATCCTGAAGATGTAAGATGCAATTTTATATTTTGTGAATGTTTGCTAATCGCAGAATAAATCAGAATGTGCTTGTTAGCTTATTCCATGGCTAATGCAGCAAAAGATACCATTGCCTCTGATTGTATTCACGGAGACTAATATATATATATATTCATACATATTTGGCTGAACTCCGGTATTTACACTGTCAGGCATTTTGGTTCTGATTTGTTGTTGCTGTAGTTTACGAAACACGAGCTGTAAAGGCTCAGCCCTCACCCGGAAAGGGGGCGGGGAGCAGTATCTCATTTGCATTTAAAGAGACACACACAAAATCAGCCAAATTCCACCTAAAATAGGTATTTATAACATGGTATAATAAATTATATGTGGGCTATTTTGAGCTGAAACTTCACAGACACATTCTGGGTACAGCTGAGACTTATATTACATCTTGAAAAACGGGGCATAATAGGTCTCCTTTAAAGAAACAAGGAACATTTATACGGATACATTTACAAAGAGCTTAAACTACTTTACAACAATGAGAGAACAAAAAAAATATATATAATACTTGGGCTGTTGTTGAATCTGTTTCCTGTGGTGATGCTGTTCCCTGTTCCTGTTTCTGCTAGCTCTTGTGTTTGTAGACTGCTAGCCTCTTTAGCATTGCTTATCTTTCCATTTTCAGCATTTTGTCTTCAATCTCTAAAATTTTTTTCACATGCATTTTTTTCATGCTTTTTTTACTTTTTAACCTTGATACAACTATGTGCATTTTACTGCCCACACCCGCCTTTCCACTTTTATCGCGATTACATTTTTTTACATGGATCATTGCATCAATCTCAAACTACTGGTGATCAGGAACCACCACAACAACAACAATTCTGTGAGGGATTCACACTAATCTCAAACACCTGCTGATCAAAAACCACCACAACAAACAATTGATGTAAGTCATGACATCCGCTTATATTATCGCTTTGTGCATTGCAGCCCACATGTTTACTATAGCTTCTTCCATCAGCAGTGAAGGATTTACATGTGATAAATGTAAGTAATTAGTCAGGCTGACGGAGAAGACACACAATTGAACGCTAGTGGAGGTCAGTGAGAAAGACAAAACGGTAGATACTGTTTCAGATCCGGGTAGAACAATGAGCAACACACACACTTTGGTTCCGGCTGTAGAGCCCTGGCAGCAAGGCATTTAGGTGATGTCTTGGCAACATACTCGTAGGACAAAGCGACTCCACCACTCTCCCGTTAGGATTACCAACCGATTCTCCCCACTCAGTGAAGCAGCCACTACAGACGCTTTTATCCAAAGCGACTTACAGTGCACTTATTACAGGGACAATCCCCCCAGAGCAACCTGGAGTTAAGTACCTTGCTCAAGGGCACAATGGTGGTGGCCGTGGGGTTCGAACCAGTGACCTTCTGATTAGCAGCCCTGTGCTCTAGCCACTACGCCACCACCATCCACTGAGAATCAAGTTGAAAGAACCCTTGTTATCAGTAACTCTTTTGTAAGGAATGTGAAAAAAGAGACTCCAGCCACTATTGTTATATGCATTTCGGGTGCCAGAGCATCTGACATCAGATCAAATTTACAAGTGTTGGCTAATGCTAAATGTAGATTTTCTATGATTGTTATTCATGTCGGCACTAACGATATCCATCTTAGTGTCACTGAATGGCTGGATGTCTGAGTGGTCTCTGGAGAATAGTATAGGATTCACAGACTATTGGAAGACTTTTTTGGGGAAGACCTGACCTGCTAAAGAGATACAGACTCCATCCCACCAGGGAGGGTGACATTCTCTTCTCTATTTGAATGGCTCATAGACTTGATAGTGACAATATTTGACTTACTGGGGCCCAGGTAAAAAAGCAGACCAACTGGCTAATACGAATGTCAAGGTCAAGGTCAAGTTTATTTATATAGCACCTTAAAAGCACCATGAGTGCTACCCAAGGTGCTGTACAACAGTCATAAAATAAGACATCCCCCTACAATAAAAACCATTAAATGAAATAAGAAAAAAAAAAAAAGAAAATATCAACATAATACAATGCATCACCAGACAGGAGAGAAAAAATAGTAATACTTAATATTAAATAATAATTGTACTAATGGTGAAAACAAGTTACGAATAAGCCTGAGAAAAAAGTATGTTTTAAGAGATTATTTAAATATAGATAGAGTAGTGGATGATCTAATAAAAAGAGGTAGGCTGTTCCAAAGCTTTGGAGCCCGAACTGAAAAGGCCCTATCACTTTTGTTTTTTTAAGCGTGACTTTGGAACAGTCAATAGCATCTGAGAGGAGGATCTTAGCATTCTCTGAGAAGAGTAGGGACGAAGAAGATCTGAAATATAAGCAGGAGCAAGTCCATGCAGTGCTTTAAATACAAATACTAAAATCTTAAAATCAACTCTGAATTGAACAGGTAACTAATGCAGTGATGCTAACACAGGCATAATATGCTCCCTCTTTTTTGTCCCAGTCAAAAATCGGGCTGTGGCATTCTGTACCAGCTGTAGATGCGAGAGTGAGAACTGGTTTATTCTGGCATACAGAGCATTACAGTAGTCCAGCCTCGTTGAGATAAATGCGTGAATGACGGTCTCCAAATCATTTAATGTAAGAAAACTTTTAAACAGAATTTATTTGTTTATCAAATTTTAATTCAGGATCAAAAATAACCCCCAGGTTTCTAACATGGTCACGGGTATTTTCTTGAAAGGGACCCAGGGAAGGGCTAAATTTTTCTAATTGCTGTGGGGGGGGGCAATCAAAATGACTTTTTGTGGTTCAACTGGAGGAAATTATCATCCATCCAGCCTTTAATGTCCTTTAAACATGCTAACAAGGTGGAGACTGAATCTGAACCCATTTTAAGAGGAAAATAAAGCTGGGTATCGTCAGCATAGATATGATAGGAGACCTTATGATACTCAAAAATATAACGGAGTGGGAGCATGTATAAAGAAAATAATGTTGGACCTAGAATAGAGCCCTGGGGCACCCCACAGGTAATGGGAGATACTCGAAGAAAAGTCACAGATTTCCACAGAAAAACTCCTATTAGTGAGATAAGACTGAAACCACTCTAATGCAGCATTACGGATACCGACCTCGAGATTTAACCTATTTAGAAGGATACGATGATCCACAGTATCAAAGGCTGTACTTAAGTCCAGCAATACCAGAATGGCACAGTTGTTTAGTACTGTGTTTAGCTCTGAAGCCTGACTGAAAAGGATCCAGGATATCATTTGAAAGTAAAAAAGGAGATAGCTGGTTTAAAACAACCCTCTCCAATACTTTAGACAAAAATGGCAATTTTGAGATGGGTCTATAGTTGTTGGGGTCAGAAGGATCAAGATTAGGTTTTTTGAGTAAAGGCTGGACCATAGCATGTTTAAAGCAGGATGGAACAATACTTTTCTGTAAGGATCCATTAATAATAGAGAGCACAGTAGGTGCAACAGAATCCAGTACCACCTTGAGCAACTTTGTAGGAATAACATCAAGAGAACAGGTGGTTGATTTCATGCTGGAAATAATGTCCAACAACTATAGAGTGAAAATTAGAAATGCAAATATTTGAAATTCTGGGATAACTTCGAAGGAATCTTGGATTTAATGCCAGTGATTTTATTTATAAAGAAGCTACAAAACTTCTCACATGACTCTAAACTTGGATCTGGACCAGCTGCACTAGTAGGATTTAACACAGAATTTAAAGTAGAAAACAGAATCTTAGGGCAGTGAGAATTTTTTGAGATGAAATTGTATCAATTCCAGGAAGCTGTTTCTTTGCAAAGTGCAAATTATCTCTCCAGAGTATTTTGCAGAAGTTGATATGAAATTTGTAATTTATCCCTTTTCCATTTTCTTTCTGCCCTTCTGCATTCCTTATGTAAAGCTCGAACATCATTGTTAAGCCAAGGCTGTTTTTTCTGTTTAGTTTTCTTGGTTTTGAGAGGGGCAACTACATTTAATATTGCTGTACAGGAGGTGTTAAAGCTCTTTACCAACTCCTCAACATTTAAAAACTGTGCTGTCAGCGCACTACTACCAGCTAGAGAAGTTGGAAAGGCATCCATAAAGTGAATGGCAGTATTGGGGTTAATAGACCGGGAGAGGTAAGTAGATGGTTGATTAACAGGATATGAACAGGAAATCAAACATTCAAACATAACTGGCCAGTGGTCGGACAAACCAACATCATTTACAATGATATTTGTGATGGAAACCCCTGATGATAAGACAAGATCTAGTGTATGATCCAACTTATGTGTAGGACCTGAGATAGATTGAGTGAGATTAAAAGAGTCTAAGAGTTGTACAAAATCTTTTACAAGAGGCTTAGAAGGACAGCATAAATGTATATTAATATCGCCAAGAATCAGCAGGTTATCAGAGCTTGAAACAACATAGGATAAAAAGTCTGAAAACTCCTCTAAAAAGCCATTGTTTGCTTTTGGTGGTCTGTATATCAGAGCACAAAGCAAAGGACTAGTTATTTCGATTTTACATAATAAAACCTCGAAGCTAGTGTAAACATCAACTGGCAAGAGCCTACATTTAAACAATTCCTTAAAAATAAATGCAACGCCCCCACCCCTGCTGGAAGTTCTAGGGCAGCTGAAGAAGTTACAGTTTGCAGGGGAGACTTCAGATAGAGGACTTAGCTCATTTGCCGTGAGCCAAGTTTCAGTAATAAATAAAAAGTCCATGTTGTTTGATGTGAAGAAATCGTATAATAAAAAAGTTTTGTCTGATACTGATCTTGCATTTATCAAAGCCATTTTAATTTACATCAGATTATTTTCTCTCGGTGCAGAGCTGAGCAGGGACGTCTTTGAAAGCGACCGTAGTAAACTCAAATTTGCGCCACACTGAGACATATAACGATGCCGCGTCGATCGCTCAGTGGACCATATAATAGGTATATGATCTGATAAGGCAGTGGTAGTTGACTGTAAAGAGCGAGCACCTCGGTGAACATATCGTGAGCGACGGAGAATCCTCATATCAGAGCATCGTGTATAAATGTCTGAACACAGGTGCGACACTGACCGATTGTTCAGCCGCAAAAGTTCTGGGAATGTAAAAGTATTTGCCATACTACTAGCGGCAGGTGAAGAGAAAACGTAGGATGAGTATCGTTCACTATTCCAAGAGACAATAGTTACCAGAACAGTCAAAAGAATCCAGCAGACGGAGTACAAAGTCATAGTCAAAATTCCGTGGAGATATTCACTCACCAGAGAACCAGGACCAGAGGAATTGTTTTTCCCCTTCTCCCTTTTGTGGTGGTAACTCTGATGAAGTGGATGCGATGCCAAGGTATCCCAATGAAAGACTTGCAGTAGTAATCCACAAAACAGCATCAACGAACCAAATCCCAGGTTGGCTAAAACACAGATTGCAATCTGCTTTGTATAGTACAGATCAAGATCAGATTATTTCGGCCAGGAAATAATTCTCTAATATCCCCAACTTGAAAACACCACATGACAGTAAAAACTTCTGACTAAATACAATAATAAAAATAAAACAATAAAATAAAACCGGAGAGCAATGGCAGACAAGATGCACAGCATTCACTCAACCGGTAGTAAAAAAATCTTAAAATGGCTGAATACTTAGAGAATAAATCACATGTATACATTTACATTTATGCATTTGGCAGATGCTTTTATCCAAAGCGACTTACAGTGTACAGGGACAATTCCCCCAGAGCAACCTGGAGTTAAGTGCCTTGCTCAAGGACACAATGGTGGTGGCTGTGGGAATCGAACCAGAGACCTTCTGATTAACCAATTAACAGTTATGTGCTTTAGCCCACTACACCACCACCACTCCCCCCAACCACTGTATGTATATCATACAGACACTGTGTCTGTGGCTACTAAACAATAGATTGCTTTCATATAAAACACTAATTGTAAATACAATTATTAAATAAATTATTACAGATCATAGTTTATATTTGCACTGTTTGACTGAAACATGGATTAAAACAGATGAATATATTAGTTTAAATGAGTCTACTCCATCAGGTTATTGTTATAAACATGAGCCTCATCTGAAAGGTCATGGAGGTGGTGTTGCTACAATTCCCAGTGATATTTTCAGTTTTACCCAAATAAATAAATATAAGTTTATTCTTTTGAACTGATAATGCTTAATGTGACATTTCTAGATATAAATACAACAGTATATAGACCACCAAGGCCATTTTCTGAATTCCTTCAAGAATGTGCTGATATTCTGTCAGATCTAATGGTTGCTATTGTCATGTTCACCGTTGTCTTTTGTTTTTGTACTCTTATTTTGAAGTTCCTGTTTTGTTCCTGTTTCCCTTTTGGTTTTTGTAGTCCCTTGTAGTTTTATTTTACGATTGGTTTTCCCCTGATTATTTCTCTTTCCCTGATTGTTTAACCAGGTGTTCCTTATTCCCTTATTAGTCCCTTTATGTATTAAAGTAATTGGTTTCCCTGTTTTCTGTGTTAGTTATTTCATGTTTTATGTGGTTTTCCTCCCGAGCCTGGTTTTCCTTGTTTTTCCTTTTGAGTTAAATAAAAGCTGCACTTAGATCCTCTCTCGTTGCCTGTCGTCACAGCTATGGATAGAGCTTTAATAATTTGTGACTTCAACAACCACATAGACAATGAAAACTATCCACTGGGATTAGCATTTATCGATATTCTCAACTCTTTTGGGGTTAGACAAAATGTGACTGATCCAACCCATCGGCAGAATCATACACAAGATCTAATTTTGTCATAAGGAATTGATGTTGATAATATAGAAATTCTTCTGCAGATTGATGATATCTCAGATCATTACCCCATCTCTTGTATGCTGTGCTTAGCAAAGGTAACTCAATCTACGCAATGTTATCATTCAAGTAGAACTATTCTTTCAACTGCTAAAAGAGAGCTTCACTAAAAACTTCCATACTTCAAATACTCAGAAATAGCCAAAAAGTTCAGAAGAACTTGATGTTGTCACACAAAATATGGATACATTCTTCTCTAGCACTCTAGATAGTGTTGCCCCTCTTCAATTAAAGAAAGTTAAAAAGAAAAATCCTGCACCGTGGTACAATGATCATAATGAAGCAGCTCAGAAAATGGAGTGGAAGTGGAAGTAATAGAGATATTTCGGAGTCCATAAATGGATAGTGTCTCTATCTCCAGACAGGCTCTAAAAACTGTCAGGTCTGCATATTTGAGCAAACTCACAAAAAATAACCCCAACAGTCCTAGGATTTTATTCAGTACTGTGGCTAAATTGGTTAGAAATAAAACTTCTATTGAACCAGATACAATATTCCAATGCAGCATAGTATTAATGAGTTTATGAATTTCTTTACTGATAAAATCGGAATCATCAGAAACAAAATTGGAATTATGCATTGGTTTGCCACAGCACCCCAGAAGACTAAAATTATTCCCTATGGGCAACTTCAATTCTTTGCTGTTATAAGTCAGGAAGAGCTAGCAAAAATGACCAAAAAATTTACATATATAACATAATTATATAACATATAACAACATATATGTTAGACCCAGTATCGACTAAACTCCTAAAAGAGGTGTTTCCTGTAATCTCAGAACCTCTTCTTGGTATTATTTTCTCCTCATTATCCATAGGGAATGTCCCAAGAAACTTTAAACTGGCAGTTATCTAACCACTTATCAAAAAACCACTGCTTGATCCAGGAGAATTGGCTAATTATAGACTGATTTCAAATCTCCAATTTATATTGAAAATGCTAGAAAAGGTAGTGTCCTCCCAACTATTTAAATTTTTTACAGAGAAATTGTATATATGAAGAATTTCAGTCAGGATTTAGGCCTCATCGTCGTACAGAGACTGCATTTATGAGAGTTACAAATGACTTGCTCTTATCATCTAATCGCGGCCGCATTTCTCTTCTAGTGCTTTTAGATATTAGTGCTGCCTTCAACATCATAGAGCATGACATCCTCTTGGATAGGCTTGAGAATAATGCTGGCATTTGTGGAAGGCTACCACTTTGTCTGTGTAAATGAGGAACTGTCAGATCAAATTAAATTTAAGTATGGAGTGCCACAGGGATCAGTTTTAGGGCCTCTCCATGGAATTAGTCTTCATTTTAATGCAGACGATACCCTACTTTATATTTCTTCGAAACCCAACAAAATAAAAAATAAAAAACCTGAAATTATATAAATTACGTCAAAGAGTGGATGGCTAGAAATGTCCTTCTACTCAATACTGGTTAAACAGAAGTGCTAATTATTGGAACAAAAATCTAAAAATACAAGACGCTAAAATATTATCTGACTCTTGATGGATGTACTGTAACGTCAACTTCTACAGCGAAAAAAAAAAAAAACGGTGTTATATTTAACAGCAATCTAACCTTTGAAAAATGACTTTCCAATATTTTTAGAACTGCATTCTTCCACCTCAAAATTATTGCTAAGTTTTGACACATGTTATCTGTTTCTTATGTGAAAAATTAATTAATGCGTTCATGACCAAAATACTAGATTACTGTAATGCATTAATAGGTGGATGTCCTGCAGGTTTAATAAATAAACTTCAGTTGGTTCAAAATGCAGCAGTGAGAGTGCTTTCTAGAACCAAGAAATATAATCATATCAGCCCCGTTTTTATCAGTGTTTACATTGGTACCTGATAAGTTTCGTATTAATTGTAAATTTCTTTTAATTACTTACAAAGCCTTGAATTATCTAGCTTCAAAGTACAGTACTTAAGTGGCCTTCTATCACACTATAATCCATCACGCTCACAACAATCTCAAAAATCTGGCCTGTTAACAATACAGAGAATTTTAAAATATACAAAAGGAGGGAGATAATTTCCTATTTGGCTCCTAATCTATGGAATAGTCTTCCTAGCAGTGTTCATAACTCAGACGCACTCTCCAAGTTTAATTCTAGACTAAAGACATATCTATTCAGCCAGGCATACACCTAATTTTTCCCTCAATTCATAGTTACATTGCTTTAGTTAAGTCTGATGGAAACGAAAACACTTCTCTTATTCTTTAAACCTGCTTTAAAGTGAATGTCATCTACAATAATTTTATTCTATTTATTTCCCTGTCTAAACTATATATATAGATTATATCCCTAGGTTACCAGGTCCTGCCTGATGTCCGATTTCCACTGTGTCGCTGAGTGATGATGACCAACTGCAGCATGTGCCAGCCAGATTTTACTTCAGTCAAATGTAAAACAGTTCATGCTCACGGGCAAGGAAGAGGCGAGAAACCGGCTTAACATATAAATGATAGGTTTAATGTAAAACTCAAAATACAAACACATAAGACAACGGACATGTCCGTGAACGATCTCTCTCTCTCACGCCCGTCTTCCGCGGTCAGCCTTTAACCCTCTCGGAGGCTTGATTAGCCTAATACGGGACCGGGCGTGTTGAGTCACAAACCGGCCCCACCCTCCACCGTGCCACATCAACTAAGGCAGACTTCACAGAGGTTGAATTGATACAAACACAAAGACATGGGATTCTTTATGAGCCACTGTCTGAAGCGTGAGTTTAGGATGGATATCAGCAAAATGAACTGCTATAGGCTTCCAGCCAGACTGCGATACTGAATGATACCTATACCTTATATACCTATAACTTGGTATTAGGAGGGACAACAATCTCTTAAACTACATAGAACAAGAATTAACCACTAACAAATGGTAAAAGGACCAAAAAAATGGTCAAAATTCCTAATTTGGGATGACTTCAAAGACTTTAACACTAAAATGTATAATTCATACAAAATCATTTTTAATCATTGACCCATAACACTTATTTAGTTTACTGCTTGTAGACATTTCATCAACAAGCAGGACATATATCTAGTAATGCAATACAATAATCTAGTCTTGAGGTCATGAACGCATGAATTATTTTTTCAGAATTAGAAACAGATAGCATGTGTTTGTGTAATTAACTTAGTCATTAAGCCCTCTGACTGTGCAAACTGTAGCGTACCAAGAGAATCTTTCCAATCAAATGCTAAGCCATAGCTACATTTAAACAAACAGATGTAAGACAGAGCCTGGCACAAGTGTAAGGATGTTTCACAAAAAAAGGGGTGTTTACTTTGTGACTATCCATGCTTCCAGGGAACAATTGCTGTCTCCACATGACACAGAGGATGTGTCAATGTGCCCTGTAGTACTTAAAGAATAATCTCTGTGGGTGTATTTATAATGCTGTAACATTCTGCATTTGAGTTCATAAAGTAAGCCCCTATATCCCAGTGAAGGATTTTGTTGGTGTGTGTGTGTGTGTGTGTGTGTGTGTGTGTGTGTGAGAGAGATTTCTCCATTTTAGACCTGGCCCATTCATAAGATAGATGGATAAATAGATCTAAGTGAAACCTGGTGAGGGGTTTTCTGGGGTTTAATCTTGGTACATTGTGTGGGTAACAAGTTTAATCTCAGTAAATTTTGGGACTGACATGTGGGTAGATTGGGTTGCTTTGTTGGCTGTGGGGTCCTCCATTGAAAGTGACCCTCTTTGGCAGATGGACAGGTATCTAACACCTACCCCCAATGAGCTCATTAGCTTAACTCACCTCTTTAGAAGAGAGCCAAACAGTGTAGAGAAATTATGTGATGCCATTTGGCTGGCAAGGGGTATCAGTGAGCCTTTTTTCAAAGTGTGATAATGGAAGACTGTGACAGGATCTTTGTGTCTAATTATCAGCTTGTAAACTTAATTTTGAATGAACAGAACAGTCAGTCGGGACTCCCTGCTGAGTTAATGGTTCCAGCAATGTAAAGGCAAATCAAAACTGTTATACAAAATCGTTCTGACACCGAGGCGGGGTCTTGCGTTCTCCTCAGGTGACCAATGAGCTTCTTCTTTTACTGAAGAACTGACAAGATTTGATCTGAAAGTTTTCATCACACCCAGCTTCATATCATCACAAACACAATAGTAATCCAAAGTGATTCTGTCACCAAGCATTTTTCCTGCCTTTATTCTACACTAAAATGACATCAGAAAGTAGAGACGGCAGTCTATTTTTATTGAACTTCTTTACTAAATGAAAGCTGCATATGGACATAAATGTTCTACAGCAAGCCTCGAGGGGATAAATACACAATCAAACACTTTCACAAGGTAAAGTTTCTCCATGAATTGCTTCCTGTGGGTGTTTTCACACCTGGCTTGTTTGGATCATTTGCTTCAGAACCTGGTTCGTTTTCTCCCTTGGTTCATATAAGAACACTGCAATGGTGACAAGCTGGACACCTGGACGAGGTTGTCTCGGTCAGATTGAAAACAAACTCTGTGACGGTTTGCTCGTGGTGAGACAAACAATATCCCCCATAAAACAGATTGCTGTTCACTGGTAGTGGTATACCTGCAGAAAACCTTTGGTGACAATGAAGAGACTGCTGCAAAGCTCATTTGCATGTGAAAATAATGAGTGGTGCATTTGAGGCAACTATAGCTTTATTTTTTTTAAAAGTTATTTAATAATGTTTGAGGTCATTTTAGCATAATAGCTTCTCTCTTGAGGATATCGGCAGAACAGACACAGGTAGGACAGTGTCTGAAACTTTATGACAGAAACTAGTTTTCACTCTTTCAGCGTGTACAGAATGCGTGGGTGCATATGTGTGTGTTTGTGTGCATGAACGGGAGTGAGAGAGCTCCGTGTCCGTGAAGGGACTTTTCAATACAGAAATAAGGCGAAAGCAAGTTATGATGGACAAACATTACCACAACAGAAATTTTACAACTCATGCTCATCCATGTGTTGGATAATATTTATTTGCAGAGTAACTTCTGATTGGAACATGCATTCTATAATCTGTACCATGTTGTGATGTTTTGCATAACCGTGACTTGAATATTTGTACCCGTTGACTTTTTTTTTTACAAGTATATAATTTTAACCGGTATATCATTGTATGAGCTGAATCTTCTAAATTAAGTAAAATGCTACTATGTACTGTAACTATCTTAGCACATGTTTCTGAACAAATCAAGCAAGCAACATCTCTGAAAACATCCTAAATCACTCTACTGCAAGTGTTTATGCTCATGTGGTTCTCATGTTGTTATTCATGTAGACAGAGAGTTGCATTGAGTTGGTATATTTGTCACCCCTACGTTATTTTGCATCACCAAGTGTCAAACCTCCAACTGATGAGAGGGAGATCGCAGCTAAAAAAGTTTGGAGTCTGCTGGTGAGGAAGCAGCTTTAGGAACCTGAACAACTCCCTAATCTTAACCATTAAACTCTGGCGCATAACTTGTCTTTTGTATGGACATGAATGATACCGCATATCATGTTGCTTGTTGAGGAAAGGTGTGCTTTTCTGAGTGACCAGGCTTACGATTATAATCAGGTGGATGGTAAAAATGGCTGAAAATCCCATGTATCTCAAATTTATATTGAAGAAGGGACTCAATCCATATCTAGGGACCAGAACATCATGGAGACAGGTGGGCTCAAGCAATAAGCAACCACCCAGAACACCCTAGGAACCAACTAAAACACCCAAGCAACTGCATTGCAACTAGCTAAGAACTTCTCAGTCATGGCAACCAAAGCTTTGCATGGGCAAGCACTACTCATTCATTTTCTTCATAAAATGTAAGAATATAGTTCAAGTATAATTGTCAAGCAATGCTTTCAGCATTTGGCACCATCAAATTTAAATGGATTGATTTGTAATGAGTAAAAAAGCAAGCAAGCAAACAAATACATAATTTGCTTCATGAAACAAGTAGATATTTTAATAAGATTGTGGTCAATATATGCAAACTTTCTGTTGTGAAGTTTACAAAATTTGCCTGGTAAGCTGGTTTATCCTATCCTGTTTTCCCTTGACCACCCACAGATTTGTTCTACACCATCTCTTTAATTAAGAATGTATTTTTCAGATAAATTAAAACATAGCACTTGAGCAATAAGGGCATGTATTATTGGTTGTTTTAGGGCTCTGATATAATGAATAGGCAGTCTAATTTGCCTTGACTCATAATGTTATACAAACAAGTTCCATGCATAAGTGTAATGCCAGCATGTTCACTCTAATAAACATCAACAGACATCAACAATAGGGACATTCATGTTTATTTCTGGTGTTTCTGATTAGTTTATCGTTAAAATTAGAGGTGAATAGAACTGCATACTTGTGGAAAATCAATGAAAAGGCAGGCAAAGTGATATAATATTAGACAATAACTATTATTAAGAAGATAAGGTAATTTGTTATGCAGTCAGAAATCATAAAACATATTCATCATTTGGATGATTCACATTATGATCTTTGGTGTGTTACAAAAAAAAAAAAAACTAAATAAAACCTGTTTGTGTTACAGTGTATACCTCACACCTAGGGATGTTGGGTACCTTTATGCACAATATGTGGGATTGTCCTGAGGTATACATTTTTTGCTTAGAGGTAGTTGCAACCATCTTAGTTATCATTAAAATATTGGTTATCTCATTTGTTACACATCATTTTTTGTGAGTTATCCTCTGCAATAATTAACCATACAACTCAAAGGACTCTGCAGTTATAGACACATGCAATAGTTATTTAAAGAAGTTTTTATGGAATCTTTACACATTTAAAATTATTTTTTTCTTGTACAATCAGGCCAGAAACCCACTGACAAAAGAGAACACATTTTCAGTATTTACAAAAACAAAATAAAAATAACTATGTGCTTTCATTAAAATGCAATTATTATTTATCTATGTTTATTTTTGTATCATTTGGCAATGGTATTATGGAATTGGCATTGGTAATATGGCTGTTCAGTGGAATAGGACGGGGCAACATGATTACACATGAAATCAACCTGCTGCTTTCAAATGTTCATGTCACAGATCAATTTCAACTGCAGAACTTTCAACATTCAGTTGCCGTATTCACAGTGTATTCAGCCTTGGAGGGGACTGTACGTTGCCACTGCAGTCTTGTTAAACAAGTGCTCAACTGTGTTTGACACTTCTTTGACTAATTTCCTCACTTTGAAACATTCTCAAGTTTTAGCTATCAAATCTGTAGCGATACCATTCTGATCTGCGAGGGAATTATCACAGAAACCTGCATGCCTGAATGTCATTATCAAATTGGATCCACTTCCCCATTCTGTACTAGAATGGAATGAGAATCGCTGAATTCTCTGCATGGCCATGTCAGAATTATTCATTCTGTTGCAGGAAGAAAAGTTTGCCAGGGCTTCAAAAAGGGGGAGAAAAAAATGGGTGAGCATGGGTCGCCCTATTTGTTTTCCCAAACTGCAGATAATAAACAAAAAATGTATGCTAAGAATATGCCTCATGCAGACATGGAATCATATAAACATAATTTAACAATTAATTATCAACATAATTGGGTGTGGCATTTCTTAACATTGTCCTCAAAACATTTTACAGTGAGGTCCAAAAAAAGTTATTTGTATTAATTTAATTGCCTAATCCCCTTATCTTCTACTTTTTATTGCAAATTATATTATCATCATCATCATTTGAATTAATAGCTACTTAAAATATATTCAGTTTAGTTTATTTGTCATGGGCTTGAGGTTGAAAATAATTTCTGTATAGTCATTGTACACATTTTGTTACATGCCATCTTTCAAATAGAAGCTGAAAGACCAATCAATATTGGGAGGTTTTTAGCCCAAGATTTCATTTTGTAATGACTTACTTTTATTGACTAAATGTAATTATGGTGTGGTGGTCTGAAATAGATTCAGAATGTAGTGGCTGCATTAGGCAGCAACCTGAAAGGTTTGAGCGGAAAGGAAAAAAGAGAGAGACAGAGTGAAGTAGAAGGAGTGTGAATGAGAGAGAAAGAGAGGGGGAGATAAACAGAGTAAACGAAAAATGGAAGCGGGGAAGAAATAGATGGGGTGAGTGAAGGAGTCATGCAGATGGAAAGTTTGTACACTGAGATATGATTTATGGCCTATGGGAACAAAATCAACAAGTTGAACTTTAATTGTATTCATTGTAATTGGGGGGAGGGAGGTAGTAAATATTGCCTCATGATTGATGGCATAGGGCAACAACTTTGGCTGTGCACTTTGTCTTTTCATCTTTGGCATGGATATAAAAGCAACTTATAAAAGCAATTAACTGGTGTGAAAATTCTGAGCTAATGTTAGAAATGAATTTTTGGCTGCAGATTCTGAGACAAATTTTTAATGTTGAAAATATGTCCATGAATCTAAGACTGCATGTTTAAATAAGTGATTAGTGATTAAATAAGATAAATAAGCTGTTTCAGCGATAAGCCCTATCTGGCCTTATTTCATCTAATCGGGCAACAAATGAGCATTGTCCTAAAAGATTAGAAGTTTTTGTGCAGAACAAAAGTATAATATATATATATATATATATATATATATATATATATATATATATATGAATATATATATATATATATATATATATATATATATATATATATATATATATATATATATATATATATATATATATATATATGAATGTATTTGAGTGGAACATGCAGTACCCTGTTAAACTATGGTTGGCAAAAACCCAATAAAGATGATCACTGCTATAATTCAACACAACAAAATGTATTAAAGCATGATTTTTGTCACACATCACATTAAGGTTCATGTAATATAGTGTAATCACACAAGGAATTAGGGCTGCCATGTTATTTTTGTTGCACTGTTTATAATTACAGTTATTACAATGTAATTACAGTGTAATATATATATATACACTACCGTTCAAAAGTTTGGGGTCACATTGAAATGTCCTTATTTTTGAAGGAAAAGCACTGTACTTTTCAATGAAGACAACTTTAAACTAGTCTTAACTTTGAAGAAATACACTCTATACATTGCTAATGTGGTAAATGACTATTCTAGCTGCAAATGTCTGGTTTTTGGTGCAATATGTACATAGGTGTATAGAGGCCCATTTCCAGCAACTATCACTCCAGTGTTCTAATGGTACAATGTGTTTGCTCATTGGCTCAGAAGGCTAATTGATGATTAGAAAACCCTTGTGCAATCATGTTCACACATCTGAAAACAGTTTAGGTCGTTACAGAAGCTACAAAACTGACCTTCCTTTGAGCAGATTGAGTTTCTGGAGCATCACATTTGTGGGGTCAATTAAACGCTCAAAATGGCCAGAAAAAGAGAACTTTCATCTGAAACTCGACAGTCTATTCTTGTCCTTAGAAATGAAGGCTATTCCATGCGAGACATTGCTAAGAAATTGAAGATTTCCTACAACGGTGTGTACTACTCCCTTCAGAGGACAGCACAAACAGGCTCTAACCAGAGTAGAAAAAGAAGTGGGAGGCCGCGTTGCACAACTGAGCAAGAAGATAAGTACATTAGAGTCTCTAGTTTGAGAAACAGACGCCTCACAGGTCCCCAACTGGCATCTTCATTAAATAGTACCCGCAAAACACCAGTGTCAACATGTACAGTGAAGAGGCGGCTGCGGGATTCTGGGCTTCAGGGCAGAGTGGCAAAGAAAAAGCCATATCTGAGACTGGCCAATAAAAGAAAAAGATTAAGATGGGCAAAAGAACACAGACATTGGACAGAGGAAGACTGGAAAAAAGTGTTGTGGACAGATGAATCCAAGTTTGAGGTGTTTGGATCACAAAGAAGAACGTTTGTGAGACGCAAAACAAATGAAAAGATGCTGGAAGAATGCCTGACGCCATCTGTTAAGCATGGTGGAGGTAATATAATGGTCTGGGGTTGCTTTGGTGCTGGTAAGGTGGGAGATTTGTACAGGGTAAAAGGGATTCTGAATAAGGAAGGCTATCACTCCATTTTGCAACGCCATGCCATACCCAGTGGACAGCGCTTGATTGGAGCCAATTTCATCCTACAACAGGACAATGACCCTAAACACACCTCCAAATTGTGCAAGAACTATTTAGAGCAGAAGCAGGCAGCTGGTATTCTATCGGTAATGGAGTGGCCAGCGCAGTCACCAGATCTGAACCCCATTGAGCTGTTGTGGGAGCAGCTTGACCGTATGGTACGCAAGAAGTGCCCATCCAACCAATCCAACTTGTGGGAGCTGCTTCTGGAAGCGTGGGGTGCAATTTCTCCAGATTACCTCAACAAATTAACAGCTAGAATGCCAAAGGTCTGCAATGCTGTAATTGCTGCAAATGGAGGATTCTTTGACGAAAGCAAAGTTTGATGTAAAAAAAATCTTATTTCAAATACAAATCATTATTTCTAACCTTGTCAATGTCTTGACTCTATTTTCTATTCATTTCACAACGTATGGTGGTGAATAAGTGTGACTTTTCAGGAAAACACAAAATTGTTTGGGTGACCCCAAACTTTTGAACGGTAGTGTGTATGTATATATATATATATATATATATATATATATATATATATATATATATAAACAGGAAAAACAATACCAATGTGTGGCTTCAATGCATTTTTAATTGTGTAAAATGTAAATGTAACAATCGATTTGTCAATTAAGAAGACCCATTTATTAAAAGGTTCATGACATGGATTATTTTTTTTATCATTTTATTATCTTCCCTGAGTTCCACTGACAATGTTAGTGAAGTTTTTTATTTTGTTTTTTTGCTTTTATATTTATATAGTTATAATTTACAATTTTCCACCCAGTGTCTGAAATGCTCGGTTTTAAACTACCTGGCCTTTTAAGACTTAAATGACCACTGCTAACATCGTGCAGCCCTTCCAATTCAGCCACACTGTAAAAAATGAATTGTTAAGCAAACTTACAAATTCAATGCAACATGATGTAGTAAGATTTTTGGGTTCACTCAACAATGTTTGAAAAATCGTCCTCAGTAACATTGCTTTGTTTAGTCAATTTAGAATTTTTTGTTCACTAAATGAAAAAGTTCTTGTTAATTTTGCCATAATTTAAAAGTATTTTATAGGAAGTTAACAGCAATCTTTGCTTCTGAGGAGAGAGGTATGTCTTGTGAAGCAAGATTGTATGAACAATTTTTTGATGTACACACACAATAAACCTCAATCCTTAACACACAAACCTCAACAACCATTACAATCAACAAACCTCATTAAGTTAAAAGATGAGCTCCTAATATCACCACACAACTATTAACTAACAGTGCCAACAGTGCCAAAAACAACAACAACAACAAAAAAGCATAAATAAAGTCAGCAAATAGGAAGGAAGAAGCCTAAAACACTAACCACATAATTTATTCATATTGCAAAGCATTCTGGGAACTCACACATCAGCAACACTGGTCAACATGAAATTGTTCATTCAGACAACTCTGTTTGAATAGTCGTGATAACATTTGGGGTACTATTGTTGGTCTAACATGTGTTTTTATATAGATGCAAAGTAATTAACATTTTGAGTTTCTGTGACTCAAAAAAAAAAAACATAAGCTCTATAAAATGCAATTTAATTTTTTAAAGTGCATGTTCAAAACTCAGTTGGAATTAAGTTAACAACAAGCTCTACAATATTATACAATTAAATTTCAGGGTTCACACATAACGTACACCCAATACATTGCATCTGAATATATATTAAGCACAGTGGCACCTTAACTATAAAACAGTCATGACATTTGAGATATTTGTGAATGAAACTGTTTACTTATTGTTTTGTCAGGTCCGATAGAGTTTTTAAACTGCCCCAACTTTAATAATGCTCATTCAATAACAGTTCATTTGCAAAGCTTGATTAATGTATTGACTGATTCACAAGCAGCCGAAAAAACATACAACCCACGCTGAAATGTTCTGAATACGCAAATGTAACACAATCCATGGTGATATTGGGTGCTTCAACCAACTTCAACAGGCCAAAGCAGAGATGCTGGTATTCACATCTCACATCTTCTGTGTTTGTTTTCACACAGAACGGTATGTGCTTCTCCCAGTCTGTGGCAGCAGCAGAATGAGATGAGTTTTTAAAAGTTGCGCTTGTACCGGTCATACAACTTGGTGGAAATCACCTTAAACACATCAAAATTATCAAAGACTTCCATAGTGCATGTCTTCAAATGACTGGCAATTAAAAGTAGCACAGATGTGTGCAAAAACAGTCCAAGATGCCTTCAAAACAGCAAGAAACACAGCTGAATGAAAGAGAATGGAGGTCTCCTTTTAGAGTTATAACTTGATATTGCGTCTTTTAAAAGATTTAAGAATATGGTAAAAGACATTCATCTAGTGTAGAAACCATTTAAATTCAGTCCCTTTTGTGTAAGTCTCTTTTGGTGTAGATGAATGTCCCATGACAAGCCCATCTCTCTCCACTTTACCTTTGTAACTGAGCAGTGAGCGGCACTGGGTGGGGCCAAGGGTGCAATGATGAAAAATAGGAGTTGATGTCCTGCTAAAGGACAGTCATTATGCAGATGTATTTGGTCCTTGTGACATCACAAGTTCCACAAATTCCAAATGGCCTGCTTCTGGAGGTTGGTTGGGATTTTACAAGATTTAATAATATATTTGGCAGGGGTGGATTTAGGCAGGGGCAATATGGGGCTGAAGTGGGTTTTGCCCAGGGTGCCATACAAGCTAGAACCGCTACTGAATTGTATGGTATAAAGTATTTGTAAAACATTAGATTATAGTCAATTGATCATTTATAATCTATTGTTCCTACATTAATAATCTACATACAAGTTATTTGTTTATATTAATTGTAGCAAAATATTTATTATTGTTTAATAAGTTCATTTATAGGCAGTTTGATAATGGTTTTAACATGAACAAGGCAAGAATTCATAATAAATAAAGAAATTATATATGTAATTAATTGGATTTAAATGTAATTAATATATATGTTACTGTTTTAGAGACACTTGCTATTAAAGCAATTATTACTTAATATATAGGTCATAATAAAGCACTGGCTAATTGCAAACTAAGCATTTTGTGTGACCTAATCAGACAAGTGAGAACTGCATACACTGTAAAAAAAAAAAAAACGTAAAAAAACGGCAAATCTCTGGCAGCAAAGTTTCCAGACGGGTTCTGTAAAATTACAGTAAAAACCTGTTTTTCAAAATTACATGCAAACACTGTAAAAAAACAGAGAATATTTTACAGTCATAATTCATTAAATTACAGTATATTACTGTTAATAATTGTTAATAAACTGTAAAAAACAGATAAATTATGTGAAAATACATTTTAAAAGACGACTTTTCTGGAAAATCTCTGTAAATATAAGCATTTTATTAGTTACTTTACTAAGTTGCTCTGTCTTTATACAGTAATATTCTTTTAAAATACAGCTTATCTTTGTAAAATAACCAAGAAAAAATGTATAAAAAAGGAATAAGTATGTGAAAATACAGTAAAAACAACTACCTTTCAGGTTAATCTCTGTAAATTTATGGCTTTTATTAGTTACTTTATTAAGTTGCTCTGTCTTTATACAGTAATATTCTTTTAAAATACAGTTCTCATGTATAACTAAATGTTTCCCCCAGTAAAATAAAATTAAACTATAAAAATGTAATGGTACCTCCAATAAAACAGAACAGTCATTTCAGTGAATTGCAAACAAATGTTTAATGTTAATTGGACAGTAGAAATACAAGCAGAGCATGGAAAAAAATATCTACATCAAAAAGGCAATATAAAAATCTATACATTTGTCAAATAAAGCGTTTTACTGGCAAAATTAAAAATAGGACATTTAAAGGATTTAAAATATACAATAATTTGAACTCTGCATGGGTCTAAACGCGTTTCAATTATCCGTATTATTAGAAACTAAGTTCCTAGCTCCCTACTTCGTTTGTCTGGTAACACAGGGAAGCCCCACACCTGCATTTGCAACAGGGTTAAACTATGATGAATGCTATTCACGCTACAATAATAACTAGAGAGAGAAAATCAATAGTTGTGCCATTTTGATGGTAACACTAAAATGTCAACCAGAAGAATCAATGAATAAATAGACACTGGTATGATTTAACTGAGCATCACCTTACAAAGGTACTTTTATCATGGTTGTCAAAGATGTGCATACCCATACAGTAGGAAAGGGCTTCCTGCATTACCAGACAGATGGAGCAAGAAGTAGTGAACTTCTGTTTTTTAAAGCAATTACTGAAACATATTTCCAAAGTTCAAAATACCTTTTAAAGGGTTAGCAAAAGTGAACAGGTGCTTATGCTTTGAAGTCCATAAAAGTGCATATATCCATCATGAAAACAATCACAGGGCTCTGACGGGTTAAAGGATTAGTTCACCTCAAAATGAAAATTTCCTGATAATTTACTCACCCCATTCCCATCATAGATGTTCATGTCTTTCTTTCTTCAGTGGAAAATAATTTAAGTTTAAGGGAAAACATTACAGGATTTTTCACCACACAATGGACTTCAACCGCAACCAAACTGTTGAAGTCCAAATCAATGCGGTTTCAAAAGGCTGCAAAAGAAGTGCTTCAAACGGCTCTGCACGATCCCAACTGAGGAATATGGTCTTATCTAGTGAAACGATAGGTCACTTTCTAAAAACAAAAAACACATTTATATACTTTTTAACTAAAATTGTTCGTCTTGTGCTGGTCTGCGCCGCGCCAGGCATTAAGTCATAACGTTGGAAACGGCACAAAGGATTTAAATAATAATAAATTAAAACAAAGATGTCAGATGATTTTGAAGTTGGAAGAGAAAAATTAGATAATTTCCTTCCCAGACTTTTTGAACACAGACGGATAACTTGGATGACGAAACGCGTGAGGATTCCACCGTTATGACGTAATGACTGGCACATCCCAGACCAAAAAAGTATATCATTTTTTTTTTTTTAAAGAAAATGACCAATTGTTTCACTAGATAAGACCATATTCCTCAGCTGGGGTCGTGCAGAGCCATGTGAAGCTCTTCAAGCCCTTTGAAACCGCATTGATTTGGACTTCAACAATTTGGTTGCACTTGAAGTCCATTGTGTGGAGAAAAATCCTGAAATGTCTTCCTCAGAAAACTTACATTTCTTTTACACTGAAGAAAGAAAAGACATGAACATCTTGGATGGCATTGGGGTGAGTAAATTATCATGAAATTTTCATTTTGAGATTAACTAATTATTGTGGTGTCAGAAGAATAGTTCATCTTAGACTACACAGCTTTCAGATTAAAAATATTCCCCTATTTCCACACCTGGGTTGCCATGGTCATCTGATGTAGATCCATAAGCACAGGTTTTTCTATAATCTGAAATCACAAAAGAAAGAAATATTTTAAAATACTATTTAAATTCAGGGTTACCCCTAGCCATGAATAACTTGCATTATGCACCTTTAAAGCGTAATGGGTTGGTTTAAAGGAGAACTCCGGTCAATTTTAACATTGAGCTCATTTTTTTGTAAATTTGGAGTGCTGTCAGTACAGAGAACAACGACAAAAATCGGTGTTTCCTACACCGTGTTATCCTCTTTTTAAAATTTACACCATGTTGACTTAAACGGGGCAAGTTCTAAACCTGCTTTTAGCCTCTTAACATCCTTGATTTGTCATTACAAGTGCACAGCCATGTGAGTGATTGTATTCAGAGTGAACACGGTGAATCTGACTGCAGTAGATGTGAAAGATATGAATAAAAATTATGTTTATTCAGCCAGCTCACATACCTGTATTTACTTCCTGTTTTCGGTCGAAGTCCACAGTAGTCGATTGTCGAGTTTGCGTGCGCGATCCTTAGTTATCAATGATCGCGCGCGCGAACTCGACAAACGACTACTGTGGATGTTTTTTTTGTGGAATAAAAATACGTTTTGGAATATTGGATCGTATGAGTTAGACAATCAACTGTGGATTTCACTGAAAAACAGTACGTTAACCGAGGTATAAGTGGCTGAATAAACATCCCTTTTATGCATAACTTATCTTCCACATCTACTGCAATCAGATTCACCGTGTTGACACCGTGTTTCGAGGGTAATAGGCTAAAGGCATGTTTAGGCCCCGTTTCAGTCAACTGGTGCACATTTTAAAAGGAGGATGACACGGTGTAGTGAACACCGATTGTTTTCATTGTTCTCGGTGCTGACAGCACCCCACATTTAAAAGCAACAGAGCTAACGTTAAAATTGACCCGAGTTCTCCTTTAATGCACTCCAATAATGTAACGTTACATAATACATTATAAGTAACGTTATATTACAATATTTGATATACTACATTCAAATATGTATTAATTCAAATTCAGATGATATAACATACTAATGAACTATATAAACAACTGCAATGCCATTAGTAACTTGAACATTCACTAGTTACACATTTATCACCACACAATGTGCAGGCCTTACCACGTGCGTCACGCAAAGAGCGAAGCATTCAAATGGATTCTTAAAACACTAACGTTATGTACAATAACTTATGTTTATTAACAGTCAACCAGATATATTTTATTTCATAAAACATAACTATAACGTTACCTGTAAACAGACCAACATCAGCGTTGGATCAACGGGGCAATGGCTTCTCTCTCACTCTCTCGTGTAACTGTAGACACTGAGCGTAATATGATAATTAGTAAGCACATTAGGAATTTCAATCTTATTACAATTAAACACACTTCATCACAACGAACACGATCAAATGCTGCGATCACTTTAAAACGTAACTTAGAAGGATAAAACGAGTAAATTCAAGAAAATACAATAATGGGAAAAAAAAAACATTCAAATAATTCAGTGTTACAAATGCATACTTTTTATATTGAATTGAAAACACTCTTACCCTCGTTCGAAACGCGGAAGAAAACAGTACATTCCATATTCCAAAATGCCAATGCAGCTCCTCCATGATTTCCGAGGATGGCTCCCCTAAAACCAATAAATTTGAAATACCCGCGCTAATCCGTTGAGAAGACGACTCTGACAACCGTTTGTCATTTTTCAAACTTCAAAACCATGTGACCAATCATTGCTCTTTAGGCTGTTAGGACACATTCGACGTTGTGGGCGGGAATTGGCGGCAAATTTGAATCTGTGTCGCACACACACATACATACACATAAACAAGATTAATCTGTATATATATATATATATATATATATATATATATATATATATATATATATATATATATATATATTAAGCATTCTTATATACATGCATTTGTAAAACATGTAAACGTATCTGCAAAATTCCACAAGGAAAGATTCTGTTGGTGCTTCTCCAGTATGACTGTTGACCCCATACTTCACTACTGTATTCCCCCTATTTTTCAACACGGACAAAGCAATTTCATACAAGACAATTTCATGTATGAGACTTCAGTTTCATTAGTCACTATAAAAAAAAATAACAAAAGTGTAGTACACAGTAAAATGACTTGTGCTTTATGATTATCATGTGTTTATGATTATGATTACAAACTGTTTTATCACTTGCTGCACAGGTTAAATTAAAATCTCTGAAAAATCACTAAAACATTTACAGTAATTTTATGTAAAAATACATTTTTTAATCTGTAAAAATAGTTTGAATTGCCTTTAAAAAACATAATTTTGATGTAATTTCTAATTACAATGAAATACTGTAATTTTAATGGTAAAACTTTAAATTACAGCAAGTATCTGTAAAACAACAGCATTTTACTGTTAAATGAAAAAACGGGAAAATTCTGTAAAAAAATACAGAATATTACCTGTAAAATAACGTTTTTTTTTTACAGTGTATGCCTAATTAAACATTTATTAATTATCCATTACTCTGAGAACATGGCCATGAAATAACCTTCTCCAAAGCATCTATTGGCATACATGCATACATACATACGCTAATGGCCAAAATATGTTTTATTCAAGTATTTCCAACGGTCAATAGTTAATACTTAATAGAACACAACCACTGAAGTGGTAATATGTAAAAATAAAAATATATGTGTTCACATACATAGTGAAATATATAGGCCACATAAGTTTAACTGTGCCAAGGCACTATTTGGAATATAATGCCGTGTAAAGTAAAAACAGCAGTACTTACGCAATGGTAGCATTACTTATGATAATAGTATTCAGTATGTATGTATATATGTAGTATGCATATGTTTTGTATATTATGTTAGCATTACTTCTTCACATAGAATATTAATGAACATTCTTCAAAATATTAAAAAGGAATTAACAATGAATTGTTCATAAAGACCTACTGGAAATATGCCCCACAACTATTCAAGGCATTGAAATAAATGAGCAGGTATAATAGGTTTACAATACAGAACAAAAGCAGCATTCTAATTACAATAATAATTGTAAATATAAACCATTAACACAATATTTACTGTTCAAATGAAGAACTAAGCATATAGCTTAAAGGTTGTGATAGACCTGTGTAGATTGAATGGGCTGATCAAGGTAGGCTGGTGGTTTCTCCTCATGGTCAAGGTTGGAATAGTGCAGAGGAGGGGGATGATGATGATCATTTGCTGGAACATTATGTTTTGTTTCCTGGCATTCCTGCCTCTGTACCTGTTGTCTACATTCCTCCATCTCCATTAGTGCCTTCATCCAGTTATCGTGCATCTCCTTCTCTTGCTGGTGATGCAGCTGCTCCCCTTGCATGAATTAATTATGCTGTTTCTTTTGCATGTCTATAAAGGCCGCCATCATGTCACTCAAATCTGTCTTCATCTTCCTATTCCTCTTCTTGCCCTGTTCTGAGGGTGTTCTATCAGGTGTACTACTATCAGAGGTCTTGTGTGTCTCATCACCAGTGTGTGACTGAATTGAGTGATGTGACTTTTAAAATAAAAGCAAAATAAACATTGTAAATATAAATATAAACATTTGCTCATCTTAATAATCACAGGCCAAGACCATATGCCGGCATGTGAAGAATGACTGAGTGTCAGCATAGCCATCAAATAAGAGCTTGCATAGGGTAATGTTACACAGTGCTCAGTGAGCTCGCCAGTCCAATGTACTCTAATATTGTCAGGTGGTGCAGATGTTGTTCCCGAACCTGACACCAAAACCAAACGCCAATTATTTTGTTGATAGCATTGTACCACTGGAATTTATCCTTTTTGTCACAACATTGCTCAATGGTTCTTTGGTACACACAAGCATGAAGACAGTAGCGAATTTGACCAAAAATCTCAGAGTTCTTGTGTGTTGTATCCAGTTGTTCTTGTATACTATCGTCTGCCCAAATTTCAAGTAAACACTGCATCTCTGCCATAGACCAAAGTGATCCCTTTGGCGGCATGTCTTTTTAAATGGAACAGTCACATCAATGATGTCATGTTTCGAGTTCCGTGCTCATTCATGGTTAGCAATCACACTACAGTCAAGGCTGGACTCAAGATTGGACTCAAGATGGCGCAGAGTATGGCTGCTGCATTGCAAGCTCTGACACAGCACTGCAGTTTATTGTTTGTTTTGTTTACAGTTTTTAGTTGTGTCTTGGATGTTGTCTGCCTTATTGCATATGACAGACAAACGCTTTTGGACATTGGTTCGGCAATTACACACCGAAAACTGGACTTCAAATTCCTCAATGCCATTTTCTGGGATGCCCGGCCGCGGAAACGCAGAAGGAAAAGGGGAAAAAGATCCAGCGTTCTCATCAGAGTAAGATGTCGCGCAAATCGACCCCCGCTACCCAGTATACTACTGGCAAATGTTCAGTCTCTGGACAACAAGCTCTGTGAGCTGAGAGCGCGTATCTCTTTCCAACGAGAGACGAGGGATTGCTGCGTTATCTGCCTTACAGAAACCTGGCTGGCTGCGGAGATTCCAGACTCGGCCATCGAACACGTGGGGTTCTCCGTGCACCGAGCGGACAGAGCGAAAGACCTCTCAGATAAAAGCAGAGGTGGTGGTGTATGTTTTATGATCAACAAATCATAGTGTGATCAGAGGAACATACACTCACCTAAAGGATTATTAGGAACACCTGTTCAATTTCTCATTAATGCAATTATCTAATCAACCAATCACATGGCAGTTGCTTCAATGCATTTAGGGGTGTGGTCCTGGTCAAGACAATCTCCTGAACTCCAAACTGAATGTCAGAATGGGAAAGAAAGGTGATTTAAGCAATTTTGAGCGTGGCATGGTTGTTGGTGCCAGATGGGCCGGTCTGAGTATTTCACAATCTGCTCAGTTACTGGGATTTTCACGCACAACCATTTCTAGGGTTTACAAAGAATGGTGTGAAAAGGGAAAAACATCCAGTATGCGGCAGTCCTGTGGGCGAAAATGCCTTGTTGATGCTAGAGGTCAGAGGAGAATGGGCCGACTGATTCAAGCTGATAGAAGAGCAACTTTGACTGAAATAACCACTCGTTACAACCGAGGTATGCAGCAAAGCATTTGTGAAGCCACAACACGCACAACCTTGAGGCGGATGGGCTACAACAGCAGAAGACCCCACCGGGTACCACTCATCTCCACTACAAATAGGAAAAAGAGGCTACAATTTGCAAAATTGGACAGTTGAAGACTGGAAAAATGTTGCCTGGTCTGATGAGTCTCGATTTCTGTTGAGACATTCAGATGGTAGAGTCAGAATTTGGCGTAAACAGAATGAGAACATGGATCCATCATGCCTTGTTACCACTGTGCAGGCTGGTGGTGGTGGTGTAATGGTGTGGGGGATGTTTTCTTGGCACACTTTAGGCCCCTTAGTGCCAATTGGGCATCGTTTAAATGCCACGGCCTACCTGAGCATTGTTTCTGACCATGTCCATCCCTTTATGGCCACCATGTACCCATCCTCTGATGGCTACTTCCAGCAGGATAATGCACCGTCACAAAGCTTGAATCATTTCAAATTGGTTTCTTGAACATGACAATGAGTTCACTGTACTAAAATGGCCCCTACAGTCACCAGATCTCAACCCAATAGAGCATCTTTGGGATGTGGTGGAATGGGAGCTTCGTGCCCTGGATGTGCATCCAACAAATCTCCATCAACTGCAAGATGCTATCCTATCAATATGGGCCAACATTTCTAAAGAATGCTTTCAGCACCTTGTTGAATCAATGCCACGTAGAATTAAGGCAGTTCTGAAGGCGAAAGGGGGTCAAACACAGTATTAGTATGGTGTTCCTAATAATCCTTTAGGTGAGTGTACATTTTATCGAGTCTTTCTGCTCTCCTGATCTGGACTATTTCATGCTTCTGTGTCGACCATTCTGGCTACCGAGGGAAGTCACAGAGGTCATTATCACAGCTGTGTACATCCCCCCACAAGCCAACACAGACCGGGCACTCAAGGAACTGTATGTGAGTATAAGTGAGCAGGAAACCGCACACACTGAGGCCGCGTTCATTGTTACTGGGGACTTTAATAAAGCCAATTTTAAAACAATAGCACCAAAATACCACCAACACATCAGCTTCAACACACGAGGGGACTGGGTTTGGACCATTGCTATTCTCCTTTCCGGGATTGCTACAAATCCCTACCCCGCCCACCATTTGGCAAATCAGACCACTCTTCCGTTCTGCTTCTGCCCGCTTACAGGCAGAAACTGAAATGGGAAGCACCCATCCTGGGAAGATCCAGAACGATCCAGTGTTGGTCGGACCAATCAGACTTTGCGCTACAAGACTGTTTTGATCACGCAGACTGGGAGATGTTCCGGTTAGCCTCTGATGACAACATCGAGGTTTACGCCAACCAAAACAATACGGATCTACCCCAACCAGAAACCATGGGTTATCGGCGATGTTGGCACGTCACTTAACGCGCGGACCTCCGCTTTTAATTCCGGAAATGCGGAGGAGTGTAAACAAGCCAGTTATGCCCTCCGTAACTCTCAGTACAGCCAAACACCAGTACAGGCAAAATTGAAGGACAGTTCAACACCACTGACTCTAGAAATATGTGGCAGGGAATTAACATCATCACGGATTACAAAGGGAATAAAATCTCCGCCGTGAACACCGCTGCCTCTCTCCCGAATGAGCTTAACACATTTTATGCTCATTTCGAGGACAACAACACCACCTTCGTGGAGAGAGCACTCGCAGCCAACGCTACAGAGGTTGGTCCACTCTCCGTCTCTGTTGCGGATGTAACCCGATCCTTCCGACGGGTGAACATCTGTTAAGTTGCGGGTCCAGACATCATTCCGGGCCGTGTCATCAGAGGGTGCGCGAACCAACTGGCTGGTGTTTTTACAGACATTTTCACACTGTCCCTCTCCCTATCTGTAGTCCCCACATGCTTCAAAATGTCAACCATTGTGCCTGAACTGAAGCATGCCAAAATCACTTCCCTAAATGACTGGCATCCTGTTGCTCTGACCCCCATCATCAGCAAATGCTTTGAGAGGTTAATCAGAGATCACATCTGCTCTGTGCTGCCCGCCTCTTTGGACCCATTGCAGTTTGCCTACTGCAACAACCGCTCCACTGATGATGCCATTGCATCTACAATACACACTGCTCTCTCCCACCTGGTAAAAAGGAACACATATGTGAGAATGCTGTTAGTAGACTACAGCTCAGCATTCAACAGGTGGTTAGAATGGGCAGCAACATCTCCTCATCACTGACCCTCAACACTGGAGCCCCACAGGACTGTGTTCTCAGCCCACTCCTGTATTCCCTGTACACACATGACTGTGTGGCAACACATAGCTCCAATGCCATCATTAAGTTTGCTGATGATACGACGGTGGTAGGTCTGATCACTGACAATGATGAAACAGCCTACAGAGAGGAGGTGCACACTCTGACATGCTGGTGTTATGATCAACATCAGTAAGACCAAGGAGCTTGTAGTGAACTTCAGGAGGAAAGACAGAGAACATAGCCCCATCACCATTAATGGAACACCGGTGGAAAGAGTCAGCAGTTTCAAGTTCCTCGATGTCCACATCACTGAGGAACTCACATGGTCCGCCCGCACTGAGGCCATTGTGAAGAAGGCTCACCAGTGCCTCTTCTTCCCGAGACGGCTGAGGAAATTTGGAATGAACCACCACATCCTCACACGGTTCTACACCAGTACTGTAGAGCATCAGGACCCGCACCAGCTGACTACATGACAGCTTCTTCCCCCAAGCAATCAGTCTTTTGAACACTTGATCTCTCACGATCAACAATCAGCACTGCACTTTATTAATCTTCATCTTATTATCTCACACTGGACTGTCAAATATATTCTCCACAATATAACTACTGCATATATATTTTTATGTACTCTTATTTTTAATTTTTATTGTATGTGTATTCTATATTGTGTGTATTGTTTACTTTACATTGTATATTAGTATTGTGTTGTGTAAGTATATGTACATTTGATATGTAAATTGTGTTGTGTAAATATGATGTTTATTGTAAATTGATATATGTCTCGCCACTGTCATGACTGCTATGTTGCTCGGAACTGCACACAAGACTTTCACCTACTGTTGCACTTGTATACATAGTAGTGTGACAATAAAGTGATGTGATTTGATTTGATACATGCGTATCATGCCTGAGTCCAACTTAACCACCCCCGAGCCCACCTCTTCAAGCAGGCCAAGGCATGATTCAGCATACTGTGCCCGGGCACGGTACAGAGTGATCACACTAGTCAAACGAACAGGACTTTGGGGGTCAAACGTGCTCGGGCATGGTAGAGATTGTCTAATGTGAGTACACCCTAAATCACAAAGGCTCAAATCAGACACTAAAGCTTAAAAAAAAAAGACAACACAAAAGTACAGGAATAATAGTGAGAGAGGAAAATCCACAGTTTATTAAAAGAGATCCTCTAATTGCTCAAATGCCACTTTAGCATTTTCCATCCTATTATGTTTTATGAGCAGACTTGTTCTCATTATTGCCAATTAAAAATACTGTTTAATTCAGTTTCACCAGTGAACCTACTATACATATTTCATTAAATTTAATCTGATTCCAGAAGGAAAGTCCAGAAATCCTGCTACAGTCTGTGTGAGCCGGATGGAATAATAACAATAGTTTGTGGTTACAGAATAGGACATTTTATGTTATAACTTTCCAGAGATTGCATAGGCGAATTTGTATCTCAGGTACCAATCCTTCAGGGAGACACATTTGTCTCTCATAGAAAGCATTTTTTTTAGCAAAATCACCACTTTGATGACAAGTTTCAATGAGCAAAATTAGATATTCAATCCATCAACAACGTTTATTACTTCAAAGAAAATGCAAATGTTTAAGTTTGTAAGGCATACAAAATAGCATCCGATGAAATATTCTTGTTTCTTTTCCCAATTTCTGTTTTCCATTAAAATATTTTTTTAATCAAAAATATGACTAATCAAATTAATTAATAAAGAGTTGAATTTCATCAAAATGAAATTATCTTATCAAAAAAATAAAAGTGCTTCAATAACATCTTTAAAGCTGAATCTAAAACAGTTATTTTTTGTCAAATAACATGAGCACAAATCACAGCAGGGAATCACTGTATAAATTAAAAACTCACAGTGCATTCATTACAACAGCACACTTGCTTGTAAAATTTGCTAAATATATTTATTCCTGCTATAATAGTTATAATAATAACATTTATAATAATAATAATTATTATTATTATTATTAAAATGAATATAACAAATTTCTATGCAGTAGTAATATATTTTTTGTCATAATTTCTTCAGTTTTGCACATCCATGCAAACAATTTTCATTTTGATGGATCACTGTATCTGTTTCTGAGTCTGTTTGATGGAAGTTTCACACTTCTGGATAAGCAGCTCGCTACATGGTTGTTTGATTGTTACACCGCAAGTGCCAAATAACTAATAACTAATCATTTTCATGTAGCTTATTAATGTATTAATAATGTAGGAACAATCACTTATAAATGATCAATTAACTACAAACTAATGCTTTACAAATACGTTATACCGTGTAGTTGTTTTAGTGTTACCGTCATGTAAAATCACTGCAGGATAGGTAATTTTCTATCAAAACAACAAATTACTGTGAACACACACACACACACACATATATATATATATATATATAGCACTGCATTATGGAAAAATTGTGTTTTGTTTGAAGTCAACATTAGGGTGTTTAGTGTTCCCTTTGGATGGGACCATATCTTGTTAATTTCTAATACATTTTCTCCCAGCTGGTGCAATTGTTTTTAAGAATACAAGTTATTGTACTGTGATGTATAGAGAAAATATGTCAGTTTATTTGTGGACTTTATGTTGGACCATGATGTAAAGTCAACACTTTATGATGTATTAAAAAAAGAGAAAGGTATGTTTGCAAGTTTGCCTATAATATAGTTGGTTTTATCACTCATTAATTTTTATCATATGTTGTCAAACAGGCAAGCACAGATATTAACACTCAGCATACAAATCTCAATGATGGTGACAATTAACAAACACTATAGATGGAAAAATACATAAGATCTTTGTAATTCTACAATACAGCACTGCTACATTACAGTAATTTATTGGTCCAGTTCACAGTGAAGTCAAAGTATACAGTTGTCTTTTAATTTTAATAAGTTGTTGAAATACTACTGTAAAATATATTGTGAAGTCATGCAACTAGAAGCCAGGAATTTACTGTAAAGTAATTTTACAGTGTACAATGACCTCTTACAGCACTGTGCAAAAGATTTAGGCACTTGTGAAAAATGTTGCATAGTGAGGATGTCTTCAAAAATAGTGACATAAATAGTTTTCATTTATCAGTTAACATCATACAAAGTCCAATAAACAAAAAAGCTAAATCAATATTTGATGTGCCCACCTTTACCTGGACGCAGTTTTTCTTGGTTGTTGGCAGATAGGATGTTCAAAGCTTCTTGGAGAATTTACCACAGTTCTGTTTAGACTGTCTCAGTTGCTTCTGTCTCGTCATGTAATCCCAGACTTACTCGATGTTCAGAAGGGGGCTTTGTGGGGGCCATGACATCTCATGCAGAGCACCCTGTGTTCTTCTATTCTAATATTTTCTATTTCCAAAAGGAATGTTTGGGAGTCTATAATGTTTTTTTCCTATTGACACACTGAATTTGAAGATATAAATAACCATCTTAAGACAAATGTTTTTGTGAAACATCTTATGTGCCTAAAATTTTGCACAGTACTCTATATGTCAACAGATCAAGGAAAATTTAATGTCATGACCCCTTTAATACTTATTGTGACAGACCTTCAGTTGTCTGCAGTGATGTAAGTGTAAGAAAGCACAAATCTTGAAAGGTGATCTTGGTATTGTTCTGCATCAGCACAAAAAAATATTCATCCTCTTTTTCAAGACCAAAATTAGGCCCAATCACACTCTCTGATTGAACGACATCCCAAACACGAACATTGTTACAATTTAGCCACTTACGGTAGACTCACTTTTGCTTTTAAAGACCCCATGGCCATTAAATTACCTTAAAACGGATCTAGCGGCATACTTCACGGAACTAGCCCAGGTGGATTTGACAATTCGAGAGTTCTCCTACTTCTTCTCCACCATTGCCATACACACCGGTTTTGACGACGCATCCCTGAAAACCATCTATCGAGTCGGACTACCAACACGCTGATTGAGGGAATTGCCGGAGAACGGGAATTATACTTGGCAGGAGTATGTCAGACTAGTTGTGGAGACACTCGCTGCTGAGGAGCCACCTCTCTCAATCCCAGTGTCAGCCTCCGAGCGTTCCACGCCTGCCACGGTCAGCGAGCCAGCGCCTGTAGCCTCGACCGTCAGCGAGCCAACGCCCCCGCCTGCCACGGTGAACGAGCCAACGGCCACGCCTGCCATGGCCAATGAGCCAATGCCAATGCCCATGCATGCCATGGCCAACGAGCTGGAAGTCTCGTCCGTCCCAGAGCCAGCGTTGCCAGACTCGTCCGTCCCAGAGCCAGCGTTGCCAGCCTCATCCGTCCGGAGGAGGAGGAGAAGAAGAAAGTCTTCCACGGCTCCGCCTCCCGAGCCATCCATGACTCCGTCTCCTGAGCCTTCCATGTCTCCTGAACCTTTTACGGCTTCGCATTCCACAGCACCGCCTTCCACGTCTCCACCTCCCGAGCCTTCCACGGCTCCACTTCCTGAGCCTTAAACGGCTCCGCCTCCTGAGCGTTGCACAGCTCCGCCTCCCGAGCCATCCACGGCTCCGCCTCCCGAGCCATCCACGGCTCCATCTCCTGAGCCTTCCATGTTTCCTGAGCCTTTTACGGATCCGCCTTCCACGGCTTCGCCTTCCACGGCTCTATCCTCCACGTCTTCTGAGCCTTCCACGATTCCGCCTTCCATGGCTCCACCTCCAGAGCCTTCAATGGCTCCACCTCCGGAGCCTTCTACAGCTCCGTCCCTGAAGTCCTCCTTGGCTCCGCCTTCCTGTGGCCACCTCCCAGGCCTCCTGACCCGGTTCCCATCCTGTGGCCACCTCCCAGGCCTCCAGACCTGGTCCCCACTTTGAGGTCATCCCCTTGGTCTCCTAGCCATCCACCTGACCTGCTCTGGTCTCCCTGGTCCCCGGCTCCATCTTGGCCCTGCCTCCCTGTCTTTGCCCCTTGTGCCCCCCTTGGACTGCCTGTTTTCCACTTGTGCCCCCCTTGGACTGCCTGTTTGCCCTTGTGCCTCCCTTTGACTGCCTATTTACCCCTTGCGCCCTCCTTGGACTGCCTGCCCCCCCCCCCCCCCCCCAAGCCTCCCCTTCACTCTATGTACGATTTGTTTTTTTTTTGTTTTTTTGTGGGTTTTTTCTTTTTTAAGGAGCATCTAGAATCCGCTTGTAAAACAGATCAAGGACACGGGCAAGGAAGAGGCGAGAAACCGGCTTGACAAAAACTAAAGGTTTAATGTAAAACTCATAATACAAACACATAAGATAACGGACATGTCCGTAATTGAGCTCTCTCTCTCGATTGCCGTCTGCGAGTGGCCTTTATCCCTCTTGACGGCTTAATTAGCCTAATACGGGACCGGGCGCGCGTAATCACGCGCCGGTCCCGCCCTCCACCGTGCCACATTCCTCCCCCGTTCTGACGTACATCCCCTGGGGGGGAGGCGCCTCCCGCGTGGTCTGCCGGCGGGTCATCCCCATCAACCTGGACGAGGGAGGGGCAAGGGGAGGGAAACAACAACAATTAAAAATAGGGGGGGGGGGGGGGGGGGGTTCCTGCACTGGACGGTACCTCCCCTCCCACGAACACCATAATTTAAAAAAGAGGGAAAAGGCCAACGCAGAGCGGTAGCGAGAGAGAGAGGAGAGAGAGATTAAAGGAAAAAAAAACGTACTCGCCGGTTCTCTGATATGCCGTAGCTCGTTCCTCAGCCACTTCTCCACCCTCTACAGGACGACAGCCGCGCCTCTCCAGGCAGATCGGAGGCAGTCCTCAGCCCCTGGCGGACGGAACGCCCCGCCATGTTCCCGGGGTGCCGAAGGGGCCTTCCCCCACCCCTGGCAGCGGTTCTTCCGCTCCAGCCGGTCGGCGGCGAGCCCCTCCCCGCACGCGGTCGGCAGTCTCCAACCCCGCCGTGTTACAGCAGCTAGTAGGGGACTCCCCCGCCCCTGGCAGCGGCCCTAACCACTCCAGGCGGTCAGCCAGGAGCCCCTCCTCCCCTCGCGGTCAGCGGCCGTTCCTCCGCGTCCAGGTGGCTGGGCTCCTCCGTCCCCCGGCAGATGGCCGCGGCTGCTCCGCTGTGCAGTGGCGAGAACTCCGCTACGGCGCATCCCTCTTCCTTCCCGGGTTTCGGTACCAATGTAAAACAGATCAAGGACACGGGCAAGGAAGAGGCGAGAAACCGGCTTGACAAAAACTAAAGGTTTAATGTAAAACTCATAAGACAAACACATAAGATAACGGACATGTCCGTAATTGAGCTCTCTCTCTCGATCGCCGTCTGCGAGTGGCCTTTATCCCTCTTGACGGCTTAATTAGCCTAATACGGGACCGGGCGTGCGTAATCACGCGCCGGTCCCGCCCTCCACCGTGCCACACCGCTCCTTAGAGAGGGGGCTATGTCACGATTCACTGTTCCCTGCCCTGTGTTCTCCCCTGGCATCTGTTCCCCATGAACTACACTTCCCATAATTCCCTGCCCTCATCACTACCAGCTGTCCCCTATTGTTCTCACCTGTGTTTAATTGTCCTTGTGTATTTAAAGCCCTGTTTGTTTGCTGACCGGTTGTCAGTTGTTGAATGTACTTGAATGATTCTAGACCTACTGTGTTTTGCCCTTCGTGTATGTTTTCTCCTGTCTATGTTTTTCCCATCGTGGATGTTTTATTTTGTTCCTGTGTCTCCCAGTTATTTGTATTTATTTTCATTAAAAAAAATCCTTCGCTGCACCTAGGTCCAGCTCTCTTGACTTCTTCCTAAACGTTACAGCATCTATACTTTCAGTAGGGCATGTATGTATGTTTTTTTGTGTGTGTGTTGTATTGTTATGGTCTATTGGATTCTAATGCCATGGAGTGGATGATTGATTATTGAATTGAGAAATCAGTCTTGCCAGTGTGCACTGACAGTTTAAATTAAGCACAAATAAAAAAAAACTACCCTCTAGGTTGATTCATAAAAATGACCTTTATTGTGAATTACCTTGATAAAAATGGAAAGGGAAGGCAGGTTTAGATGAGTGTGTGAAGGATGGTGTGGACTAAAAGGTGTAAAAGGATTAAATTCTGCTGAATGCAAAATTTCATGGTGCTATTTGTTATTATATCAAATTTAATCTCAATTTTTATTGTTTTCTCTTTTCCAGAGAACAAAGTATTGGATATTTAGAATGTGCATGGCTTTCTAAACAAGGTTAATTGATTGGCATGGCATTATGAGGTAATACGCTGACAACCACATCACAATTAACCATGATCAATGGTGATAATCATAGTCAGATCGAACGTCTACACTATGTAACCCATGCTGACACCACTCTATGCCCCCACACATCCGACATACCAACTTGATCTCATTAGTATTCATAGGTATCCATATGTAAGTGTGGTTCTTGTACACATATGTTCTCATATGTTTGGACAGACATTGATATGTGCAATATCAATATAGTGACAGAATCTAAAACATTAATCCTTGAACAAATGAACAACTACAAAATGTACAAAAGCTTACAAATCCTTTGAAGTTCATAGAAAATTAAATTCATAGGTTTATTGTATTTAATTTATAATAAATTATATTAATTACATAGGATTGACTCAACATTTATTAACATTTAACTCAACAATTAGGCTAATACATTTAGTTAATTTGTCATTACATCAGTGTGCCCCAGTGGCCCCCTAAATTGGAGTGGTATTCTAATTTCCCATACCACTGAGAGTTCAGTGACCCCATATCATAATATACCAAACTAATTATATTTTTTTTAAAAAAAACATCAATGCATTATGACTGCATAATAAAATTTAGCAGGATAAAGTATAATTTAAGTTCAATATTTATTAAATATCCGCTTATGGTTCATAAGAGATCATATGAAGAGTCCACACAATGTGCTAAAACATCACTGGTGTCCAAGTGTTCAATGCAACTGCCTTACATGTTCTGTCTTAGACACACACACACACACACACACACACACACAAAAAAAACATCCTAAAGATTGTACATTTTATGCATAACTTACACTTTAATTTAATAAATGAATGAATGAATACTTGGACACCTCCAACTTTTTAGTGCTGTGGGTGGAATTTTCAGATTATCCCTTAGAAACGCTAGTCAATGAAAGCCCACATGAGATTTTTTTAGGCATAATTCTCCAGCTAAAAACAGCATTGACCATTTGAGTTCATTGTTTTATGCCTGATATAGTCAAATATTCTTTTAATGATATTGTTGTAAAATTGTCGGCTCCAGAGTGCACAGGTAGGAAAAACTGAATGTCAAATTAATAACAAGCCAGCAAATTCTGGAGATGGAAATAAGGTAAAAGTTCAGCATTAGTTTAGCATCTTTGGACATGCCAGCTCCAGTTTCAGTTCTACTTAATGTGAATTATACGTGCTGATGTAAATGAAAGAGTAAGTTAAGTTATTTTTATAGCATAATTTCCCAAGTTATTATCACGAAACCTGATCTGGATATGATTTTCTGCCTTATTGAATGCACCTGAGCCCAACTCATTAGAGATCACTCTTATTTGACTAGCATTCAGTATCAAATATTTTTGTAGCCTATGTGTACCTGTCGGGTTTTCATTTCTAAAACAACATACAGTACACAGTATTTTGTTCCACTGTCTTTAATTTAATGTTTTGCACAGTACAATGCAGAAACAAGACAAACAAGATTCGCAAAACAAACAATGAAGTGACTCTGATGAAACAGCACGCAGGAACAGATGTAAAGAAACGGGTATGAAGAAACAACAGCTAGTGTTATACATGACTACATTGCACCTGCAATGGCCAATTTATTATGAATACACATAAAAACATAAAATTGGAACCCTTATAAACCCTACAGCTTAAGCCCAAATATATGCCTTACCTCCCATGAGAAAGGCTATGCACTAAGCTCACTACACCAATGCACTTCAACCTAAAAATATATACAGTAGCCTATTACAGAATAATATTGCTACTTTTGGGTACAGAATAAAAAGCAAAACCTCAACTACCAGGAGAGAGTGTTGTTGGAGAGAGAGAATAAAGCTGCAGAGTTGATTCTGCTGCTTCTCTTATAAACGAAATGCAAGAAAAGCACTAAATAGTTAACTGCGAAGATAACAAACACAATGTCCTCTTTATGAACACCATTTATCAATCAAATACTTAACGTTCATAAATCATAAGGGGGAGGCACACGTGTGCTGAATTGAGCTAAATATTAGCAACAGCATTCTCTATTAAGCTCTTATGGTTAAGTTCTTAGAAAAAGGAGCTAATACCTGTGGGACATGCAGGGTCAATCGTAAACTATTTCCTGCAGAATTTAAAGACAGAATTTAAAGACATTAAAGACAAAAGATGGGAAAGCAAGACTTGTGGGGTTATGAGGTGGTGTTGGATTGAGGGGAATATACGTGTAATTCAGTGGAAGGACACGCGTGCAGTTTCATGCCTCTCCAATTTCCATAATGCGAATGGCTCAACCAGAATTATTAGGTTTGTACAAAATTATGGTGACTGTACAAAAGAAGTAGCCCTCCAGCCAATTGTAATCAGCGATTATAACAAAAACATGGGCGGTGTTGATAGGTCAGACCAAATGTAAAATCTTACAAAGTCCTTCAAAAAACTCAGTAGTGGTGGAAGACTTTTTTTTCCCACTTCATGGACATTGCCGTCATCAATTGTTTCATATTGTTTAAGGAATGGCAACACATTCATGCAACACCAGGGGATGAGCGTAGACCAGTGAACTTAACTCAGAGAAAACCTGGCTCGTCAGCTGGGAGGTATTGGTATTCACGCAAGTTTCCCTTTGCATAAACTAAAGCCTGTAGTCCCTCCTTTGCATCACTCCAATGTCCCTATATTTGAAGAGTCCTTTAAGAGATGTTGGCTATGCTATTAGAAAAGACTTTCAGACTTTTATCAGACTTTGCTTGGTTCGCGATAGGAACTGTTTTCAGTCTGCTATTCTACATTGCGCACAAAATTATGTATATTTCATACACTCTGTTTCCCTGTAGCTTGTAATTTAAAATGGTTAAAACTGCAGTTGCATGAAGTAGTATGTAGGCTAGAGAAGGGTGAAATCTGATTGATAAAAGGATGATTAGCCTTAAATAATCATGCATATATTTACACTACCGTTCAAAAGTTTGGGGTCACTTGTCTGAAATGTTTCTCATGATCTTAAAAATCTTTTGATCTGAAGGTGTATGCTTAAAAGTTTGAAATTAACTTTGTAGACAAAATATTATTCTGCCAAAACATATACATTTATTTAATTACAAATCTAAAATTTCCTAAAAAAAAAAAAAGTTTTTGAAATGGATGACTTGGATCAAAATATGAAGAAAAGAAGCCAATAAGTGCCCAACATAGACGGGAACTCCTTCAATACTGTTTAAAAAGCATCCCGGGGTGATTCCTCAAGAAGTTGGTTGAGAAAATGTCACAAGTACATGTCTGCAAAATCTAGGCAAAGGGTGACTACTTTGAAGATGCTAAAATATTACATAGTTTTGGATTTATTTTGGATTTTTTGGTCACAAAATAATTCCCATATTTCCATTTCTATTATTCCATAGTTTTGCTGACTACTATTATTCTAAAATGTGAAATAAATAAATAAATAAAGAATGAGTAAGTGACCCCAAACTTTTGAACGGTAGTGTATATAATTTGAAAGCCCTAGTTCATCTCTTCAATATGGTATATGCAGTTCAGGGGTGTGATTTTATATGAATACGAATATAATATTCTGGCACAGAATGGAATTTTCGGAATTTTGGGGTCAGGCAGTAAAGGGTTAAAGGAAATGGTTACAATTTGCAAGACAAGTGCATGTTGATTATAGCCTACTGATTAAATTCTAACCTAACATCTTGATGTAGCTTGCCATTCATTTTACCCAGGAATGTTACTGTATTAGTCATTCTAAAGAACAGTATGGCAACATGGCATAAAGTGTATGGGTAAAACCAGAAAGTTAGGGTGTATTGACTAATTTTGTTTATATAATTTAAAATAAAAATGTTTAAATGTTTACTCAAATTTGGTGAATCTTTGATTGTATTTAAAAAAAAATGGCATGTCTGCAAATATTAAAACAACAAATTATGTATTATATGTATATGTGTGGGACATTTAAGGTATAATACAGTTGCCCCCCTACAAGAAAACCCAGCAAAAACAAAAAAAGTTTGGAATAATGTACAGACTTAGCAAGTTTGGAATAATGAACAGATTTTGCTCTTATGGAAAGAAATTGGCACTTCGCATGCACCTTACAGTCTAGTTGATTCCACAAATGCTAGGTCCATAACACTCTTTTCCAATTATCTGTTGTCCAATGTATGTGTTTCTTTGCCCACTCTAACCTTTTCTTTTTGTTTTTCTGTTTCAAATGTGTCTTTTTTTACATTATGAGTCTTCTCTTTACTGTTGTACATGAAACTGGTGTTGAACGGGTAGAATTCAATGAAGCTGTCAGCTGAGGACATGTGAGGCATCTGTTTCTCAAACTAGAGACTCTGATGTACTTATCCTCTTGTTTAGTTGTATATCTGTTTTTTTTGTTAGAGCCAGTTGTCCTTTGTCTTTAGTGTAAACCTTTGTATGAAATCTTCAGTGTTTTGACAATTTAAAGCATTGTATAGCCTTCATTCCTCAAAACAATGATTGACTGACGTGTTTCTTTTTTTTGCCATTTTTGACCCAATATTGACCTGAGACATGCCAGTCTTTTGCATACTGTGGCAACTCAAAAACAAACAAAGATAATGTTAAGCTTCATTTAACGAACCAAACAGCTGTCTGTTATTTTATATAATGGTGATTTAATGATAAAAAAGTGATTTTCTACCACCAAATTAGCAATTTAGCATGATTACTCAAGGATAAGGTGTTAGAATGATGGCTAAAAAAAGAGAAAAAGAAAGAAAAAAAAAAAACCTATTACATCATAAAACTATGTACATCATCTAGTGATGGTGCTGTTTTTTACATCAGTAATGTCCTGCCTATACTTTGTGATCAGCTGAATGTCACTTTGGTGATTCAAGTACAAATTTCCTTATTCCAAAATGGCCCCCAGTGTATATGTAACATATAAAAGCAGACATGTAAGTAACTTACAGTATATAAGCTTATAGCAAACATGGAAAAGTAAATATGGCAATACAAAGACAACATAATAGAAAAGTATAAATGTATTAGTATAGTACAAATGATTAATAGTGCAACAAAATGATTAAGAATACTAATAATGATTAATAATTCTGATCAGCATGAACATTTAGTCACCATAAATTATATATACAATTTTATATTATATAAATTATATGAACATACACCATAAATTATAGTGACTACAGTACATTTACCTGCCTATTACATGATTTACATGTTGTCCAGCTTATGACTAACTTGTCCGAACTGAGATGAGAATGGCATAACAAGGACATTATAATGATGCAGGCAAAAATTGGCTATGGTTACATCTTCATTATAAGACTGCCCTGGCAATTTCAGGATTGTGGCCTTCTATGCTCTAGCACTCGGACAGGGTTTCTAGGAAGCAAATGGAATGGGTTTCTAAAGTCTCTAGACAGAGTTCCAAGCTCTGTAGGTGACACACCAATCAACAAATCATGTTGGAGAAAAGAATACAAGCAAAACAAAGAAGATTGCAGTTCAGAACAGGTAAATTGCTGCTTGTGACAAGGTAGGGTGAGGTGCGATGCAGCTATAGCAGACACAATTAGAAGCATGTGTGATTCCCATGGTAACTGGATGACTGTCGGGTTGGAATTTAGGAAAGCGAGCAGACTTCAGATACCTTTTACTAGCTACTACTATTAGGTCAAGGGGGTGGGGGGGTCTCACTAAGAATGAATTTTTTATGTGCACTCATTAGCAAATTCACTAAGGAATTATGCAAATGATTTAATGGTGAAAACCCCAAAACATGTACTGAATGCAATTTGCGTTCCTAAATCTTCAGTGGCAGATCTACCGGGGTGGCATAGGGTGGCAAATGCCACCCTAAGAATAAGCCTTTCCACCCACACTGCCACCCCAACATAAATATCCAAATGTATTAAATATACATTTAAGTATATTATAGTTGATGTTGACATTTTGTAGGGGTTTATTTATGTCAAACTACCTAAACTCTCACCGAACGCACAAATTACTACAGACCAGTAGCATGATTGATTACAGCAGCAACCAGTCCCGTAATTGTTTACAGCAGCTGCAGTGGCCAATCACAACAACGACCAATTGTCTATCTACTAATGCAGCGCGTGTTCGGTGTTTGGGCTCATGTGGGATGATGAGCTTATTTCAACAACAATGACCACATGGACAAATATGTGGAAAAAAAGAGGGAAACAACTGAGAAATGAATCTTTTTCAAGTATTCACTGAACGATTATTAGATACATCACTGTCAGTTATGGGTTGACACTAGTGAGACATGACCTCACCACTTTTTGAAATAGCTGTCATCAGGTATGTGTATAATCTAGATGAAACATCTCCAGTTCTTGAGGAGAACTTTCAGTTTAATCTGTGTGTGTTTTGACTGGAAATCCGGTGCTGGAATGTGTTATTTTGAATGTTATAAAAAGTGTTCATTGAGGCTGTTATCATTTCATGTCATTTACTCTTTTCCATGTCCCCGATTATGATGGCCTTCTCAGCTGTATTGTTTGTGTGTATGTAGAGTGTGTGTGTGTGTGTGTGTGTTGTCTTTTTCGCTTTCACTTCCTCTCTCTTATTAATCGCTCTCAGGTGTGGGGTAACCAGGTGAGCTCATTGTTTATGGGGCGCACCGTGTTACGCAGTGTGTTTCCTCCCTATATGAACATTGTATTTCATGGCTGGGTTGTGTAACGGGAGACGGTTGTTTGTGAGCTGTGTCATCTCTTTCACAGGCACTCAGAAGCATATTCTTACCAGGTTCCTGCTGGTGCGGAAAGTTTGTGGTTGTTGCTGTCTGAATTTTGAATTATTGAGTTTTGCATTGCAGAGAAAGTCCACTCTGCTGTCACTGATCTGACTAGGATGGTCAGTGCCAGCTGAAGAAGTTTGTACATTTTTTTTTTGCTATTTTGAAAATGTATCAATGAATAAGGGATCACAGTGGCAGAGGCCTTAACAAAGTCCATCTCCGCTCCCACCAGAAGTGGGTGAATGCACTTTGGTGCACTTCTGTAGAAGATGCTTGATTCCTTCTTTTTCACATTTAAACACTGCAGCACATGCTTTTGCAAGGTTAATTGCCTCTCCTGTGAATCGTCTGTCAAGCACGGAGATCACAGCATCCAACACAGGAAGATCGAGATGTTGTTGCATACTCCGTGCAGAGGTTTCAGAGTGTGCTTTACCTCCATTCTTTTCTCTATGGCCTAGTGAAGTATGTACTACATAGCTGTCCAAGGTACATGGGGCTTTAGTCGCCCACTTTCATTTGCATGGAAACAGATTGGGAGCATCTCCATGCTGTGCTTCCTCTAGCTCTGACACATTGTTTGTTTGGCAGAATTCTTTCACTGTGAACCACAAATCTTTCCGTGCATTTTCATCTCTTCAATTTACCACATGTGCCCAGAGGTTGCTCGTAATTGTAGTTGCATCAGCGAGAGTACAACAAGTGGACTGAAGTGCCTTGTGTGCAACATGCACAATGCGCAGAAGGTCCTCATTTACGACAAGTAATACATTCAACTATGTTCATGTGATCATAAATACCACTGGCCTCTATGGCCCATTTTTCTCTTTCGTCTCGCATTTCTTTTAAGGATCCTGTAAATGCAAATGTTTTATTTTTTTTACATTTGGTTTTTACTGGTATAATTAAAATGAGAGGCTTGCATCTTTTCAACCTCAGTGTCATAATTTGAAAAGAAACTACATACGTCAAGAAAATGACCCAGAGATTCCGATCCTTGTGTTTATTCCCTGTGTCCACGAAAAGGCAATCTGAGATGAGACAGTAATTTTATAATATCCACCACTTTGCAAAGATAAGATCTGTTTTTCTCAACCATGCCTTTATGGCTCACAGACAGTTTAATGGCAACAGATCCTGAACAGGTGCTCTGCTTGTAGTTTTCCCATTTAACCATACAGCTGAGATGGGCCTGGGAGGTTACATGTTTGGTAAATTTAGTGCTTAATCTTTTCCAGTCACTCACCCCTCTCACAGTAAAATAATCTTCCCCACTCTCACTCTGAAAATGTGTCTTTCTCAACTGAGTATTCCACCCAAGGATATTTAAAGTAATACATGGAAAATGCTCTCTTCCTGTCTCTGAAGGTTTTGGTTGGGAATTCTGATAAAATGGGCTGTTTTGGGCCAGATTCTTTAATCGCAGAGGTCACTGGGCATACATGTTGCTGACACAGAAAGGTGCTGTGTAGAACATTGAGCCACTACAATGGGTGGGGCCTGCGGATCACCTTGGTGAGATTGTCTGGGTCCAGGGTCATCCAGCATGGCATCTTTGTCTGGCTGTTTTGGGTTAGGTAAAGAAAATGTATCTAAAGTTGGTGGACATTTTAAGTAACGCAGAATATCCATTTATGCAACACAAAATGCAAGCCATTTAGCATAGACTGCTGTTATTTTGACAGACTATGAATAACCAAAATGCAGATTCATCACACATCAACTTCATATGGAGATTGGGGGGTGGGTTAATAAGTGAAGTTTGATTGGATACATTTGTATTCATTTACAAGATACCAACATTATATAAATATTTATTTTGGAGATAAAAATATCCTTTATCTGTAAAAATCTTTAGTAACATCTTTCAGCCTCTGGCGGGGGCCGGTCCTTCTCAATCATGGCCTCCTAATAATCCCCATCCATTAACTAGCCCTATAACTCTCCTCTCTCCTCACCACCAATAGCTGGTATGTAGTGAGCGTACTGGCACACTATGGCTGCCTTCACATCATCCATGTGGATGCTGCACACTGGCGGAGGATGAGAAGAATCCCCTGTTCACTGTGTTAAGTGCTTTGGGTATAGTGCCCAAAAAAGCACTGTAAAAATGCAATATTCAATTTAATTCCATGAAAAATTTCTATATGCACCCCTGCTAATCTTGCAGTTTGGCTGTTAAAAATTAACTTTTCATTAAGTCAATTACTGTAACAGCAAATAAAAATTACAAGTCAATCTGGGCAACATTTTCCATACCTGCTTTTTTCCGTCATTTTTACTATATGTCAAAAGGCTTGAGTGTTTAGTGATAAGAGCACACACAGGGCCCTGGATAATAAAAAATAAAAAAAACAAAAAATCAAATCATTCTGCAGAATATTAGCGATATATATGCAGTGGAGCAGGAAGCAAAGGGGGGCCCCCTCCCTTCATCTTGCCACAAAAAACAATTTCTGATACTGAGAAAATGGATACATAAACCCTCCACATCAGAAGCCAATTACACTGACACAGAACCCATCCCCCTGCACAACAAACTCTATTGATCAGATAATAATTACCACAGTCACATAAAGTACCTGGAACAGATTGGTCATTCAGCTTATTGATTATCACGGACTTCCCTTCACTTCTTATTGTATGACTGCTGTACAGGGCTTGATGAACCCGCTCTCCATTCTGGTTGTGTCGGCATGCCTGTATGGGGGTTTATTCATTTTATATCTTCTTATTTTATTTTAAGAAGAGATTCAAAGTAATTTTTTTTTTCTCTGCTTGCACTTTTGGCTTCTGTGAAGCATAATCCACCTTGTTTTCCTTTTGCTCATGTCATCAAGGTTTTCCAAAATATATCTTTATTATCCCAAGCAGGCAGTTATTTTTACTTTTTTCACAGCCATCTTTTTGTCGGTTTGGTATCTTCCAACTAAAACCATTGTTTTTCTGTCTGTGTCGCCCTCTCTTGCTCTTTTCCTCTCTCTAATGCTGACCTTTCCTCTTTCAGTGGTGTAACTCCAGGGATGCCTGGGAAAGCATCAGCTGTGTGCAATGCTTCATTACCCAGCTATCTGCTGGCCTGTGACCCTAACTACTGCTGCCCACAGCAAGTCCAACCACAGTAAACCTACCCTGACCCAATCAAACCCTGCACAAACTCATTTGCCCTGCCCCAATTTAACCTGCCAGTCTCTAATTTTACAGGCATAAAGAGACCTCTACGGATTGACGATTTTGTAAATTCATCCCAAACTAAGTGACCGCAGACATACGTAATTGAGAGTGAAAACCAAATTACAGTTTTACTTCTACTGGAGATGTCAGAGATAAGTTTGTCTTTGTAATTCATCCACAATACTCCCACAATGCAGACATGCTATTCGAAAGATTGCACAAGAAATGGCAAGGTAGATAAAATAAAATATATTTTATATTTAATTTTAAAAATACATCATCGCTATTGTTTCTTAAAGTAGAAGGTATGCATTTTCCTTTGCCTTCCTTGTGTAGATTCCAAGAAAAATGAACTTGTGGTATACAGTATGTATTATACAGTATATATATATATATATATATATATATATATATATATATATATATATATATACATACATACACACACACACACACACACATACATACACACACACACACACACACACACACACACACACACACACACACACACACACACACACACACACACAGTATATAGGCTTTAGATTTAGGTGCAAAGGACACAAATTAGTTTGTTTATTCAATCAGGGCCTTTATAGAAACTTGTTATTTCACAAGTACTTGAATACTGCACATGGACAAATCTGGCACAACCAGTGAGTTTTCTTTTAAAGAAAGATTTGAGCGCCATAACAATTAGTAAGGATGAGCAATTTCTTCTGTTGTATACAGAGTGTGTTAATTGAATGCTGTCAAATAAACATCTTGTAATTAGCACTGTATCGCTGTTCAAGGATATACATGTTAATTAAAGTGTTGAATGTGTAAAACATCATGGGAATGAGGACTTCAAAAATGCCAGAGAAGACACATAGGGGGATTAATTGTAAAAGAAGTTTAATTTATAATAATAAATACAAAACATTAGTGCACATTAGTATAGTATATTAAATGCATTAACACCACAATGCATAAACTCTTAGTTGACATTTTGTGCATTAGAAATTATTCCCTGAAAATGTTTTAAATATATTTATTGTTAGTTGCTAGCACAGATGTCTTCACATAACATTAACTTGTTTACCAAAAAGCAACACTTTCAGATTGCAACACTGCTTCTAGCGTGCAGTAAAGTATGTAAAGAGATGTTGTTCAAAATTGAATACTCGTAGTGTACTGCTTAATGCATACAGCACAGTATGCTGCTTCAGATAAAAAAAAGAAATAGTACGTGAAGCTGTAAGCTATATGCTACATCGTTGTGAATTGTCCTCAATATGTTGCATGTTTAATTCAGCTAGTGGCATCCAGTTATCATCTAGGAAATATTGAAAAATATTAATTTTGCATTCTTAATCCAGTTGTGCGTAATACTATTCAAATAATGAGTTAAGAAGAAGATCAGTTCATGGTTGTTTAAAAATCTTGGTTAATATTGCTTCCAGTTTGTGCATCAGACTGCAAATGTAAGGTCAGTTTGAACACATTGAACGATAGTACGATATGCTATTCCAAGTGTAGTGTGTGCTGGCTGTATACTGAACATTTTGGCAAATGTATTTGGTCATCCGGGTATTCCTTACAAAACTTTTTTTGCATATTATGCACAGTAAACAAACTGCAGAAATATTAAGCATAGAATGGTAATGTGTGATTCACAGCATGACTATAGAAAGCGAGAGTAAATAGTAAGAGAAACAGTGACTAGAGAAAAGGGCTTAGACTGAAATACAAAGGCTAACCTCAGCCATCTGCAGTGAATCTGGGGCAGGTGTTCAAATGTTGAACAGAGCCAGGTGGTATCCAGCTGAGACATTCTTTTTAACTTTTTTCCCTTCTTATTTTCTGTTGCAGTGTTGGGGAAGCTACTTTGAAACTGTAGCTTGCCAAGCAATGACCAACTCATTTTAACTACAGTTAAGCTACCTTTCAGAAAAAGCCAGCCTTGTCTCGCGAGTGTGGCAACATTTTTGCAAAGCTAAATTACTACACATTCGGCTGTAGTTTCATAGTAGGATTTCCAGCGAGGGGTGCCACAAGGGAGTAAAATGGTGTCATAATCAGACAAGGTTTTTAAGGTGAATAATAGATTTATAGTAGAATAATTGATAGAGTTCTTAATGAGTAAAATGGACTTCCCTAACCTGAAACTTTAACCTAAACCTGACCAATAGTGATCTAAAGTCAAATGAGAGGTAGATACAAAACAGACATCCTTACCCTTAACCAACGCCTAAACCCAAACAATAGTGTCCAAAAACAAAATGAGAAATGAAAAGCATATTTTCTTGACTCACGTGTCAGCTTGTGTGTTTGACTAGTCTTGAACCTCATACTTCAGATTCCAAAGTACAACACACTATGGGGTGAGCTACCATGGAAGCTAATCTCATTGGAATAAGTGTGAAAATGTGCATGAGTCTTTAATTAGAGTTCAAATGTATCACTTTTTAAATTATGTGTTATAGTAAAAGTGTTTTGATATCATAACATAGCAGTGACCACTGGCACAGAACATAAATATTAGTCAAAACTGTCTCCTTAATAATGTTGACACAATCTAACTAAAGAGATTTAAGTCTGCTTCTGCCCGCTGGCATGGAGAGAGACTGACTAGACACTTGTCATTATATTTACAGTTCACACATACCTTGGCTTTCTGATACTACTGGAACACTGTATTGCCTCAACTGCGTGTTCTTGGGTCCTTCTTTTTAATAAGTCTATTAAATTGTTTGATTGTCTTTTATGATTTGTGTCTGAAATCAGCAGTTTTACACAAGCACAATATCCCCTGTGTTTTATACCAATTTTAAAGCAGCATATTGCATTCAAAAATTTGTGATTTTAAGAGGTAAGAGTTAGTTGTTTCCTCATCCCCAAAAATAGGGTCAAATCAATATTTTACTTTATGACTGATCTTCTATATATATCTTGTCTTACTGTGAATTAAGACAAATTTCCCTCTTGAAAGAAGAACAACATGAAACCCACATAGAATGTTCAACCCCATTATTGTACTCGATAAGCTTGATAAAATTGTGTAAACAGTTTTGTTTGATTACATTGTGCAAACAGTATATTGTCATTGTCAGCACATAAGTTTTAACTACTTACTGTACATAAACACCTGGTCTTGTGTAATAATTTAAATAATCTCATCCCTGTTTTTAAAAGATTTAGCTTCAAAGCTATACCTAAATATGTGTGATATTATTTTTAATAAACAAGTGAATTAATCATAATTCCCTTACCCCCAATTTCCACCAACTGCGGAACGGCTGCAGATCCGCTCCGGAACGGCGGCGGAGTCAATAGGTTTCCATTAAAGTCAATGTGTGTATTTTCACTGACTGCGGAACGTCTGCATTCCGACTCCGTCCCAGCTCCGGCGACCGCAGCCCTCCGGAGCAGATGCGCATAGTTTCTATTTTTGCCGTATGCCGGAGAGCGCCGCAGGAAGTCGAGCACAGAAACAAAATAAAATATCCGGTAATTTTCAAAATAAAATACCCAGTGCTCACGGCGGATCGTATTTCCCTGCACTACACCTTGAAAACGTCATAATGGGCGGAGACAGGCATGAAGTCAAAAGGTCAGATTTTTTTCAGACAACAGACACCATGGATGAGGAGATGCTGATTCTGGAAGTACAAAATCACCAAATCATTTATGACCCGTCGCATCCTTTTTATAAGGACAACCTTAAAAAGGAAATGGCGTGGAAAACAGTAGCAGGAGTAATGGGTATGGGTGGTAAAGTCACTAATTTTGTCCAATAAATGCAGATAGAAAGCAAATAGTTTATCCATGTACTTGTAAAGGCATTCTCTAGCTATACATGTTAAACCCATTAAAAACTTTGAATTAAGCAGACATTGCAGGGTTGTTTGATTTGCATGAATAACTTTATTTACAGGTATTAGGTTATGTAATGAAGTAAGTTGAATTTCAGTTAAACTAATATATACTATATATATATATATATATATATATATATATAAAAACCATTTATTTAATATTGGGTTTGATGTGAAAAAAATATTGTACTTACCCATGGTTGAATCACAATAATCTCCGCAAAAAAGGGAGATTAGCAGGTCAGCACAGAGTCGTTTCCCCTCCACTCCTCTGGATGGAAACAAACTGTTGCTGGTTTTGTGGTTCTTTTTAAAAACTACATCCTGTTATATCGCGCGATCATACGTAAATTCGCAAGATATTGTGTGTCCACGTGACTTCAGCTGTCAGTCATAGCCGCAGCCGTTCCGCAACAAATCCGGATCTGGTAGGTATTGAAGGACGGCGGAGCACGGATCCGACACGCAGCGGAGCCGATCCGCGGCTGTTCCGCAGTTGGTGGAAATTGGGGGTTATTAAAGCTAATTCGGTATACAATAGAAATTGTGAGCGGATACAACGAGATGTTGTATTATGATTTTAATGGTGGAGAATTTTATTCAGACAAATAATCTAGTTATTTGTCATTTACATGTCATATTTCCTTACATAATAGTGATGTAGAATAAGGACAGTTTAATTTAATTCCTAGCTCACTCACTGTTCAAGTTTTACAACCAAACACAGCCACGTCCGGAAATAAATTGCAGAGAGAAGCGCTAGGCAACCATCATGATCTTGCCTTTGAGGCATCTGTGGTAATCAGTTCACTGTACCGCATAAAAAGGCGTATGGTGTCAATCCTGCCAGATTGAAAAATAAATATCCCTGGGAGGAGGCCACAGGACAGGGTCAGAAGGCCTGGAAGGAGTTTCAAGGGGAGCGGGCGGAGCCGCGGAAAGCTCTGTAGGCGGAGCCAAGGAAGGTACAGGGGGCAGAGCCGTGGAAGGCGGAGACCAGGAGGACTCTGGGGGCGGAGACGTGAAAGGCGGTGCCCAGGTAGGCTCTGGGGGCGGAGACGTGAAAGGCGGTGCCCAGGTAGGCTCTGGGGGCGGAGATGTGAAAGGCGGAGACCAGGAGGACTCTGGGGGCGGAGACGTGGAAAGCGGAGACCAGGAGGACTCTGGGGGCGGAGACGTGGAAAGCGGAGACCAGGAGGACTCTGGGGGCGGAGATGTGGAAAGCGGAGACCAGGAGGACTCTGGGGGCGGAGCCGTGGAAGGTGGTGCCCATGTAGGCTCTGGGGACGGAGACGTGGAAGGCTCAGGAGGCTTGGAAGGCTCAGGAGGCTTGGAAGGGTCCGGTGGCAGAGCCGTGGAGGGGTCTGGAGGCTTGGAAGGGTCTGGAGGCTTGAAAGGGTCCGGAGGCGGAGCTGTGGAAGGGTCCGGAGGTGGAGCCGTGGGAGGTGGGGCTATGGAAGGCCCAGGAGGCAGAGCTGTAGAAGGTTCTGAAGGTGGAGCCGTGGGAGGCTCAGGAGGCTGTGGCGTGGACGGCTCAGGTGGCTGTGGCGTGGACGGCTCAGGTGACAGAGACGTGGAAGGCTCAAGATATTGAGATCTGGGAGGCTCGAGAGACTGAGATCTGGGAGGCTCGAGAGGTGGAGCTCTGGGAGGCTCGAGAGGCGGAGCTCTGGGGGACTTTCTTCTTCTCCTCCTCCGGACGATCGAGGCTACAGGCGCTGGCTCTGGGACGGTCGAGGCTACAGGCTCTGGCTCTGGGACGGTCGAGGCTGCAGGCACTGGCTCTGGGACGATCGAGGCTACAGGCACTGGCTCTGGGACGATCGAGGCTACAGGCGCTGGCTCTGGCTCTGGGACGGACGAGGCTGGCAGCGCTGGCTCTGGGACGGACGAGGCTGGCAGCGCTGGCTCTGGGACGGACAAGATTTCCAGCTCGTTGGCCGTGGCAGGCGTGGGCGCTGGCTCGTTGGCCGTGGCAGGCGTGGGCGCTGGCTCGTTGGCCGCGGCAGGCAGAGACCAGGGAGCAGAAGCCATTCCTCTTCTCCTCCTCCTCCGAACAGACGAGGCTGGAAACGCTGGCTCCGAGGTGGACGGAACTTCCAGTTTGTTGGCCATGGCGGGCATGGGCGTTGGCTCGTTGACCGTGGCTGGCGTGGAGGGACGAATTATGGAAGGCTGAGGGGTGACCACTGTGGGAGGGGAGGTAAAACCCTCTTCCACAACACCCACAGTGAACGGCGAGCTGATAATTCTCAGGGTCTCCTCTACAATGGAAAACCAAAACTCAAAACAAGATAACAAGACAATAAACTAAAACCAATGACAAAATAGAACTGTTAACAAGTTATTAAACAATGAACCAATGAAACTCAGACACATAGACTAGGAGGGAATTATGGGAAGTGTAGTTTTGGACAAGGTAAGGGAAAAACACAAGGCAGACAACAGAGCATCGTAACACTTATAGCTTTATTAAAGTTCAAATTATATGGAATCAGATCATGTAAATAACTACAAACTCCGAAACTGCGTCGGCACAGCCGTTGACCAGGAAATAAAGAAATTGCACTTCATGTCAAAAGTTTGCCTAGTGGGTGTAATTGTTGAGCTTCAATGATACAATTCCACCATTCAAAGAGTGCAAATTACTTTTATTAAATGTCCAAAAGGGGTCTTCTGTCACATTCTGGGAATCTGAGACCCATGAAATTCACACATTTAAATATTGTTCTGTTTATTTATATGACAGTATTGAGGAGAGCCGTTTATGTGAATTTTAGTATTTCCATTTGCTGGCACTGGTCACACAGAAATTATGCACGCTTAAATATTTATATGCATACATTTTAACTAAAACCTAAAATAATAAGACTATTTTGCGAAATAAGCCTGAAATGCTGATTCAGAGTAATGCTGCCTTTAAGTGCTATCATAATTATCCTACTTTTAATTTCTAATGTCATAACTACGAGTGTGTTACATTCAAGTGCTTTGTTGTTGGAAACATGGATGACGCCAGGTTTATTCATGCATTTTTCTTAGGTAATTCTTATTTTGACATTGTAATACACGTTATTCAGCTATCTGATAACAGTGCAATTGAGCTCATATTATTTTTTAGTGTAAAACATTACAATATGCATAAAATTGTTATTGATACATTTTAATACATTGCTGCATATACAAAAAAGAAAAACAAAAAAATTAATATTCACTATTTTTGTTTTGTTTACAGTAAAAAAATATCTAAACATCTTTAAAAAGAAAATTAATTTGCTTGGCAAGCAAATTAACAAAATGTTAAGTCTTGTTTTTAGAGAGATTATAAAAAAAGAAAATAGTAGGCTAAGTAAGTGTTAGAAAATAACTAACTACACAGTTGTTTTGACACTGCACATAACATTTGTTCATTCAGGGCCATTGCTAGACATTAGTGACTTTGGAGGCACGGTTTCATTTCATTTCAATTCAAGCAATTAAAGAAAAGGTCAGGTGGAGAAAAAGATGGTTCTCTTAGAGCACCGCACCCAGCCCAAAGACACAGAAATACAGCTGACATTTATTCAGTCTCCAGTGGACCCTGTTAAGTGTGTCGGGCAACACAAGAGAAATTAGAAAAGTGATAAAGAGCTACACTGGGAAACTTGTCCTATACTAAGCCACAGTGTTAGATGTCTATCATGTTCACTCAAGGAGACAACAGCAAGACTCAATGTAATAATTTTTAACAGGATAGACAGTAATATCTTTGGGTTAAAGAGAATACGGTTGGGAGAAGAAGCGAAAGGTCATGAACAAGCTTTAAAAAATAAAATTAACAAAGCTAAGGGAAAATAATTCTAAAATTACGATTATGTAAATCACAAATTAAATTCTCAAATTTAAATGTCAAGTCAGGTTTAGTCCAGTAAGGGCAGCAGGTAATGATGACGTTGGTGGGAGAAAGTGGGAGCCCAAGGGAGAGACACTAGATTTAGAAGAGGCATACACTTCTCCTTGTTAGGCGACGAATGATTAAGATACAGAGCTGTTAGTCAGAATGGTGCCTGAGGGCTTGTGGCTGTTCTTTTTTCTTCCCTCCCTCCCTCTCTATGTCTTTTTCTTTTCTATATAGTTATCTTGTAAAGGAAAAGTGATGGGCAAAGGGTCGACTGATTTAATGATTGTTAAAGTAAAAGGCACTAGCATTTCTGTTGCACTAGCACCACCAAACAGACTTGTTTTTAAACAACTTTCCAATCCCCCCCCCCCCCCCTCCTCTGCCAGTGGGCAAACTAGCAGAGAGTCCCACCCCAAACTCATGCTACTGGTTTAGCCAATGGTGCTATGGCGGACTTGTTGGGTCACATCAAAATGTCAAAAAACATACATCAGGTTTAAAAGTTTTGGATCTCTAGAAGTCTCTTTGATTATAAAAGCGGTAACAAATTATATGAGCTATGTTTTAAATCACTGGTCAATAATCAGACTTTAAAAGTCAAAATTTCTCTCTCTCTCTCTCTCTCTCTCTCTCTCTCTCTCTCTCTCTCTCTCTCTCTCTCTCTCTCTCTCTCTCTCTCTCTCTCTCTCTCTCTCTCTCTCTCTCATTTTCCTTGTCTGTGTGGCTTTATATATCCTGATGAGCCAATTTAGCACAGTTGGGGGTCATTCTTTTCCTGTGAGCAGGTAGCATATTGAATGGTCCAGGGCTGTGAATATGCAGTGGGAGTCGTGCCATCTCCTCTCTCCATGCTAACTCCAGCCCCGTTCAGCCAGCCAGCCAATTGAGGAAAGAGTCTTGTGTGTGGGTTCCTGGCTTTTATCCAATCGTTAAAGCCGCTACAGTGACTACATACTATAAACGGCTTGATGTGATAGGTTATTTGTGTCAGAAAGCTACGATCTGCTTGAAAAGATTAGCATGGGTAATAACATTACAACAACCTTTCACATTTGTTGCAGACAGCAATGAGAAAACAATTCTAAATACAAATAATCAAATTAAAAATAAAATAAAATAAAAGGTGAATTATGAAACTTTGATCCAAAATGAAGTCACAAGAGTCCCATATTTAAGCACAATCTGTGAATTCACCAAATTTACCTATTCAACCGGTCATGTTAATAATTTTACATATTGATGGCCTTATGAGGTTCAAAGTAGATAATATTAATCAATTTCAATGTTTGCTATCAAGGACATTTGTTTACCTTTGTACGATAAACAAGTGACCCATTGATTAACAGTCTGTGATGTTAGCTTCTGTTGTTTTTATTAAATTTATCTCAATTTCCCTATCCAGCCTATGTCACAGTAATCATTTTTCATATTGTTGGGCCAATGTGGTTCATGGTAATATTAATCAGTTTCAATGTTTTATTTCAAGGACTTTATTTGTTTATTTTTACCTTTGTTCAATAAACAATGTCAATACTGTGTTATGTTTCCACCTGGTGACTATGTATAAAAAAATTGTTAAGAACCACTGTTAAAGCATCCTAATTTTTCAGATCAGTTACCCTGGCGAATTCTGAATCCCTGAGATGTGGGGGCTGAGGAATCTGAGGTAACACAGGCACATAATTTCCAGAGTTTTCACCACACAAATGGAATCTGTCATATCCCTTCCCTGTTTAGAAGTTTTCTGGGAGACAGGTGGCCGCAAGGTACACATAAATATAAAAAGAAATTCAAGCTCTGTCATTGTGTCCTGTACTGGACCCATTATAAACCAAGGAGTCATGCAAGGAAAGATATTGAGGTTTTAAAGAATTATAACTTTAAGTAATGTATGGATATTATATATATTATTGAGAAAAGACATTTGGGAGGCCATTTTATTAAACAATTGCCCTTCAATCTTGGAATGACCTTGCCAATCCCTAAAACCAAAGAAACTAGCTTTGATCCATATGCCATTCATCATCTTCTGGGTTCATTCTAATCTAACTAAAACCCACAAGCACACACATATGCACAAACATAAGGCCATTTCATGTCCTGAAGCCAAATACCCCCTCTCAAATCATATGCATCATAAAATGTTAAGGCATACAGCCGGATAGGGAAAGCACATAGTTGTCTAAAGTAGTGTGCTTGTCTATATAAAATTATGAGGCACATAGTTTTCTAGAGGGGGGAGCTACTCTGTTTAGAGCAATAGAAGCTACACAATTAGCTAAAACAATGTGGGGCATTAATAACCACAGAAAGAGTGTTCAAGGCTGTTTAGACTATTGACTTTTTTCAACTAGAGACCATATAAATGGATTAAGAGTTAATACTGAAATTGAGTAAGAAGAAACTACAGGTTTTAAATGTAGGTTTTTGGAAAGAAAATAATGTCTATGCAAGGGAATAGGGAATAGTACTTAGTCAACATGAAACAACATTCGTAACCCATATTCAATCAACATGATCACATTGGAAGTCAACATGTTGTTTCAGAGAGTTTCTTTACCCTAGTATAAGACACATTATGCCGACTGACTGACAAGCGGCATTTCCCATCAGACATTTTTGCATCGGCTCCAGTGTATTTGCCATGCCCTTTTGGTGCGACTAGACGTGTGTTGCGTCAGCAGCGTGAGAGACCCAGGTTCAGATCCCATGTTGAAACCAAGAAGTGATCACGTTTGTATAATCAGTGACAAGCGTGGTTTGGAGCTTGAATTTTTCCCAATAAATTTACATTTTTACTCCAATTTTGGTTAGGTTTTGTTTTGGGGTATTACAGTTTATAAAATATACATTCCTCTTCACTGTATTGCAGCTTGTACAGCTGGAAAAAAAGCTTTATAACTCAATTTTGGCGCCCCTCTGTGCACATTTAACATGGAAAATGGAGCTAACACATATCCATACGCCCAACAACACTTATCGCTTTGGCCACTGGGGGCAGTGTTTAAAATTTTGGTGAGTACACACACTGTTTTTAGCTAAAGAAAAGTCTAAAGCTAAAAATTATAATCTACTCTTATAATGTGTGAAACTGGACTGGACTGAATCATGAAATATAAGCGTTTAATACCAGAATGAAGCCAAACTTGAATGCAAATTTGCTGTTGTGTAGGAATAATTCCGTCTTGAAACATCAGCTCCTATTTTTGAGGAAGCTTTATGATCAGGATGTGGAGGCTGAAGATCCAGTTCATCCTCAAAAATATAATGACGTTTCACAATGGTAAAGCTTCTTCTCAAAGCTATCATTATTTTGATATTACCTGTGTAACTTTAATTACAAAAATGTTAACTGCTATTGAATGATTCTGTTAACTGTTGGCAAGATTTTAGAAAGGTTGCATTATCTTCAACAGTAGCCTACAATCCAGAAATAGCTGTTTGACTACTGGTAAACATATTTTTTTCCTGCCTATGCAGCTCTGTGCTCATGGCCAAGGTGACATCAGCCTTTTAAGTTGTTAAGAGGTGAGAGCAAGTTAATAAGTACAGTACACTGTTCAATAATGCAGAATAAGAGCTGAAACCTGTACTTAAAGTAAATAGGACTTAAACATGATTCTAAATTTCAAAATGTGATGTGAATTTTTTGTGATTTTTTTTTTTTAATTTGGGCTCAATGCTACCTTAAGTTGACTTTAAAAGAAAGTAAATGGGTCATGACATGCATTTTTGTTTTTCTACCTTTTTCTCCCTAATTTGCCATGCCGAATTCCCAATGCGCTCTAAGTCCTCGTGGTGGCGGAGGACGAATCTCAGCTGCCTCTACGTCTGAAAAATTTAATCCACGCATCTTATCGTGTGGATTGTTGAGACCTAGCACATGTGGAGGCTTCACACTATTCTCCGCGGCATCCATGCACAACTCACCACACACCCCACCGAGAGCGAGAACCACATTATAGTGACTACGAGGAGGTCACACCAATGTGACTCTACCCACCCTAGCAACTGTGCCAATTGGTTGCTTAGGAAGCATAACTGGAGGATATGCCTTTTATTATTTTAATATGTTCCTCAAGGTTTAATTATTATATTAGTAATGTTTTTTTGCACAGAAAATTCATATATTTGTAAAAGTATGATTATTTTTCACCCTCATTCTGACCCTCTGTCAGAAACACTCCGTTTTGGTGCTGCCTCTCCTTTAAGATTTGACGGTAAACGTCCACTGTTATAATTAGCTCTCTGCACTTGACTGACCTGTTCTCTTCTTGCCATCTCACTACTCCTTTCTAATGGGTGGGGCTACAGAGCTGACAAGGTAAAGACGACATCACAATGTTGAGGAAGTAGAGAACGAGTTATTTTGGCAGCTTGGTTTCAACAAATGCTCTTTTTGCAGTGAAGAGAAAGTTTTGAGTTCTGAAACTTACAGTGGCTATGTTCACACAGTTTTTGGTATTGACAATTGCATTTACTTTATATAGGTTAGTTTATATATGTCACAAACGCCGGTGAAGACTCCTCAATCGGCCACCGGAGATCTAGTTCACCCGAATATTGACTTGAGACTACATTTCCCATAAGCCCGCATACCTGGTCTAATTCCACCACAGCGGTTCCATATTATCATCACTCTTTTTAAGCCTTGAATGTTAGTTCATTCATTACGAAGTCTTTTTTGCCCCGGATACATTTCTAAGCTTTTACCATTCCCTTGCATTGATCACCTGTGTACTGACTCTGCCTGGAACTATCGAATACGTTTGATTGCCGCCTGTCTTTGTTGTGTTTTGCCTGGATCTCTACCATTGCTGTCTGCCCTGAACTTTTGCCTGTCTGACTACGATTCTGCTTTATCTCCGATATCACGGTTTGTCTGATCATCGAACCACGCATGTATGAATTTGAGATTGTCTTTCAATTAATCCGCATATGGATCCCACTCATCCTGAGTCGTTGTTACAATATAGGTGTGAGTCTTGAAATGTCGCATGAGTACAACAGCTTACAGTAGCAGTTTGAATATTGTCTGTGTGAACAAAGAACCAAAGTCACAACCGTATTCTAACAGCTGTAACCATAGTGACAGTGACTACAATATGGCAATGTCCATAACACGGGCATGTCTTATCACAATTGACACTGTGTATTTTAAAAAAACAAGTCCAATCGAAGTGCGTTCATCCATCTGATCATAATTAACCAACTGCAAGCAGAGCACAGCTTTTGTGTAGTGCGGCTTGTGCCCATGAGTATCCAGTGGAAAACAGCGGCTAAATCTTCGGATGATAAGAAGCTAATATCTCCATCTTTGTGAGTTAACGAAACCCCGCCTGAAACACACGAGACGCACTCGTATACAGTACAGCGTGGCTCTCACATTATAAAACGTGAGAGACAACAAGTTTTCAGTACGGTTCTGATCACACAGCACAGGTTTTGCCGAGAATGCGGTTGTGAGTCCTAAAAATTTTCAGGTGTCAGTTCGGTTGTCATTCTTGTAAATAAACAAACGGTGTGTAAACGTAAATGTCATTAAAAAGCACTGAAAACGAAGATCATCAGCCATATTCAGCTGCTGTATGAACTTGACCAGTATGTTTATATAGTACAATGACAGCTTACATATCAAACGATCAAGGACATTTTGATAACTTATTTCATGACCCCTTCAAAGCTTTAATAAAGTTGTGATGTTCGGGTACAGGTATACGTTTTGACCTCATTCCCATTTCTACAGGTTGTAATAGGAACTTTGATTTTAGAACAGGTCTTACAGCCTTTCTTATAAGCAGCAGTGCAGTGCGGTCTTAGCTGTTATTCTGAATCTTGAACTCTGGGTGATCAGATTGTGTCCTGCAATCCATTTTGATGTATCTTCAGTGAACGAGACCCGCCATCAATCACAGAAGGACCACAGGCTTTACGTGGGGTCCTTATTTCATCCTTTTTTCATGGTCATGCTTTCAAATTTCCCTCATGCCCTCCATCTGGCATGCAGTCACAGCAGGTGGTACAGGCAGTCGGATGTGTTTATTCTGCCATCAATTCAGGATGAAAAAGAGTAAAGTTCTGTTTTTGGAACAGATTTTTAAAATGGCACATATCCGTGAAAGCCCTGAAATAGCAGCTACAATATGACTCCCATTTACATTTTTTAGTTGATGGGGTTTTCTTGTGAAGACTGATCTCACAGGAAAATGTGTAATAGGAGGTTGAGAGTGTAATCCCTAAAATTATTGAGCTGGGAAATTTGGTAAGTAACATCACAATGCAGCTAAAATACAAGAAATTATTCAATCAAATCAAAGTATTATTTCCATTTCCAGCATGACAAATGTTTAATTTTATGGGAGTCATCTGCCATCATTACAGTGGAGAGATTTGTATTACAATGGATCACTAGAATTATTAATTGTTTTGTTAATATAGTACCATCAAGCTCTAAAAAATGGGACCTTTATAGACTATGCAGCTTTTTCAATAAAAGCATGATTACTCAAGTTTCTGTAAACAGTTAATTTTCTGCATCTGCAGGGTAAAATATAAGCTCCCCATTAATGCTCTCTACATTAGTTCATCAACATATGCGTTCACTATATGTGCTTGTGTTTGGGGCAGGAACATTTAATAGCAGGTAAGTAAGGCATTTGTATACTGTATTGGGATAAAACAGTCCTGGCAGTGCAAATGTGCTGGCAGCACAAATGTACGATCCAGATGCTGCAACAGCGGCTTGTCTTTTGCCGTAAGACTAAGAATCTGATAACACTGCAACCGCAGTGTGTTTTCTGCTACCGCTCAGTACATCTTCTAAGCAGTGCAAATGTGCTATCTAGGTGCAGCAACTGCGGCAAGTCTTCGGGTGTGCTCAAAGCATCCCATGACACTGCAAATTCAGTTTATATAAAAGTGTCAATTCCTTTCTCATGGCAAAGCATTGTTCATATTTGCAGGGGTTTGGACACTAGGAATGTACTTTTATTTATTCACATACAAAAAATAAAAGCCAATTAACATCAGCCCTTTTCGGAGGGCAAATAATAAAACCTTATTTATCTTTGAACTTTGCCCTTATCGTAGGGCCCTCACATAGTGTTGTTATCCTTTGATAAGAATATTGCACAACTAATATTCTCCCTTGTTTAACTTTCAGCAAAGGTTATTGCACAACAATGTCAACCTTATGGTAGGGCCCTCAAATTTAGTTGTTCATCCTATGGGAAGTTATTGCACAAAAAATGTCCTCCTCATTGGAGGGCTCATAAACAAATGTTATCTATCTTTTGGCAAAGGGTATTGCACAACAATGCTGCCCTTATTATAGGGCTCTCACATTACGTTGTTATTCTTTGTCAGGAATATTGCATAATTCATGCACAATTGGCAAATTCAAAGGACATTGCACAAACAACGGCCGCTCTCGAAGGTATCATACTTGTCCTGACAAAGCATATCACACAATAAGGTCACCCTTATCGAAGGGTTCAAATGCAAACAATGTATATCCTTCAGCAAGGTTCTAAGGGTTCATTCAGCAATGTCCAACCTCTGTAAAGTTATTGCACAATTGAGACATCCTTTCACAAGGGCTTAACAATTTTCATAAGTAGCCTATCCTCCTGCAGTGTATATCACAATCATAACATGTTGTACAATCATACATGGGCCATGATTTCATTATTAGGGAATGACCACTGAAAGTGCAGAGCCCTATTGTTCTTCTAAGGATTAATTGTTCTTTTCAAGGTTTTCAGTACTTTGTGTACATAACATGTGTGAAAACTCTAGAAAGTTTGAACACACAGAGTTGCTGGCCATTAGGGCGTGGCAGAGTTACAGGTGGGGGGGTGCTTCGGCGCCACCAAGAACATGGGCATGTTCAGGGGACTATCTAGCACATCCCTTTTGAGGTACAGTCACCAAACTTTGTACACATATACATCTCATCAAGCTGGACAACTTTCATGCTGACAGTCATAGGCTCTGCCCAAAAGGAAGTTGGCCATTGTTGGATTGTTTGAAAAAGGCATGCTTGAGGAATTTGAAATACTCCTCCCAAGGATTTATTGGTACAGGTACCAAATGTGGGTGACATCATGCCAAGACATTGACAATGTTAAATTGCGAAGGGATTTTATATATATTGAATGGTGTTGGCATGGAGAAGCGAGAAAATAACATTAAGAGAGGAATAAGGAAGTGTCTCATATCTTCTGCATGCAGAAAATTAAAACATCAAAATTGAGCCAAATGTTTATCCTTGCAGGCTGATCACATTGATGTTTCTATTATGGGTCACGGTCATAGCGCCACTAACTGGCGGAAGGAAGCGTGTCACTTTTAACAGACATTGAAAAATTATTATTATGTTTGCCTGAATTGCTTAAAAAAATACAGATTAACGTCAAGGCATTTCACATTTTAAATTCTGAAGGGTTTCTTGATATCTTAAATACTGTTGGCATGACAATGCATTAAATGGCATGATTCCTTTTTGTGCATATTCACATTTTTTGAGGTATTTGGCATAATTTAATTTTAAAGTTTAATGTTAATAAACATTATTACATTTTATATAAATAAAATATAGTAAAAATATCAACTGAAATGTAAAAATACAAGATAACCCATGTCTAATCCACTGTCTATTAATTCACTGAGTGGCAATTATAAGAAATGTCCAATAGAGGACATCCAAGCTCCATTGTTGAATGATTTCCAACAGTTCTGAGTCTGAGTCCAGAATGGGCGGGGACTGAGTTCATGAGTTGGTTGAGGTCTTTTACAGTCAAATCCCATAAAAAATGCAAATAATGTGTTCCCACTCAATATATACACCCCGTCTCCACCAGTTTAGGTCCCATCCTGGGCAGGGTTAAACTCTGCTCCCCTGCCGACATCACCTCCAGCAGGATCTGATGGTTCAAGCAGCATCTGAGTGCTGAACTGTTGGACGGGGCTTGTACCAAATTATATCAGTATTTATTTTATTTGCATTATTCCAATAATCTAGAGTCTTTCTGATAGAAATGACGATGACCTTTTTAAATACTAAAGACACAAAGTTATTTCAACAATGATTGTGCCTACATAAACTAGAATTGCCTACATTTGAGAATTACATTGATATGCTTCTATCCCAAACCCCAAGCCTAAAAGTACAGAGACCAAAAGAAGTGTTATTTCACTTACTTCTGTGGGAAATGTTGTATCTTGCATCAGTGATCAAAGAGATATGAAGTCAAAGGCATAGCACAGGCAATTTTTGGGACATGAGCTGTCACAACATGGTGGCGCTTGTCTGAAATTTGGCAAATTGGGTCTGACTTTAGGTAGAAAAACTTTTGTAACTAACTTGCCAATCTCCAGTGTGATCTTATTGATTCATAACACCTCTGGGCAGCAAATGTTTTTTTTAATCAACAAAATAAGTATTTTGGTGGAAGCATAGCACTTAGTATAAACACCAGAGTTTGTTATCCCTCTTGCTTCATGTTATTTTTCAATTTATTTTGATTCATATTTTGTATAATTATTAGATTTAAATTTTAGATAGTGAAGTTTATGTACTGTATATCTGTGATTAAGGACATATTTTGTCCATATTCATGAGGTTGAGCATGGGTCTTAATAAAGACAGTGTTTCCACTATTTTCTTTCCATTAAAAAGCCATGCTCTTCTTTTTAGTGCTTAAGCAATGGTAAGTTATGTTGACCAAAGAGGATTTACCCATCATTAAAAGACACAAAATATCTGGCTGTCATGAGGAGGGGGGTGTGGCTGGGCCGTGAGGATGTACGCCTAGCGCAGTATTGTCCTAATCAGCCAGGAGCGGTATAAAGACTGGGCACAAGTTCGAGAGAGAGAGAGAGAGAGAGAGAGAGAGAGAGAGAGAGAGAGAGAGAGAGAGAGAGACATGCGTGTGTATATGTTTGGTTATGTTGATTTATGTCATTAAAGTTATGTTGACTGTTCTGATCTGTAGCAGAGGCTAGATTATGATTGGATGAGATACCTGAATTGAGTGAAAAAACTATTGTAAAAACTAATGGAGTTGGCATTTCCACGATCATGCAAATCCAACTTCCACTCATTGTCATTTTCACTTAAATGGGGAAAACGTCTTGGTTACTGTCGTAACATCCATTCCCTGATGGAAGGAACGAGACGTTCTGTCGATGTAGTGACACTAGGGGTTGCTCTTGAGAGCAGGCCAAAGATAATTTGCGAGTGGAATTTGCATGCCACTCCCTCGGACATATGGGTATAAAAGGAGCTGGAATGTGATTCCATTCAGGTTTTGAACAGATGAGCCGAGACAAGGTCAGCGGCTAGGAGAGTGTTGTGGCAAGAGGGACACACGTCTCGTTCCCTCCCTGCTCTGCAGATGTCTGCTAGAGAAGTGCCATGGGCCAGTCCCCACGAGGATGCCACACTCCTTGTAGAGCGTGCTCGAACCCGCAAGGGGGTGGGCACGGCCTGGGTCTGGTGGGCCAATGCAATGGCATCTACGATCCAGTGGACAAGCCTCTGTTTAGAGACAGCATTCCCTTTCCGCTGTCCACCAAAGCAGACAAAGAGCTGCTCAGAGAATCTAAATCACTGTGTGCGATCCAAGTAGGTGCGCAAAGCACGCACCAGACACAGCAACGACAGGGCTTGGTCTGCCACCTAGGTTCACCACCTGATCCCTGAAGGGTCACAACCTGATCCCTGAAGGGGTCTGTGCAAGAAGGCTCACTGGGGGGAATGCGTATTTGTGCTCCCGCCAGGGACTACCAGAGAGGGCTGAGGGAGGATTCACAGGAAGTGAGAACCAGATCTAGAAAAAAGATGCTCCGAACCAGGGAGAGCTTGCTCTTTTCCCAGTTGACCCGAAGCCATAGACGGCTGAAGTGCAAGAGAGTGTGATAGAATCAGCCAGTCATTGAGGTAGTTGAGTTTGCAGATATAGGTTCAGAATTCGCAGGTCCAAGATTGGCCACAACCCACTGCCTTTCTTTGGCATCATGAAGTAAGGGCTGTAGAACCCTTTCCCCATCTCGGCTGAAGGTACAGACTCTATCATGTCCTTGCGAAGAAGGGTCGCAATCTCCACATGCAGAGTGGCGCGTTCTCTCCCTGCACCAAAGTGAAGAGGATGCCGCTGAGTCGGGGCGGTCGCCTGGCGAATTGAATCGTGTAGCTGAGTCAGATGGTCCTGGCCAGCCACTGCAACGGGTTGGAAAGCGGTTGCCACGCATCACGTCAGGGAGTAATGCTTCGACCCGATGCAGCTGTGCTGAGGGGGGCTCAAAGCACTTACCTTGCTTTGTGAAACCGGCATAGGGCGGGTTAGCGACTGAGGAGGAGGTCCTCATGGGCCGTCCTCGAGACTCGTCACAACCGGCGGGCTGTAGGTTCGCGGGGCCCTTGCTGCGGGTGCTTGGAGTCCAGTGGCCATGACAACGGCGGCTGTGGACACTGATTATGGGCGTGAGGAAACCGCTATCTTTTTGACGATGTGGGCAACCCAAATGCGCTGTGGTGATCAAAAGAGAAAAGGAAACAAAGGATTTACCTCTGCATTCCAGCTCCTTTTATACCTGTATGTCCAGGGGAGTGGCATGCAATTTCTCAAAGAATAGGAGGTGGTCGGGGCTCTCAAGCACAAGCCCTATTGTCACTACATCAACACAATGTCGAGTGAGTGACAGAAGGGAAACTAGTATTACAGATGTGACATCTCAGCAACACTTACATCATGAGGAAACATTGTTATGATGTCCATCAAGGCTGCATGATGCATTAAAATTATTAAAACTGGCATTTTTTTTCATGGTATGTTTGACATTTCCATGAAATGCCCTGCTGCTTTAGTAATTCAGTGGTATAATTGTATGATGCCTATCCTATGTGGCAGGAGGCATGCATGCAATGACAAAACTCCCCTTAAGGAAAACTTTGAGACACATTATGAATAGAAAGAAGAGTTAGTATATATATGTGACATAAAACAACCTAGCTGAAATTGCTTAGACAGATACATGAGACAGAAAAATAAAACATAGCCACAGAAAAACATTAGTGAAATATGAATTATGAAGAACATATCTACGTTTAATAGAGATAAATGACTATGAATACAAGAAGTGCATACATAAATAAATGCATGAACATTAAACCTGATTGCTCAAATGCAGGAATGTATTAGCATAGCATGATGATGCTACTGATAGTAAACAACATGACTTTGTTACCCACGCAGTGCGCAGCCGCAATCTGGCAGAGACTCCAATGTGAAAACGAAAGACTGCTAATTTAGTAAAAATGAGACAGTCACTTGAAAATCATTTACTTTTGCTGTATTATGAAAATATTGAACAGTGAAATAGAAACATGGAATCAGCCACCAGCTAGATGTATGATATTTGTTTCCCCCAAAAGAAAAGAAACTGTGAACTTGAGTATCTTGAATGTGGTGACCAGCTGTTTGCAGACATAAGCGTTTGTGCTTTGTGTGAGGAGCAACTGACAGAAAACTCTACAAGACATTATCGTACTATACACTGAAGACTAATGCATAAATCAAGGTGCATGCATGCAGATGCCCGATGCAGGAATTACAACATGCAAACACTGTTGAAGACATATCAGCAAAAAATGTAGACTAAGCTATCCCATGCATTGTGGCGGCTGCTAAATGCCGGGACACACAATTTTCCCCACAATATGAAATCTGTGTTAGCCGGCTAATCTTGTAAAAGTAAACCATTGTTGTAAAAACGATTTGGGAAGTAGAATGTTAAGATGAATAGATAATGTTGAAAAAGCTTTAAACCCTTAGCTTAACTTTCTGAGGAAGAGCTGCGCTGGGGAGAGGGAACATCAAGGTGAGTAAACTGAAGATGTATTATCCAATCTTTATGTCGACTGTTTGCTTGAGAGGCAAGGAAAAGCATGTGAGATGGATGCGTTTCGATGTATAATCCAAAGTTTGCGATTGTTTGCTTGAGAGCAAAGGAATAACATATGTTCTGCTCACGTGCGTGAAAACAAACAGCGATATAACGAGAGGTGAACAACAGCTGGAGCTTATGAAGCAGAGGCTGGATTATGATTGGATGAGATACCTGAATTGATTGAAAGGCATGGAGCTACTAGGAGTCTCCCTGCGATAACTACTGCTTGCACTTCCATTTCTGCCATCATTAACTATCTCTCTCATGTTGTTGAAAATTAATGGTGACTGAGAATGTCATTCTGCCTAACATCACTTTTTGTGTTCCCCAGAAGAAAGAAAGTCATATGGGGTAGGAACATTATGAGGGTGAGTACATTTTTATTTTGGGATGAGCTATCCATTTAAAAGCCTAAAATCAAGTTAAATAAATTTATGAACAAGAACAAAAATAGGGTTAAAACAAAGGTTGAACATGTCCTACCCAGTGTTGGAAAAGGGGGGTGGGGGTTGGGGGGGGGACATTTGTACAACGTGCCTCACTAAAGTAAGTGACTGCTCATTCTTTAGATTGAATTTAGTTACACCCTGTCATTCTCTATAAATTTCACAGCCTGGATTTTCATGGTAATGACTTAAAATAATCATAGTTTGCAGGGGCAGGAATTGTGCACTGACCATGACAAGCTGGGCAGAAAATGAAAGATATGACATAAAATTTCAGTTGATTTTCACTCTGACTCAGCTTTGAGTCAGACTCTTGCTGCTTTCAACCTAAATTGTATGCTGTTTTTGGGAAAAGATGTAATCAAACCTTCGACTTTGAGTTGGATTTTAGCATTAAAATGTTGGAGAAACTACTTTAAAATTGTAATTTGTCAAACTAAACTCATCATAATTTAAAGTAGTTAAACTGCACAGTCAAGCTACTCTTTTTAAGTAGCAGTTAAATACACTAAAATTACAACAAAAAAAAAAAAAATACAAAAAAAGCTATTTATTCAAATATAAACTCAGATTGTATCATTTAATCAGAGCACTATATGTCTGGCTGAGGGGCACATTAATGCACAGGCTAAAGCCCAGGGGACCACAACTCCCAGGCGGGCCACCCTACTGTTCTCTCCTAATATATATATATGGACCAAATAATAAAGAAAAGCAGCCAATAAGTACCCAACAAAGATGGGATCTCCTTCAAAACTGTTTAAAAAGCTTCCCAGGGTGATAGCTTATGAAGATGGTTGAGAGAATGTCAAGAGTACATGTCTGCAAATTCTAGGCAAAGGATGACTACTTTGAAGATGCTAAAATAAAACACAGTTTTGATTTATTTTGGACTTTGTTTAGTCACAACATAATTCCCATAGGTTCATTTATGGTGTTCCATATTTGTGATGACTTTACTATTATTCTAAAATGTGAAAAAAAAAAGAAAAAAATATAATAAAGAATGAGTAAATGTTACAATATATATATATATATATATATATATATATATATATATATATATCCATCCATCCATCCATCCATCATCAACTGCTTATCTTGTACAGGGTCGCGGGGGGCTGGAGCCTATCCCAGCTAACATTGGGCGAAAGGCAGGGTACACCCTGGACAGGTCGCCAGTCCATCGCAGGGCCACACATATACACAACATATACATAGACAACCACTCACACTCACATCCACACCTAGGGCAATTTTTGGAGACATCAATTAACCTAGCCTGCATGTCTTGAGAGAACCCACGCAGACACGGGGAGAACATGCATATATATATATATATATATATATATATATATATATATATATATATATATATATATATATATATATGTAACGATGTGCTGGCACTGGCAATGATGAAGACGATGACGTGAAGATGAAGAACCCAAGTGAAGTTTATTGAAATATGTGAAATCCAAAACCCTAACTATAGACATAAACTAAACATGAACAGTTTCTATGAACATAAATGTGACTAAACTAGACTTAGCAAACAAGGTTACATTAACAATACTTGACAAGAGACAATGGCAAACATGAGGGCTTAAAGTTGAGGGTGGTGACTTGATGTAGCAGACGTGAGCACTGGACCATTGAGCAGAGGCGGGCTTGGTCCGTGAAGCAGAGGCGGACCTGGATTGTGGAGCAGAGGCAGGCTTATGACATGGCATGGAGCAGTCTGGGGCTTGACTGTGACATGGCATGGAGAAGTCCAGGGCATGGCTGTGACATGGCATGGAGCAGGCTGAGGCATTCCAGTGACATAGCATGGAGCAGGCTGAGGCGTGGCTCTGACATGGCATTGAGCAGGCTTAGGTGTGGCCGTGACATGGCATGGAGCAGGCCGAGGCGTGGCTCTGACATGGCATGGAGCAGGCCGAGGCGTGGCTCTGACATGGCATGGAGCAGGCCGAGGCGTGGCTGTGACATGGCATGGAGCAGACGGAGGTTCGTCTGTGACATGGCATGGAGCAGTCCGGGGCATTGCTTTGACATGGCATGGAGCAGTTCGGGGCATGGCTGTGAAATGGCATGGATCAGGCTGAGGCGTGGCTGTGACATGGCATGGAGCAGGCTGAGGCGTGGCTGTGACATGGCATGGAGCAGGCTGAGGCGTGCCTGTGACATAGCATGGAGCAGGCTGAGGCACGGCTGTGACATGGCATGGAGCAGGCCGAGGCGTGGCTGTGACATGGCATTGAGCAGGCTTAGGTGTGGCCGTGACATGGCATGGAGCAGACGGAGGTTTGGCTGTGACATGACATGGAGCAGTCCGGGGCATTGCTTTGACATGGCATGGAGCAGTCCGGGGCATGGCTGTGACATAGCATGGAGCAGGCTGAGGCACGGCTGTGACATGGCATGGAGCAGGCCGAGGCACGGCTGTGACATGGTATGGAGAACGTCCTCCTTGACACAGACACATTAGTAGATCTGCTGGGTTCATTTTGGTGGGTCAAGTATTCTGTAATGATGTGCTGGCATTGGCAATGACAAAGAAGATGACGTCAAGATGAAGAACCTAAAGTGCAGTTTATTGAAATACGTGAAATCCAAAACCCTAACTATAGGCATGAACTAAACTAAACATAAACATGAACAATTTACATGAACATAAACTTGACTAAACTAGACTTAGCAAACAAGGTTACAGCAACAATACTTGACAAGAGACAATGGCAAACATGAGGGCTTAAATACACAGCACTGCACTTTATTAATCATCACTCTGTCAATATATTCTCCCAATTCAGTTAGTGTATATATATATATATATATATATATATATATATATATATATATATATATTTATACCCTTATCTAGTGTATGTGTATTCTACATTGTGTGTATTGTGTACATTTGTTATGTAAATTGTTGTGTAAGTATGTGTACATTTGTTATGTAAATTGTTTTGTGTAAATATGTTGTTACTGTAAAGTGGTTTATGTCTTGTCACTGTCATGACTGCAATGTTGCTCGGAACTGCACACAAGAATTTCACCTGCTGTTGCACTCGTGTACACAGTAGTGTGACAATAAAGTGATTTGATTTGATTTGATTTTGACACAGACATTGGGTAAAACAATAACAAGAAAACCAATAAACAGAACTATAAACAAGATAAGACTAATATCCTTAAACAAATGACAAACTAGAATGGATAAGACAATAAACCAATGAAAACAAGAAACATGAACATAGAGGGAAACATGAAATCACATGACAAGGGAAGCACATGACATGAAACAGGAACTAGAATTCCAAAATAAAAAACATGAACAAAAACACATGTAGACATCACTATATATATATATATATATATATATATATATATATATATATATATATATATATATATATATATATATATATATATATATATATATTCATTTATATATATATGTTCATTTATTTTTATACATAACATTATGTGTTATGTGTCAAATGTATCAAATAAAATTACTGGATAACATAGTTAGGCGTTTAAGTTAATAAAGGCGTTTAAGTTAACATACCATGCAGTACTGTAAAGACACTCGAGTCTCGTTTCTTCCAATGCTAGATGAGAGATGTTTTAGAAAAGCATGTTTGATTATTGCATCAGCTTGCTTGCACATAAAGCTGCATATGCAATACCATGTGCAACTAATTAGCTACACTACTTGTTGGAAGTAGCTTGTTACTGGACAAGCTACACTATTAAAACAGCTGAGATACTGATATGCTACGGAAAAATGTCTCTACTAAAATATCTACATTTTACTTACAGTAGTTACTCCCCAATGTGGTTGAAAGTACAACATTTCTCTCTGACTTGGGCTCCATGGTTACTGGCTCCTTGTTGTCAATCTTAACTCCCCTAACTTCAATATTGACTCACACAAACACCATTTGCCCCTTTTGTGTGGCCGTCACATCCAAGCCGGCTGCCAAACTCTCATGACGCATCTATCATGGTATACAGCTGTATGAGTGCACATTAATTATCTCATCACTCTTTGTAGTGGAGGGAAATTATGACAGCATCCAATGAAAAGTGCTTGAGTGATGCACAGATGGAGGCACGATACTCCCACCAACATCTTAAAAGGTTTCTTTAATTACAGTGAACTCATGATGAATACATTCTCCTCTGGCAAAAACTGTAGCCCACAGCTACCCAAAACTAATTTTACAGTGTAGTTGCTACTCATAAATAATTAATATACCTACATGAATCCAGTTGGAAAGCCACAGCAACCTTTCAGCATGACTAGAAGTCCATGCATGGGCAGCGCAATCATCTTCTGAATGAAAGTGCAAAAAAAGTTTTCAAATGTGGCTAATTTGCATGGCATCCACATGTAAGCTGTATTTTTTGGGTACAATTTTTTTTTTTATGCAAATAAGATTTTTATACAATTTTGTTTGACTCAATAAAAACAACTATAAAATCTAACTTAAAAAGCTCACTATTTGTCGTATATTGGAAGAAAGTGAATTGGAAGAAAAGCCCATTCTATGATATGGCTAATTCATGATTTATGTCACAAATGGGCAAAAAATTAAAGGGTAAAAAGATTGTCATTTTGCTACAGTCCGCTTTTTGTTTATATTCATTACTGTTTAAAGTCTTGGCTCACTTGTGCTGTCACTTTCCTTGTCACATTGATGACAAAAGAATGGTTTTACCTAGTCCTAGTTATTTAAAGTCCTCTGCAATAACACCATTCTGTTTTTAAGTATTTATGTAAAATGGCTCACTATTTGGAAGGTATTTCATTAAAGACCTTTTATGGATGTTGCATATCTGTTGCATGAACTGCATATCAATAATTTATAATGCATTTGTAACTGACATACTAGTCATTAATAAACTCCTTTATAATTATTTAACAAAGGGAACATTAATGTAGTGTTACAATTTTTTTTTAATATAAATTAGTGATTTACTATTTTTAACATTCGTTTAACCACAAGGTTTCATCGGGAGTCTGGACGTCGGGACGTGGGAATAAGGAATGTTTATTGTAATGGAATTTCCTCAAACACTACTCAGCATGCCTAAAATAGCATGCATAGATCATCAAATGATAAAATCTCACATTTAAAAAAATAAATTGATCAAACTGTCACTGCCTGTTTATGTGCTCTGCCCGGGCAGGTTCACTTTCTGTGAGGGAGCGAACGCAAGTTTTGTCATGTGCATGGAGTTACTCTGCTGCATTCAAAATAGCAGCGGGGTGCTTTTATTTTTAAATGGTTTAAAATCAAATGACATTTAACTTCTCTAATTATTGTGTATATGTATGTAAATATGCACACCAGAGCACAAGGGAGGAAGCTTTCTTCAGTGAAAAATAACCTGGAATCATGTTTAATGGTTTAACAGTCACATGAAGTTCTCTTTGCAAGCTGAAATTCTTCAAAACGCAGCACAATGTAGTGCAACAAAGAAAAGTAGGTGCTTCGTGATACATTTATAAAAATCAAAAAGGTATTTATAATTTTTCTTGGTGTCTAAAAATGTGGCAATCTTGCATGAAACTCTGAAAGAAAAACAGTGAGATTCAGGGCTGGAGTGGGGTTCTTATTCAGCCCGGGATGTCATGTCCAAGTCAGCCAAAACCCAAAAGGGGGATTGGAGGTGAAGATGATAACAATAAAACAAGATCACAACAAAAATATTTAATATATACAATTACTTAAAAATAATTTAAGCTCTCCATGTTATTATACCACATAAGGCATTCACTAAGATTTTCACTTTGTAATAAGACTTCATTGTATGTGTTATAAAAATAAGTAAATGTTAAAGGGATATTTGATCATTTCCTTACCCTCATGCCATCCCAGATGTGTATGACTTTCTTCTGCAGAACATGAATGAAGATGTTTAGAAGAATATCATAGCTCTGTTGGTCCATTCAATGCATGAATTCAAAGTGAATGAGAAGCGGTGAGAAACAGATCAATAATTAAGTCATTTTTAACTGTAAGTCTCTACTTGCACTTTCAGAAGTGCTCTTCTCTCTTTAGAGTTCTTCTGTTTTTGGTGATTTACATAAGCATATCACCCCCTACTGGGCAGGGAGGAGAATTTATAGTAAATGTAAATGTTTATAACTCTTTCAAGATGTACTCACACTTTAAATGGTCAGTGCTTTGTATTTTAGATAATTAAAATAGCAACAGATCCAGTGAAACAATGAAGGTTGAGTGATTGTTTTACATTTTTTATACATGCCATTCTAAAACTTGCAATTTTACAGCGATAAGAGTGAAATAAAAGAATAAATTAACACATTTGTTTCAACATGTGGATCTTACTGGCCCAGTTTTTGTCCGGCCCAGCGAGAATTATCCCGATCTACCCGATTACCACTCCGGCACTGGTGAGATTCAGTGCAACATTCAAAGACGCCCATCCAGTGCTTGTTAACAACATATAGAAAAACATTGCAGACGCACAGAAAATCATGCTTGAAAATCCCCCTAAATTGCCCTAAACATAACAAATGAATTCAATACCTGATGGTTTGTCAGACCTCATTGAGTTTGTCAATTTAAAGAACTCAATTGCACATGTAGAATATCCAAATAGTGATTTTGGTATTCGAATAATGGTGCGTCGAGCGGTTAACCGAATGTTGACAATAACTTAATGCTTTAGAGATACTTCAGCGGTCATGCCAATAAAGCTCATCTGAACTTTAACTTGAATACATGTAGTCCGTGCAACTTGAAAAGAATGTCTGTAAATTTTCAATGCATATATTTGCTTATCATTTTTTTCAAGCTTTTGGAGTAAAACTCCCATCTGCCACTAAAAGCCACCAAACTCCAATTTTAAACTTGAGTAGCCCATTTCTTTGTCCATGTCTGATGTGCCTCTATATTCCTTTCTCCCAAATCATTCTCCCCTGTTTTCTCTAGAACATAGAAGTAGTTTATACCATTTTACTGTCCTGTCCAAAACGCAATGTTCTATTGGTTAATTGTACAAAGTCAGCTGCTAGGAAATGGGGAATTGAGCTTGGCTTGCGGACAGCTGAGCCAAATGGTTCTTTGTCAAAGCTGGCTGAGAGGTGTGGAAAAAAGAGAGAAAGGGACTGTCAGATTGGTATGTGACTCACCGGATGTCTTTTCAACATGAGTTTGGAGTATGACCTTTTGAGAGCCCTGTCCACCAACAGCAATCCAGCAATACTTTCCTCAGATAATAATTTGTTGCTGTGTCTGCCTGTCGTCCACACACAGAAACATGCAGAATCATTAATAAGTTCTTCCTGGAAAGTGTGCCATAGTAAGAGGGAATGTGTGAGTGAGAGAGTCAAAAGCAAGAGAAAATGGAGATGCTAGTGATGGCAAAATTTCTGTGAAGAGCATTCCATCTTATTCTTCATCATGTCTGAGTAGGAGGTTATATGTATCTGTGCAGTGCTCCTCAGCAAAATTCACCTCATTTCCAAACCCTGAACTGAGGTCACAGAACTGAAAATGTTTTCTCAATAATGCTATTTCTTAACATTCAAGGCTTTACAGGAATAGTTCACTCAAAAATGAAAATTCTGTCATTATTTACTCACCCTCATGTCATTCCAAACCTGTTTGCTGTTATTTCCGTGAAACACAAACGTAGGATTTGTGAAAAATCATTACGCAAAGTTCATAATGATCACAAGCCATATGAATTACCTGGGATCACCATGTTAATACAATGTTATATGAATGTGGTAATATAGCTAAGTGCCATGGTATTTTTTTTTATTTATCTTGAAGCACCATGTAAATAAATTAGTATGTGAATATGGTAATCATATATCAAACTACCATGAGAGTAACATGGTTTTCTTTGAAGTAGTTATGTAACTACAGAATGGTGCATAAATAGTTGCATACCAAAGTACCGTGGTATTACACACACACACACACACACACACACACACACACAAACACAAGGAATTTGGCCTCTTATCAAAAGCGTTCAGAACATACAGAAATACAACAGCTAGACAGAATTACAGGATAAGATGAATAGTATACTGTAGGCCTATGTACGCAGAGTTTTTATGCAGAAATGTGCAAATGAAATTGGTACGGGTTTGTAGATGTAGTAGTATAAATATAAAAACTAAAATTTAAATATAGTGATTTTTCATATTGAACACGTGCTTGTAGAGGTAGTAGTATAAATATGAAAAATAAAATGCAAAAATAGTGATTTTTCATATTTAACATGAAAAAATGACATGGTAGCATGTCAAAATATTAATTTACATGTTTACGTGCACATACATATTGCAGAGGTGGGGGAGAGTTACATGTATTGACTCAAGTCTGTCTCGAGTAGCAAATTTAAGGACTTGTGGCTTGCTTGACTAAATGAAGAAAATGACTTGACATTGACTTGAGAACCAGTGACTCGAGACTTGACTTGAACTGCATGACTCGACAATGACTTCTTATTATTTTCAATAACTTATTATAAACAGTAATGAAATGTGTTTCAAAAATATTGCGACATCAATTCATTCATATGCAAAATGTAAGACCACCAGCACCACTGATCTGCATCTGCGCAGTGAATGCTGCACTCACAACATGCCAAAATGACAGATGATTGTCGAGTTCCCAAAATAATCTCCTTTGGATATAAAGATTTCGAATTGGACTGTGTGAATAAAAAAGTATGAAAATATGCTACGCAAAAATATCTGATACAACCACCACAACCTTGAATTTCATTAGACATTTCAAAAACCACATGGAAAGGTAAGTAAAAAATGTCATTATTATTTCATTATCCAGAATGATTCATATGAAAAATTACTGTTCAAATGTTTTGAGGTTGTCAGTAAATTAAAATGATTCATGATTAATCTCATGTTTTATTGTGAGACAAGTTTGAAACGACCCGACATTGCCTCTAAATGTGTGTGTGCCTTTTCTAAATCTTCTCAACAGTCAACAATATACCATTTGTTGGCAATATAAAAACATAACAGGCAGATTTGCAGTCACAACACTTTATTTAAAACGTGACAAGTCCTATAAAATATACAGAATGACTCGTGACGAAATCCAAGTGCTCTCATAGTGATTATGACATCTGAAGACTTTAAAGCCCTTGAATGCAATACCTTTATAACTATTTTATATAAATGTATCTCTGAAAGGAACTGACTGACTTCAGAAAAGTTTGTACTACTCAAAGACTACTCAAAAACAAAGAAATAAGCAAACATTAATAGGTAACATGTTGCAGTATGGAATTGAGTACATGTGTCTCTATAAAATTACTTAATTTTACAATTGTTCATGAAAAATATAACTTCGCTTTTGGGCTGGGTGATATGTAAATAATATTTTAATGATAATTGTATTTAAAATATCATGATATCTGATTATATCGTGAATATTTTTGCTTGAATGATTTAGCTTTAAAAATTAATTTGTTGAAACATGAAAAACTTAAAAGACATTTCTAAATTCAAATTGCACTTTAAACGAAATGAAAAAAGCAATTAAAATAACAAAGTGATTAAAGAATCATATATATAAAACCACCTACACACATACAAACATTTACCATCTCCAATGACCCCATTTGCATCACGCAAGCATTCGCCATCACGCAAGCAGCATCCGTCAACAAGACCAGGTGAAAGATTACTAACAGCATACAAATTAAGAACTGATTCCCTCGTGTTCCCAAAAAATGCTGTCAAATGTGTTCTTATCAAATGTGTTTGTATTGCATTTGTTAATACAGTTAATGCTGCCTAAAGAAAAGAAAATAGAACTCAATTTTAGGTTCACTGTGAATGTAATTTTTGTCTTTTGTTTCTTTATTACATAGATACCTGTAAATATTAGTGAACCTGCAGAGTTTCGTTCACAATGTGTACTGCTCCATCACAGTACCTTACGAGATGAACGGAGATCATTTGCAGCATTCTCATAGACAACATTATTCTTGCAAACAGTTTTAAGTTGAATGAAACGAATATAAAGGAATCATAAGTCTTTACATGCACTTGTTCCACAAGACAGGGTCCTGTTGTATGCCTCTGTAAAAACAGTCAATCCAACATGAGCATTGATGGCTTTTCTTTTGTCTGTTCTTAAAAATATAATAAAGTGTGTTTCTTCAAGTGCGTCTTTTTGACTAACAGCATTTCTTGTAATTTGTCACTCCGAGACATTCTACAGATCACCCACCTGATGTGAGTAGATGAGCAAAATTACTTGTGCATGAAATACAGTTGGACGAGGAGCTCTTGAACTGGATTCAGCCTCGTCGCATTTTGCGGGTTGCGGGTGCTATTTCACACCCTGGGTGCACATAAAAAAGAACAAACATTCATAAAATCGCTCGTAGAAAATGCTCTTAACAGCTAAGAACAATAGTTATTGTGAAACGATGCACAGAACTATGAATGTTCGTGTGTTGGAGAAGCGCTTTCATTGCATTCAGAGCTCACTGCCACACATCAAATCAAACACGCATCGGCGGCTTTTCTTTCATCTGTTCTTCAAATTATATTCACATTTCATCAAACACGTAACTTTGTGTCTAATTTCTTGTAATATATCACTCCGAGAAGTCTTACAGGTTGCCTTCCACAGTGACTGGTACATCAGCAAAATACTCTGCATGAAAATTCTGCATTTGGCGGATGTTCATTTCAAACCTTGTTCACTAGGAGTAGCTATATGACAAATTCGGAAGAAAGGAATCAAAACTGTCATTGACTTTAAGCTTTGCAATTGCACCCACACTTTCTGTTGGAAAATTATCTTTAGAAAGTTTTAAACGTTCATGTGTTGGTGAAAGGTGAGAGAACTGGCCAGCCACTTAATTACAAAAAAAAGGGACACTTGTGGCTTGTGATCCATAGGTTCCCAACCACTGGTATAATGCCTTATAAAGTATTGTTTATGTGCTCAGGGCTGCTTTGTGTACAGGCATTACCAGGGTAACAGCAATATTTCTGCTGCATAAGCGCCACCTACTGTCAGAGAGCAAATTAGAATTTTTATTCAGCCCTTCTGCCATTTTTTTAGATCAATGTGAAAATCTGACCACATTTTTACACAGCATACACGCAGTTTTAAATATTTTAACCGGTTAATTAAAAAAATCTAAACAATTCGGATAATAAGGTATCTAGAAGGATTCACATTATTTTTAAGTGCCCACGATAAAAATACTGTGCATGTTCATTAATGCAATTATATATATATACACTCACCTAAAGGATTATTAGGAACACCATACTAATACTGTGTTTGACCCCCTTTCGCCTTCAGAACTGCCTTGAGCTTTGTGACATGGTGCATTATCCTGCTGGAAGTAGCCATCAGAGGATGGGTACATGGTGGCCATAAAGGGATGGACATGGTCAGAAACAATGCTCAGGTAGGCCGTGGCATTTAAACGATGCCCAATTGGCACTAAGGGGCCTAAAGTGTGCCGAGAAAACATCCCCCACACCATTACACCACCACCACCAGCCTGCACAGTGGTAACAAGGCATGATGGATCCATGTTCTCATTCTGTTTACGCCAAATTCTGACTCTACCATCTGAATGTCTCAACAGAAACTCATCAGACCAGGCAACATTTTACCAGTCTTCAATTGTCCAATTTTGGTGAGCTCTTGCAAATTGTAGCCTCTTTTTCCTATTTGTAGTGGAGATGAGTGGTACCCGGTGGGGTCTTCTGCTGTTGTAGCCCATCCGCCTCAAGGTTGTGCGTGTTGTGGCTTCACAAATGCTTTGCTGCATACCTCGGTTGTAACGAGTGGTTATTTCAGTCAAAGTTGCTCTTCTATCAGCTTGAATCAGTCGGCCCATTCTCCTCTGACCTCTAGCATCAACAAGGCATTTTCGCCCACAGGACTGCCGCATACGGGATGTTTTTCCCTTTTCACACCATTCTTTGTAAACCCTAGAAATGGTTGTGCGTGAAAATCCCAGTAACTGAGCAGATTGTGAAATACTCAGACCGGCCCGTCTGGCACCAACAACCATGCCACGCTCAAAATTGCTTAAATCACCTTTCTTTCCCATTCTGACATTCAGTTTGGAGTTCAGGAGATTGTCTTGACCAGGACCACACCCCTAAATGCATTGAAGCAACTGCCAGGTGTTCCTAATAATCCTTTAGGTGAGTGTGTGTGTGTGTATATATATATATATATATATATATATATATATATATATATATATATATATATATATATTAGTATAACACATTACTGTTATACAATTCATATAAAAAATTTATGTAAAGATATATCTTTTCAGAGCAAAAATAAATATTTATTTAAAAAAATTGACCTCTATTTATTTTAGTACTATGGCTTGACTCGACTTGACTTGAAACTCATCAGGACTCAACTTGACTTGCTTGAGGTGAGTCACTGACTTGACTTGCTTGATTTGTCTGAACTGCACTTGAGACTTGACTCGAGACTTGATGGTTAAGATTTGAGACTTGCTTGTAACTTGAACATGTGTGACTTGCTCCCACCTCTGGCGTATTTCACTAAACTGTAATATACTGTACCATGGCTTTGATAAACATCATGTGAATGTTTTTTAGGTATTCATCTATGACAATATGCTCTGTGCATCTGCAGTTGAAAAAAGTAGCTTAAATATAGCAAGCTTCTTTTGGCATGTAGCTTGTAGTGTAACTTGCTACTTTTTCTGAAGTGTAGCTTTAGCTTTGCTTAACAAATAATTTTTTTCTGTTGGTAGTTGGTAGCTTATCTAGCTGCATTTTTTGAGTAGCTTGCCCAACACTCAATATTGATTGATCCCTGGAGATTTATGGATTACTTTTGTGCTTATGTAATATTTGGAGCTTCTATATTTTGGCACCCATTCTCTTGCATTGTATGGACCAAAAGAGCTGAGAAATTCTTCTAAAAATCTACATTTCCATCCATCCATCCATCTTCAACCGCTTATCCAAAGTTGGGTCGCGGGGGCAGCAGCTCCAACTGGGGCCCCAAACTTCCCTATCCCAAGCCATATTAACCAGCTGTGACTGGAGGACCCAGAGGCTTTCCCAGGCCAGTGTAGAGATGTAATCTCTCCACCTAGTCCTGGGTCTTCCCCGAGGCCTCCTCCCAGCTGGACGTGCCTGAACCACCTCCCTAGGGAGGCACCCAAGGGGCATCCTTACCAGATGCCCAAACCGCCTCAACTGACTCCTTTCAACTCAAAGGAGCAGCGGCTCTACTCCGAGCTCCTCATGGATGACTGAGCTCCTCACCCTATCTCTAAGGGAGAAGCCCGCCACCCTTCTGAGGAAGCCCATTTCGGCCGCTTGTACTCGCGACCTAGTACTTTCAGTCATGACCCAGCCTTCATGACCATAGGTGAGGGTAGGAACAAAAATTGACCGGTAGATCGAGAGCTTTGCCTTCCGACTCAGCTCTCTTTTTGTGACAACGGTGCGATAGAGCAAGTGCAATACCGCCCCCGCTGCCCCGATTCTCCGGCCAACCTCCCACTCCATTGTCCCCTCATTTGTGAACAAGACCCCGAGGTACTTGAACTCCTTCACTTGGGGCAAAAACTCCTTTCTTACTTTGAGTACGCACTCCATCGGTTTCCTGCTGAGAACCATGGCCTCAGATTTAGAGATGCTAATCCTCATCCCAGCCGCTTCCCACTCGACTGCCAAGCGATCCAGTGAGAGCTGAAGGTCACGGACCGATGATGATATGAAGACTACATCATCTGCAAAAAGCAGCGATGAGGTCCCCAGCCCACCAAACCGCACACCTTCCCCACCCTGACTACACCTCGATATCCTGTCCATGAGTATCACAAACAGGATTGGTGACAAAGCGCAGCCATGGCGGAGACCAACCCCTACATGGAACGAACTCGACTTCGTGCCGAGGACCCAGACACAGCTCTCGCTTTGGACATACAGGGATTGGATCACCCTAAGAAGGGACCCCCCCACCCCTTACTCCCGCAGCACCTCCTACAGTCTCTCCCGGGGGACCCGGTCATGTGCCTTCTCCAACACATGTAGACAGGATGGGCATACTCCCAGGCCCCCTCCAGGATCCTTACGAGAGTAAAGATCTGGTCCGTCATTCCACGGCCAGGACGGAACCTGCATTGTTCCTTTTCAATCCAAGGTTCGACAATCGGCCGAACCCTCCTCTCCAGCACCTTGGAGTAAACTTTACCAGAGAGGCTGAGAAGTGTGATACCCCTGTAGTTGGCACACACTCTCTGGTCCCCCTTTTTGAAGAGGGGAACCACCACCCTGTTCTGCCACTCCTTAGGCACTGTCCCAGACTTCCATGCAATGTTGAAGAGGCGTGTCATCCATGACACCCCTCCACATCCAAAGCTTTCAGCATTTCTGGTCAGATCTTATCAATCCCCGGGGCTTTGCCACTGCGGAGTTGTTTGACTACCTCAGTGACCTCCCCCAGGAAAATAGAATCTGATCCCCCATCAGCCTCCGGCTCTGCCTCTAGCATAGAGGGCGTGTTGGGATTTAGGAGTTCTTCAAAATGTTCCTTCCACCGCCCAATAACCTCCTCGGTTGAGGTCAACAGCGTCCCATCTTTGCTGTATACAGCTTGGATGGTTCCCGTTTCCCCCTCCTAAGGTGGTGGACAGTTTTCCAGAAGCACTTTTGTGCAGACTGAAAGTCCTTCTCCATGGCTTCTCAAATCTACATTTGAGTTCAGCAAATGAAAGAAAGTCATACACACTTGGGATAGCAAAAGGGTGAGTAAATGATGAGATAATTTTACGCTTTTACACATCCAATGTAATTTCCAGTGTCGTTGATGTCAATGCAGCATATTTGAATCTGGATGTGGTAATGGAATAGACACAAACAAAGGGCAAGGGTAAAGATTATAAATGAATAACAACTTAAATTTGAAGGGATACTTTAAAAATTATGTTTTTTTTTTATCAAAGTGGTGATACAATTCAGTCTGTTCCTCACACAAACTGTGTGGCTTCAACTTAATTTTTATTTGTCCTTTTCAAATCTTGCTTGCCGAAAAATACTTTGAACATTGGTTTGGAATGGCATGAGGGTGAGAAAATTATTACAGTATTTTTTATTTTGGGTGAACTTTTCCTTTGAACTTTAAAAATAAGCAGCTTGCTATAGTGACTCACAGTGTGAATTACAATTCATTTGCTTCATATTTCACTGTTCCAAGGAAGAGTGCTACAGATGTTAGCACTAAATCAAGTTGTTTAGCAATTAGTCACTTTAATTATTGTAACAAAAAATTAAGAAACCAGTCTGAAAATGCCTTACGGCCCTAACAGCAGAACACAAATTATTTTAACAATACCATATGCCAACAAATCTCCCAGAGACATGAGCTTGCACAATCTTATGAAAAGAGCAGCTCTAGGCAGACTAAGCAGTGTATTAGCACTGAAGAGTAACAACACAGACATGATTACAACCATTATCGTATTACTTTCTCTATTTTGCAAAGAAAAAATTACTTCCTTTTTTTTGCTTTGAAACCTGTTGTAAGCCTTTAAACTGGTTTAAGAGGATTGTCAACACTGACATCAATGGGGCAGAGTTTCCTCTAGTGGGGAAAGTGAATCTGGGATTCTGCTATTTTGTGCATTCTGCACAGGCACACACATCATACAGACTTTAAAGGCGAGCTGTCATGCATGTTTTATCATAAGAAAAAAACAACAATAACAGGAACTGGGATATATCCACAGACTGGCATGCTTTGACAGGGAGCAGACCTCCTTAAAAATGTAACTTTTGAAGTGATGGCAATGATTTGATTGTTGAATTTCAGCATCTTGGATGTGTGATAGCTAACTAATCATGAATGATTCAGATATTGTTCCAAATGTTCCTTCTGATGTTTTGTCTCCTCTATGCACACCGGCGGCCGAGTTTGTGGCCCAAATCGGAGATTGGGCCACAGTAAATTTTACAGGAACAAATGGGTTTTTTATCATTTGTGAGAGAGCGAAATCCCAACTCTGCAGACTGAATGAAGGGAACTAATAAAAAAGCACTATGTATGTAAATATATTTTATTGCACTATGCTTAAACTTATCTTTGAATATAAATGTATATATATATAAGAAGTGGTGGAAGAAAAAAAAAATACATATATATTAAATAGCCTAAATTAATGGTTCTCTATGCCATATATTTCCATGTTTTTGTCCTGACTTTTATGTTGTAATTCTTGTTAAGTTCTCTGTTCCTGTTTCCTGTTAGTTTTGTAGTCCTTCATAGTTTTATTTCATGTTTGTTTCACCCTGATTGGTTTGCCAGGTGTTCCTCATTCCCTGATAGTTTCCACAGGTGGTCCTTGCTATCTCTTGTGTATTTATGTCCTTGTTTCCCCTGTTTTCTTTGAAAGTATTTATATGTATTATTCTGTCATAGTCTGTACTTGATTTCCCTGTGTTTTGGTATATTCGGAGTTACTTTGTTTACTCATTTCTTGTCTGCCTCGTTACAGAAAGACTGACCTAAAATAGATTTTGCAGCTGTCAAAATTTTGCTTTTGAAGCAAGGGGGACCGTAAAGTCAGTGAGTTTTTAAAGATGGCAAATTTAGTGCATTATCCATACCGCGCTCCGGTGGTTTTCGTCTGGTCTTAATAGTGCACTGAAAAAGCTAATGCCTCCGGCTGATCCTCACTGGAAGCTCTACAAATATGTGGAGAAGGCTCTCGAACTTTGCGGATCCCGTTACTCTGTGGATTATGGTGGGAACCCTGTGCCAAAACCTGCATCTTCTGCGCCCTTTTCCAAGCCTTCCAAGAGTCTCCGAGACTCCGCCCGTGTTCACGACCGCAGAGGTCGTTCCAAGACTCTGCCCAGGTTCACGACCACAGAGGTCACTCCCGAGACTCCATTCTTCTCCACAACTGCAGAGGTCGCTCCCAAGACCATGTCCATGGCTATGACCACAGAGGTCTCTTCCGAGACCCTGTTTCCCCCTTTCCCTCACATCCCATGGACTTTTAAAAAAAAAATATTGTTCTTGTTGAGAGTCTGGAATCCGCTCCTTATTCATGAATGTTTCCCCCTGATTGGTTCCTCAGGTGTTCCTCATTGTTTCCACAGGTGATCCTTGTTTTCCCTTGTGTATTTAAGTCCTTGTTTCTTTGTCGGTCTTTTTATGTATTGTTCTGTACTTGGATTCCCTGTGTTTTTGTTTTGTTTTATATAGAGTTTCTTTATTTATTTTCATGTTATTAAAGCTGCATTTAGATCCTCGTTTGCCTTGTTACATTCTACTGGTTTGCATCTGGACCTACAATTTACATTGGGCTTCAAATTGTGACCCAACACATTCAAATTGTTATTTGTACAAGTAATTAAAATACAACATGAAATGTATTAATATTACACTGTAAAATGTGAGGTAATGGGATTTGGGTGGTAACATCTGATTTAATTGGTTTCAAGTTAAAAAAAAAAAAAAAACTGCGTAAAAAGAATTACAATATGGCTTTATCCTGGCTGCATTAGGTTAGGCTAACAAAAGTAATTTAAGAGTTTAATCAAATACATCCTTAAAGATGCATTCAGTAACTATTTGATCATGTCACCTTGGACTTACAGTGACACTTAGTGGTGTGGATGCAGCATCATTCAAAAGCAATAGTGTTCAGTTACAGATGCCAGTGAAGAAATTCACTATACACAATCAGCCATGGTTAATTCATAGCATTTAATCCAAGAGTGAAAAATGTCTAATATCAAGACAGTTACTGAGATTAAGTGAGTTTTATTTGGCTGGTCATGTGATTCTAACAAGGCCGCCCCCATGAGAGCACCCCTGCCAATTAAAGATTAATAAGGTTACTGAAATTACAGGAGTACTCATCTCATGTGAGTGCTCATGATTTTATACATATGTTTCAAAACTACAATTCATTTCTTTATGAGAATTACTTTTTTAACAGGGAAAAAAAATACTGAGAACTCCTTTAAGGCAGATCCAGCCCAAGTCATAAGATAACTAAATGGCTGCTTGGGGCCCCCCGTGGCCACAAGGGGGCCCCCAAGAGCACATCAAATGACAGATTTATTTATTTATTTATTTTTTTGTGATATATTATGTCAATGGACAATGGTAATTATACAAAAATGCTATATTAAAAGCAATATTATGTTAACGGGCTGCAGGATGCAATCACAGACAGTAGCATTACAGCAAAACAGCAATGTCACAAAAAAGGACGTATCCCTCTGGTGCATAGAAAAAGAAAAAGAAGAAAACAGAGGAAAACAGAGCAAGAGATAAACAGCAAGATAAAGGTATGTTAAGTAGCTAGGCTATGCTGCAAGCTAATGTTAGCTGGCTAGTTAGCTAACATAGCCAAGGTAGCATATCTTCTTTTTTTAGGAAAGTACATGTTTGATTAAACATCTATAAATAACCTTGTCATCTTAATATATTATAATACAACATATTACTTATCTAGTTTTAGATTAAAGTTTTTGTCTTCAGTGTAAAAATAACTTTCCTGGGTATATATTTTTGTTACAAATAAGCTTCTGTTCCATAAACTTGGTACTGATAACAGCTTAACATTATTTAGATTAGTCTACTATTTTGGGGTCTTTGCTATTATATTTCAATATCATTATGCCTCATTTAGCTAGTTATAGATTAAGAGTTGTTGTTTTAGCTGTACAAACAGCTTGCTGCTGTGTATAATAATTTATGTCTTTAAAATAACATTCTGTTCCATCAACTATATGCTCTTATGTAACTTTTAAATATTTTTTAAATATTTTAAACTTTTAAACGCCACCTGCCCCAAGTGCCAGTGCAACAGCTGATGATGATACAGCAGGTGAGTTTTCTACAATCCCAGATCAGTTTATTTATATGGATAAACCATGCCTTTTGTGGGATCTTTTTTTGTTTTTGACAGACAGTTGCATTACCTTCTAATATGACATCTAACATGGCTAGGTTTTATTATTATTATTGATATTTTCATCTTTCATCAGCACCTGCATCCACTGATCCAACTGTTCCATGTCTGTTTCAACCTCAGCAGATGTGGCAAGTTAATAGCACAGCAGCCTTTGTATTTGCTTAGTTACTGTAGAATATACTGAGATTAATATTTCTAATTATAATTATTAAATAATAACTTCCAGCCTACAACAGGTGTGTGTTATATTTATAGTGTGCGAATAATCAAGCATTGACAATAGTCAATCATATTGGCGGGTATAAAAGCGGGGAAATACGTCGAGTTCTACAACACAGCAACTGGAGGGCAGCTGGGACTGCCTAAAGGATACGCGGATCCACTTCGTAAGGGGACCGTACCGCGGACAATACACACAGGGGGAGTCCACGTAGGAGTCCTGACCTGTGTAGCACCTATTCCAGAACAGGGTAGATTAAGTACCCGCAGTGGATTGGGTCGGCAATTTCCTCCGCTGAACTGCGGACCCAAAGGGCTAGGGAGGAATCATCCAGGAATCCGAATGAGTGGGATCTCCTGGGAGAGAAAGCGCGCAATTTTACCTCGGCCGAGGGAAAGGGCGCCAGGGGCAAGCGATCCGCCCGGTCAGTCCATCAGCATGTTACCAAGTTCTACCGGCTCGGGACTGAGAAAACACGGGACAATACTGACTCAACCCGGAGATTGTAGAATCTCGCAAATGTATTAGGTTTTGCCCAACTCGCTGCTCTACATATGTCTGCCAGGGAGTTGACCCTGGCTAGTGCCCACAAGGACGCAACACTCCTTGTTGAGTGTGCTCGGACCCGCAAGGGGGGGGTGGGGGCATGGCCTGGGTGTGATAGGCTAACAAAATCTGAACATCTAAAGCTCTGCGTGCGGTCCAAGTAGGTACTCAAAGCATGTACCGGCTGCCTCCTCCCGGGGCAGCGCTTGCAGGTTCACTACCTGGTCTCTAAAGGGCATGGTAGGAACCTTGGGCACGTAGCCCGGTCATGGTCTTATGATCACATATGTGTCTGCCGGACCGAACTCCAGGCAAGTGTCGCTAACAGAGAACGCTTGTAGGTCCCGACCCTCTTGATGGAGGTGAGCGCGATCAGCAGGGCCATGTTTAGAGAGAGGGCCCTGAGTCCAACTGATTCTAGCAGCTCGAAGGGAGGTTTCTAGAGGCCTGCGAGGATCACTGAGATATCCCAGGAGGGGAACAGGCTTGGCCGGGAGGGATTCAACCTCTGGGCGCCTCTTAGGAACCTGATAATTAAGTCGTGCTTACCCAAAGACTTGCCGTCTACTGCGTCGTGGTGGGCTGCGATGGCAGCAACATACACCTTTAGGGTGGAAGGGGACAGCCTCCCTTCCAGCCTGTCTTGTAGAAATAAGAGCACTGACCTAACTGCGCACCTCTGTGGGTCTTCAGCCTGGGAAGAACACCAATTTGCGAACAAGTGCCACTTCAGGGCGTAAAGATGCCTGGTAGAAGGGGCTCTGGCTTGGCTGATTGCGTCTACGACGGCAGGTGGTAGACCAGCTAAATCTTCCATGTCCCGTCCAGGGGCCAGACCTGTCCCTGAGAAAGAAGGTCCTTCCTCAGGGGAATTCGCCAGGGAGGGGCTGTCACGAGTACGAGGTCCGAGAACCAGGCCCGTGTAGGCCAATAAGGAGCCACCAGCGTGACTTGTTCCTCGTCCTCCCTGACCTTGCACAGCACCTGTGCAAGAAGGCTCACTGGGGGAAATGAGTACTTGTGCAGCCCCACAGGCCAGTTGTGCACCAGTGTGTCTTCCCAGAGGGGAGCCTCTGTTCGGGCATGCCTCTGTTGGCGGCAGGCAGGGGTTATCGTCACACGGTGCGTGCCGCGGCACCATGCTCATCTCGGGACTCGAGTCAGAAGCCAGTGCTGAAGCGGTCTCATATGCATCAACCCCAGTGGCGCGACCACCGCGGAGGATGCCATATGCCCCAGGAGCCTCTGGAAAAGTTTTAAAGGGACTGTTGTGCCTGGCCTGAAAGAGGCGAGGCATCTCAGAACTGACTGTGCACGCTCGTTGGTGAGGCGTGCCGACATTAATACTGAGTCTAACTCCATGCAGAGAAAAGAGATGCTCTGAACCGGGGCGAGCTTGCTCTTTTCCCGGTTGACCTGAAGCCCCAGGCGGCTGAGGTGGTCTCTGTGAACGCATAGTAACTCTTGTGAGTGGGCCAGAATAAGCCAGTCGTCGAGGTAATTGAGTATGCAAATGCCAGCTTCTCGGAGCAGGGCAAGAGCTGCCTCTGCGACTTTCGTGAAGACGCGAGGGGACAGAGACATGCCGAAGGGGAGGACTTTGTACTGATACACCTGGCCGTCGAACGCGAACCGTAGAAAGGGTCAGTGTCGAGGCAGAATTGAGACGTGGAAGTATGGGTCCTCCAGGTCTACCGCTGCGAACCAATCTAGATGCCGGACGCAAGTTAAGATGTGTATTTGCGTTAGCATTTTGAATGCCTGGTTGAAAACTCGCAAGTCCAAGATTGGTCGTAAGCCGCCGCCTTTCTTGGGTACTAGGTCTGTGACCCTATCAGCACAGATCCATTTTTGAGTTGTGATTTGCCATTTGCAGAGATGGTTAGTAATGTGCTACATTTACTTGAGTAACTTTTCTGGGGATAAAATTACTTTTGGGGCATGTTTAAAAGTGGGTTCTTTTTACTCTCACTCAAGTAAATTTCTAATGAAATTTTTTAAACTTTTGCTTTGTTACAATGGGCGGCATTCCTGTCATTACATTACTGGGTTTAATTTTAGTTAATGTGTAATTTATTGAGCGATTATTGAATGGGACTTTTATGACAGCGGAAGTTCACACAGCTATGTGCGCTGTCACAGACTGACAGTGAAATAAGAATAGTTTCGTCATGCAATGCCTTCATTTAATACCAAGACAAGCAGAAATTTCAAGGTTAAAATTGAAGCTCCAGTTTAAGGCAACACTCTAAGTAAGTTGTGGCTCTAATGCTAATGTAGGATTTTCTGTGTAATGTTATGGTCATTTTCATTGTGATTCTGTAACTGGGCTCTTATGACATTAGATTTTAAGGGTACATTTTTAAATCGGTGCAGCAATAAATCAGTGTGCTTAGTCCCATGTCATGAGCAGTATTTACGCATTTACCCCAGACCCTCGCACTAGCAACTAACACAGCTACTTCGGGCTGATTAACTGAAAACCATGTAAACATCCAAGTTAAGTGTAAATGCCCTTTTCTCTGCTGTTTGCGTGATTGACATCTGGAGCATGAACAGACAGCATTTCTGTGTGTGCACAGCAATGGTTGCACGTTAGAGAGGTGCGAGCACGAGGCGAACGTATGGCGAATAATATATATATTAATATAAAGAGTACATTTGAATCAGAACAGAATAATTGAATCATCCATAGAATTATAATTTCTCAGTGAATTATTTATTAAATAAAGAATTATTCAAACAAATTGAAAAATTCTGCAAAAATATAAATAAAGAGTACATTTTAAAATGTATCTGTATGTTTTGCCTCTCTATATGTAATTGTTATTTTAATCAAGTTATGATTTGTCAAAAAGTAATTTAATACATTCAGCATGAAATAAAACATTGCAGGGGTGAAGGAAGCAGTAAACTCCCAGCTCATACGTCTTCCCCGGGTGGATTATGGCAATTAACCATTGTCGAGTACACTCAAATGTACACTAGCAATTAGAGTGCATTGTGGGCAAGAATGAGTGAACAAAAGTAGGGAACGAGGGGCTCACTCAGAATTCAGACACTCCTACAAATTGGTGAACACCCAAAATAGTGCACTATATAGTAGATAAAGGGCAGTTTCAGACTCAGCAAGTGTTCCACGACTGGAGTTGGTGCCCTAGGTAGGCTGCGTACTCTGCGTTTAGAGAGCGGCGCTACTGCTGTACAGAACTAATGATCTAAATTCTTTCAACACTGAAAACTGTAACTTCACTGTAATAAGAATCCAGGCAGGACATTAAAAGCAATTAAATTAAATATCATCAATAAAGCATGTTCTTTCTTTAGTTTATAATTCAGCATTATATATTGTGTCCCTGTGGGACGTTTTCAATGTAATAATTACTTGAAACTCCGATGGATATCTTCAGTGATAGGTATGGATGAGAAACGGATCACTTTCACTCTCTTATTCTTGTGTTTTTGGTGATTCACATTCTCATTCTCTGCATATCACCCCCTGCTGGGCACAAATATTGATCTGTTTCTCACACACATCTATCATATCACTTATGAATATATGGATTTAACTACTGTATTCTTATGGATTACTTTTTGGATCCTAAAAAAATTGGCACCCATTCACTTGCATTGTACTGACCTACAGAGCTGAATTATTCTTCTAAAAATCTTAATTTGTGTTCTGCAGAAGAAATTAATTTATGCATATCTGAGATGGCTTGATCCCTTTAAAGTGATTGCTCTGCCATAATTTAATATTCTGTCATTATTTCCCAAGTTGTTCCAGACCCATGTGTTCTTCTGTATTCTGTGGAACACAAAAGATGTTAGGGACTGACAGTCTCAGTCACCATTCACTTTCAAAATTTAGAGTGGGAAAAAAAAATGACTTGTGTATTATGTAATGAAATATAGGAGAGTTTACATCCATTATGTCATTTGTGAAAGTAACGTGTTACTCTCTACTTTTGTACTCTTTTAATTTGATACTTTCTTACTCTTACTCAAATAATTATTTATGTTCATATTTTTTCTTCTATTTGAGAAATTCTGGCCTCTACTGCCTCTACTGCTACAAAATCTGAAGCAGATATCTAATGGGATACCGATCTGAGAGAAAGCCTTGAGTTGGAATTTACATCTCCACACAACAGCCCTGAACTTCAGATCACCCAATGACATGCTCATTGTTTACCTGTATCAACTACTCTTTATAATGTGGCCCCAAACACATATTTCTTACAGCTCATCAGTTGTGGGCATTCAGGCCAAGACCAGATGAACAGTGAAATCTAATGTAATACCAGTTCAGTGACAGCAGTAATGGGTCATAAATTCGAAGTTCAGGTAGGGTTTGATTGTAAATCAAAGGCCCAGACTACTGGGCTGATTTAAATCTATCAAGCCTTGGTGCGAGGTTTTAAAGGCTTTTAAAGAGAGGCAGGATACTTTATTGCCTGGGAAATGCTCTGTCCTTAGTTCAGTACCTCAGCACAATATGTTAAGACTAAAAAAGACAAAGCCCATGGCCAAAGTCCCTTTCAAGGCAAGTCAATCCACTCAAGACTTGGTAACAATCCTGAGCAGCTATTTCCAGTCAAACGTGCAGCTACAACTGTATATACTTTAATGGGGAAAGACAGAAATCTCCAAAACTGTCAAGATTACGTTAAAATAACATATAACATAATTTCATTATTTACGCCATCCCAGAAGTGGTGACTTTCTCTCTTCTGCTGAACACAGACACATATTTTTTTTCAAGAATATCTTAACTCTGTAGGTCCATACAATGAAAGTGAATGGTGTTCAGAACATTGACGCTCCAAAAAGCACATAAAGGCATCACAAAATAATCCAAAAGACTTCAGTTGTTTCCATGTCTTCAGAACAGAGATTCCGTGGATTTAACCACTGGAATCATATGGATTACTTTTGTAATGCATTTGTGTGCTTTTTGGAGCTTCAAAGTTTTTGTCACCATTCATTTGCATTGTGAGGACCTACATAGCTGTAATATTCTTCTAAAAATATTTGTTTGTGTTCTGCAAAAGAAAGAAAGTCATACACATCTGGGATGTCATGGCGGTAAGTAAATTGATGAGAGAATTTTCGGGTGAACTCTTCCTTTATAAAATCTGACAACAATGGTATTTTCCAACTAATTGCAATTTTTTGGTTCAAATCACACAATTGTACTGTATGTTTTAGGCTAATTTAGCCTGTGCATTTTCAAGAGAAAAACAAGCATGCAATGCCTTAGTCAAAAAGGTGTTTGGCTCTTTAAACTGTAAAGTGTGACTAAAGCCATATTGAGTGTTTTGAATTTTTATAGAAGTGGACCATCTCCTCGCCTTACAGTGCCTCAGATATGGCACAGAAGGATATGTGGAACTTTTAAATCACATTTGCTAATCTGAGCATTAGGGTCAGGTTTTGAAAGGTGTTTCTTGTACTCCATGACCACTTGTTGGGATATAGCATTTGAAAATGAATAATCACTGTCAATGACAGTCCGGCTTAGCACCTTGAAGTAAAGTTCTCACTATCGTGGCATTTGCCGGTTCGCTTCTTTTCACAGCAAGGTCATGATAAAGATAAAAATAATCTCCAGTGACAAATTTGTTTTCTAAGGCTTCACTCTCTCTCTCTCTATCATCTTTTTGAAAAATAGTTCCAGATAATGCTGACTCAAAGGGAGTTCTTTGATCACGCTGATGAATTGCCTTGTCTCGGTAATTTAAATATATCTAATGTGTGTTTAAAGAGGAAAATAACTGTGTGAAATGGCACAGTTGTTCTTTTATAGATTACATTGGTTCTGTGCTCGGAATAAGAAATATGGAGCCATTACTGTTTTGGAAAATGCAGTCATGAAAATTTTATCTCAATAGATTGCTGCAGGCCCATAACTGTGCATCCAAAGACATGATGCTATTATCCCCACAATATATTTGCATACTGACTGTTACCACTTCAACCATGTTTTTTGTTTAGTTTATTGCATTAGCATCTTACTACCCATAACTATAATTAGAAACTACTGAGAGTGTGTTTCTAAAGGTGTTATCAAGCATAGGTAATGGCCAGAGCACTGGCAGTATGTATTCAGACTACTGAATGGTGCTGTGTGGGACACCAGTGATCTCTACATATCTGCCTGTAAAAATATTATTTCACATTTGAACAAGCACCATCTGAGTCATCTCTCAGCTGTCCGGACCAGCAATAAAACACAGTTTATATGCTTTTGCAAAGATGATGCAGTTGTTTCTCTCAAATACGCGCGCACACACTCACACACACACACATTCATATATATATATATATATATATATATATATATATATATATATATATATATATATATATATATATATTAGTGTATAAATATACTGGATATATGTAGTATATATACAGTATATAAGGGCTGTCAACATAACATGTTTATTTTAGTGCAATCAATTATACAACAGACAACACATTACAAAAATTAATGCCCCCTGACCCCGATACTGATACCAGTAATCGGGTCCGAAACTGCACTCACGTACTGGTACTCATAAAAATGTTCATGTTCCAAAAACTAAACGGTCTGATGTACGGATGTCATTGTGTAAACATTCAGCGTACAAATTGCGATATGTCTGATTGCCTTTTTTAATTGCAAAAGGCTATGATTTAATGAAGTAAATATACATTCTACATGTGCTGCACCTTTCAAAGCAAATGTGTGAACTGGGCTTCTTATACAATTAAAGCATGCATCATGACATACACGCACACAGCTCTCTCTTTTGTTTAGTAGATAACAGAGCAGAGCATGGATTTACCTTGTAGCATGCAGAAAAAAATTATTTTAACTACATATTTATTTAATAAAAATCACAGCTTTTATGCTGTGAGTCATAATTACATTGGCTCATGCAGCAACCTCTTTTTCATTTGTCACTTCTGTATAGTTGTGTAAAATTGACTGTAATAATAATAATAATAATACTAACAATAAACCAATATTAAGTGTATTATATTTTACAATATCTATAATATAATATAATATATATATATATATATATATATATATATATATATATATATATATATATATATATATATACCACATATGTATGATAAAAAAATATGTAATCGTATATTGAAAAAATAATTGTTCTATTTTCATTTGATTAAAGTTCTCTTGTGAATTTTATAATGATATTCATTTCATGTACTGTGTAATGTTGTCAAATCAACCAATCTCTGCATTATCCAATGAAATTGTAGGATCTTTGTATCAGTGTGTCAGTTTGTATCAGAAATTACACCATAACTCTGTAGTTAATCATCATGAATGTCACTTGCCTTTGCTGCATTTCATGATCTAAACAGTAAATTTAGTTAAGATGGGTTAAGGTAATTATGTATTTGTGAGCATGAGCTTATTATATAAAAATAATCCCTATTCCCAACGCAGACTTATTGTGAGAAGCTTTCAGCAGTATAGCATTCACATTTAATGACAGGAATTGTGAGTATACAGTAATCTCTTTAGAGGGTTGCGGTCTTTTAAACCAGTCATGCATAGCCTTTGCCTAGAGTAAATGTCTGCCAAGGGCATGCATTTTGAGATGGTGAGTTGTATCGTGCCACTGGACCTTCTCTTTGTTGGCAGTGTAGTATCTCACAGTCGTTATTTCAATGTGCATTTCAGATGCCATGTCATGTCTTATAAAGTCATATCATAATTTTTCTGAACATGCAAACAAAACAAAAAAATTGTCATAACATGCACCCAGGGGCAGTACATGTCAAGGATAGTGTTCCCTAACTGGAGCGGCTGTGGCTCAGTTGGTAGAGTAGGTTGGCCACTAATCGCAGGATTGGTGGTTCAAAGCTCATTGCGAGGACATGACCATGGCAACGTTCCGGGCATGGCTCGCTTTCGTAAGAAAGCATGCCACCCCAGCGGCTCCCCACCTCAGTTCTACTACCTACAGGTACGAGGCCAGCGCGGCTAGCACTGGGGGTGATTAGGGGACCCCAATGTGACCACCTCTGCCGGATAAATCCCCACGGATCTCCCATTCCCAAGCACGCTCGTTTGCTCTGGTTAGGCTTCCGGATGAGTGCGCTGGCTCGTCTCAGGGTGAGTTCGACCTATTGTTTGGTGCCTGTGAAGGTGATGAGCTATCGAGCAAAGCAGGCTCATCTTTTCTCTCTCCCCTGAACCCTCACTGCACGATGATTGGTTTGTGGGCCCGTGGCTCCGCTAACAGCCACGGCCTGCCCCAATTTCTTTCTTCCCGGAAGTCCATGAGAAGCTGACAAGATTTTGGACGGCCCCTTTTAATGCCCTGTCCCAATCTTTCATCTCCCCCACCCTCAATTCCCTCGATGGTTTGGCTGCCAAGGGCTACTCGGCAATGCCCCCAGTGGATAAGGCACTTGTGGTACACCTCTGCCCGCAGAGCGCCACCACCTGGTGCGGGTGCCTGAAGCTCCCATCTAGCGCCTGTAGGTTTACGTCATACCTAGCGGCCAAAGTCCATCAAGCCAAGGTGCTAAAAGAGCTGCTCGAGGGTAGTTCCACCCCAAGATTGATGCAGGAACTGAGCTCAGCGACCGACCTTGCTCTCCGGGCGACGAAGGTCACAGCGCAGTCTCTCGGGCAGGTGATGTCCACCATGTTGTTCCAGGAGTGCCATCTTTGGCTCAACCTGGTTGAGGTAAGAGAGGCCGACAAGGCACTGTTCCTTAACGCCCCCATTTCCCAGGCTTGCCTATTTGACACCATCAAGGACTTTGCCCCTCTGTCTGCAGAGTGCCGCCATCTGGCGCAGTTGCCTGAAGCTCCAATCTAGCGCCTGTAGGTTTACGTCGTACCTGGTGGCCAAAGCCACCAAAGTCCATCAAGCCAAGGTGCTGAAAGAGCTGCAAGAGGGTAGTTCCGACCCAAGATTGATGCAGGAACTGCACTCGCGACCGAGAAGCAGCAGACTGAGACCATCCAATACATCCTGCCCAGAAAGCTGCACGATGATCCGGGCTACTCTCACGTGATCCTGAGACCCCGACCGGGCTATGTGCCCAAGGTTCCCATGACCCCATTCAGGGATCAGGTGGTGAACCTGTAAGTGCTGCCACAGGAGGAGGCAGACCCAGCCTCGACATTGCTGTGTCCGGTGCACGCTTGATGCACCTATTTGGACCGCACGCAGAGCTTTAGTGTCTCTGAGCAGCTCTTTGTCTTCTTTGGTGTACAGCAGAAAGGAAGTGCTGTTTTCAAGCAGAGAATCGCCCACTGGATCATTGACGCCATAGCTATGGCATACAACGCACGGCATGTGCCGCCTCCTAGAGGAGCCCATTCTACCAGGAGTGTGGCAGCCTCCTGGGCCCTGAACACTGGCGCCTCTTTAACAGACATTTACAGAGCAGCAGGCTGGGCAACACCCAACACCATTGCGAGGTTCTACAATCTCTGGGTTGAACTGGTTTCATCCCATATCTTAGCAGGAACCAACAGGTAAGTCCGGGACAGTTGGCCGGGTGTATCGCTTGCGCATTGTGCCTTTCACCTCTACTGAGCTGAAGAGGTGTGCTGTTGACTCCCAGTAGTGTTCACAAGATGTGTTCCCTGGATGACTTCCTCCCAGCCCTGTGGTAGATGAGTTTGTGGAGAAACTTGCTGCTGGCTCAGTACACATGCTAACTAAGACCTGTACTTGGCTAGGTGCTCCACATGTGCTGGTTCCCTGTATGTAACACCTTGCGATGTATATCTTCAACTAAATTGTTTCCCTGTTGGTAAACTACATCTTGTCATGACTGGGCTAGCCTGAATCTATTCTTTCTTATTGCAGTCGACTTGTCCCCAAAGGGCCATTGGACACTCCTAACAGTGTTGGGGGAGGTTACGTGTCGCCCTGGTGCACTGGCTACGAGGCACACAGCAGTCTGCCCGTCTCGAACGGCTAGTTCACGTAACACAGTCCAGCTAGTTGTGGCGTTTTTGTTGGGGACCCCTAGTGTCACTTCATCGACACAACGTCGAGTGAGTGACAGATAGGGAACGTCCTGGTTACTTCTGTAACCTACAGTCCCTGATGGAAACAAACAGTCGTTCTTTGTATGGAAGATCAACAGAAATCTTCCAATGGCTGGTGTCAGCTGTACTTTCTAGGCAATGGTATCCTTCGAAGAGCTTCCTGGCAACACACACACACACACACACACACACACACACACACACACACACACACACACACACAGTGGCACAGCTTATCTCTCCAGCATCTCTTCATCATGAGGGAGGTCATTGAAGCTCACAAACACAAATTATACGAGTCAAATTCCGTCTTTTTCTAGAGCCAACAGTCAGATGCTCTGTATTTCTGATGATGCTGCAACTTATGTGGAAACAGAGCAGTGTTAATGAAAGCAAGTTGGACTGTCATTAAAGTGATGCTCTGGTCTAGACATCAATTTTGTTACTCTAAGTATTTGCACAATATTTACCTTCTCTAGATGAAGTACCAATTTAACTCAGAGCCAAATCTTAAGGGACATGCCTGACTGAAAGGTGTATCGGCTTGCTGTCAGGCAGCAGAGCAAGGGATAGAGAGAGATCAGAAGAGAAAGTTGTGGTGGATGGAAAAATATAAAAATGGCTGCAAGCAAAGATAATATATCAGTTCTTGTCCAAAACCTAGTGAGCTGCCATGCTGTCAACTACCTAATGAATGCAGGCACTTCTAGCTATGCTATCTTGATATCGTGCATTTTTGCTTTCCAAAATGTGTCAGAATGTGTAGCTATGAATTCAACTTTAACACACACATTTATTGTTTACTTGAAAACACAAACATTTGAGGGACATGAACAATTGAGAATATTTTCCACTTAAAGACTGTAACTTGCCACAACTACAGATGTGGCTACCAAACATTATTTGTTTAAACATTATTTGTCCAAACAAGACACGTATAGGGACATGGACTAACATACATACACAAACACTTAAATACAATTGTGCATGTGATTAAATATTGTGAAATTGTGTATTTGATTTATTTTGTAATAAAATACAATAAAATAAAAATTAATTTTGAAAAATTTGTGCTTGTTTACTGTTGTAGATAAGTGTTCATGAGTTCAAAATATTGTTCAAAATGTGTATTTAAAAATAGTGTTACTCTAATGAAATTGTGAAACTTTTGTGCTGATTACTAGTGAAGACAAGTGATCGTGGGTACAAAGTAGTATTTGTGAAAAACAAATGTGAAAATATTGTTAATTATTATATTGGAATTATTGTTGTAGTTTTTTTATCCCCTTTTCTCCCAATTTGGAATGCCCAATTCCCACTACTTAGTAGGTCCTCGTGGTGCGCAGTTACTCACCACAATCTGGGTGGCGGAGGACAAGTCTCAGTTGCCTCCGCTTCTGAGGCTGTCAATCCAGGCATTTTATCACGTGGCTCATTGTGCATGACACTGTGGAGACTCTGTATGTGGAGGGTCATGCTACTCTCTGCAATCCATGCACAACTTACCATGCAACCCATTGAGAGTGAGAACCACTTATCACGACCACAAGGAGGTTACCCCATTTGACTATACCCTCCCTAGCAACCGGGCCAATTTAGTTGCTTAGGAGACATGGCTGGAGTCAGTCAGCACACCCTGGATTCGAACATGTGACTCCAGGGTTGGTAGTCAGCGTCAATACTCGTTGAGCTACCCAGGCCCCCATTATTTTTGTACTTAAAAAATAAATAAAATAATTGCCATTCATACTGAACAATGGTCTTTAGGGCGAGTTGAACTTTACACCTATGGAGGATTAAACTCTTGTGGACTTGTGTATTTGAACACCTGGATGTGGAACTCTCCTCGGGACTTTAGACAACCAGGGGTTGTTTTCTCAAGGGGAGGATCATTCACAAGAAAATGAGTGGAGCAGGTGCAGGGGTGATTGCTGTAACAAAGGAGGCAGTGGTAACTTTACAGGAGAGTCTGGTCGAAGTGCTCTGCCATAGCTCTGTCCAATTCAACAGAGGCCCAGCATTCCTGTTCGATGAGTGAGATCTCTGAGGAGACGAAAGCAACTGATTGGAATTTGAACTTTGTTGCCGATAGTGCTGGCTTAGAAGTTGAGGAGGAGTGTGCAGTGTTAACCAGGTATTTGGCTCTTCAGTTTCTCCACTGACCCTGTGGAGTTTCCACAACTGTCTCTCCTCCTCCCCCACCCGCGAGTTGCCTGCAGAGAAAAATCTTCTGATCTTGTACACGTTGACGCACACACACACACACACACACACGCACATGTTTATTAATAATTGTATTTATAATGTTTGTGAATATGTATGATGTGTTAGTGTTGGGATTCCATTATTAATTTGATTTTGACCATGTCTTGTCTATGTAAAAATACACTTTGCACAATTCAGTTTATTTGGTTTGTGACTTTTCTGTTGTTAACAACTATAATGATTAGAGAAATTGTTAAAAATGTATAACAAAATTTTTCATTTGTAACAGGTGGTTTTTAGCTTAGTTACAGCTATCCTGGACAAGTGGATTCTTTCTGATGGGTTAAACCTGTCTGGCGCCCGAATATATTTAATTAATTATCATTTTTATTTAACCACATGAACAGCGTTGCAGGGAGTGCTATAATGGACATTAGCATGAACTGTCTGCTTCTAAGGTAAGTTTTCTCTTTCAGCCAGCTGCTGTCATGGCAGAGCATCAGTTTCAAGACAATATTGCCAAGCTAGTTGAGATCAATATATTTATAGCAACTTATCTGAATAATTACTTCCAGTTTCATTGCACATACCTTTTGAAGGAAACTCTATGGCCCTCTTGAGTTCTAAGGTTTGTTACGGCTACAGTAAGTTAAGGTAAGTTAAGGTAAGGTAGTTTATTTATATAGCACAATTAAAAAAAACGGGTAGTTGACCAATGTGCTGTACTATTTGTAAACATATGCAAAGAACAAAAAACACACAAAACACTAATATTGTACAAAACATACATCTAACTTCTCACATAAAGACAATAGGCTACTAATATATCTGAGTTTTTAAAAGAGATTTAAAAGATACCACTCTGGATGCAGTTCTAATATGCAAACGCAGACTATTCCCTAGCTTCGGAGCCATCACTGAAAAAGAACAATCACCCCAACATTTTCGTCTGGACCTCGGGACAATCAATAATTTTTGGTCAGAGGACCTAAGTGATTGTGGAGTGGAGGGGGGCGGGGCCGGGCTGGAATGTCGCACACCCAGTCCCCAATCGGCCTGATGGGGCACACGAGGGATAAAGGCGGCCAGTGACGACGGTTCGAGAGAGAGAGATCAATCACGGACATGTGACATTTTTTGACATTTTTTTTTTTAAGATTAAAGACTTAAAATATATATATATATATATATATATATATATATATATATATATATATATATATATATATATATATATATATATATATGTTTTGTTGGTTATTATGGGAATTAAATATTTTTTACTGGAAACTATAATGGTCCCTGTGGGTCCCTGTGGGTCTTCGTTGGTAATGTTATACCATTGGGCCATACCATAATGGGGATACCATTATGGGCCACTACAGAACTGTAATTGAAACCAATACAAACCATTAAATCATAATGAAATATGATCCAATATCCCACCACAAAAGCCATTTTGTAATTATTGTAATAATTATTAACTGATGGTTCAAAATGGTATTTGTAGTGGAAACCAATACAATTTTGAATGTTTTTCAGTAGGGTATAAACATATTTATAATCAACATCTAGCCACCATCTTGTATCATCGCAATGCATTCTGAGATTGGTTCCTCCATGAAAGATACATGTGAAGTCGCTCTAGAATTTCGCCAAATGACTGTATCTTACAACCTTTTGAAACATGGTTGGGACTGTGCTTGTGATGCCATAAAAGGCTTTTGGAACCAAGCCATCCTCATCATTAGAAGGCCTCATGCTATATGTTGTAGGTTTTCACAGCAGGCTTGCAGGGCTGTGAATATTGCGTCAAAATTGTCCAAGCGGTGTTCCTGTGGTGGGTTGTTTGATTTCATCTCCTGCACTCAGGAGTGCTTAGAGGTCGAGGGATTTATGTAGAAAAAGAATTTCCTCTCCTGCTGCTACCAGCCCTGTGTGAGATGCTAGAATTTTTTATGTGTCTCTTCGGCCGTGATCATCGAGGTGCCTTTGGGAGAAGACGAAATAGAAAACCGACCCGGGAAAAACAGACACATGCTACTATCTCATCTCAGGCAATTTCATAGCAGCTAAGAAGCAAGATGGGATATTCATAGAAGTAGACTATTTAGGGCTGAGCACACAGGAGAGTGTTTATTCACCCCAGCATGAGAGGCATTCAACAGGCTTTCCATTTCGATCTGCCTATATCTCTCGCTCTGTCTGGCTCGAACGCAGCCATGCCGAGTCATTAGTGCTGGCATAGCAGACATATGCTATCTGTAACACGTCACATACCCATCACTCTGTCTACTCCATCCTCTCCCTCTTTTTATTTCCCTGTCTTTGAAGTCATCGATGGAGTCTTTGACTTTAATCAGCGTTGTGTTGCGTACCTGCATTACTCGTTTTCTCCACCACATAAAAGTGCTCTCACGAATGAGGCATCACATAACAGATTTCAATATTTTCTGTTCCTTCTTCACAGAATCCATTTTACAGCTTTGCTGTAAATGCCACACCTTATTTGTGTACAACATTTCTAACCATACTTCATGGTTCAGCTAGCCTATTACTGTGTGACTGTAATTTGGTTTATTTTGTGGCAGAGCAGAACTGAGCACTGCCCCTTTAAGGATCCACCACCACCACCACCACCACCAACTAAAATGGCTGCTCATCAGATTACAGGTGTCAACAATCAAGGCAACTATAAAGGTAACCAGGAAGATGGTGGTATATATATATATATATATATATATATTTTTTTTTTTTTTTAGGCAAAATTGTTATCCAATACCAACTAGGCCTCTGTGGTTTAAAGTATTTGAACCTTAGTTGCTAAATTCCCAAATATATGAAACCGCTAGAGTTGGGGGACTTGACTCTACTCCAAGTCACAGGTCCAATTTGAATGGACTTTGACTTGTCACAGACTCTGCATTTTTACTCAGACTTGACTCTGACTCTGGGTTTTTTTTTTTTTTTTCTCTTGGAGTCCAACCGAGTCCATGGCATTTGCTTTGCAACAAACAAAATAAATTAAATGTAGCGAAACCGAAATAAATGGACACTTGCCTTGTTGTCATAGACGTAGCCAGTGTGTTTCACCCCCCATGCTGTAGAACATCCATTACTGGTGTGGTTGACACAAAACAGACAGGTACAGTTGAAGTCAGAAGTGTACATGTACCTTAGCCAAATACATTCAAACTCTGCTTTTCACAAGTCCTGGCATTTTATCGTTTCAATCAAAAAAAAAAAAAAGTCCTGTCTTTAAGTTAGGATCAATTCTTTATTTTAGGTGAAATGTCAGGATTATAGAAGAGTTATATATTTTCAGAAAAAAGTATTAATATTGGGCTTAAGTCTTTTTAGGCATAATGTGTCTAGGCTTCTGTAGTCTCTTGTGGTCAATGCGGTGTTGTAAACTTAGTTATCCTTGGTGAATTAACTGTAATTTTTGAAATAGTCTGGGGGGGGGGGAACATTTTTTATTGCTAAAGCATACTGCAACTCTGATAAACTGATATAAATGTTATTTTGGGCAGCAAAATGATTTGTTTATAATTTAATTATAGATTGGGTGACCAGATGTCCCGTTTTATTGCACATTTCAGTCATGGCTTTTGGTTGTGTAGCTCTTTTCTTTTTTTTCACGTTATATATCTGCATTGTCTCTGGTAGAGAAGTTATTTCAGCTTTTATTTCTTTAATCACATTCCCAGTGGGTAAGAAGTTTGCATTAGTATTTGGTAGCGTTGCCTTTAAATTGTTTAACTTGGGTCAATTGTTTTGGGAATCCTTCCACAAGCTTAAAGTTGCTGGAATTGTGTCCCATTCCTCCAGACTGGTGTAACTGAGTCAGGTTTGTAGGCCTCCTTGCTCGCACATGCTGTTTCAGTTCTGCCCAAAAATTTTCTATCGGATTGGGGTCAGGGCTTTGTGATGGCCACTCCATTATCTTGACTTTGTCCTCAATCCATTTTGCCACAACTTTGGAGGTATGCTTGGGGTCATTGTCCATTTGGAAGACCCATTTGCAACCGAGCTTTAATTTCCTGGCTGATGTCTTGAGATGTTGCTTCAATAAATCCACATAATTTTCTTTCCATATGATGCCATCTATTTAGTCAAGTGCACCAGTCCCTCCAGCAGCAAAGCACCCCCTCAACATGCTGCTGCCACCCCCACGCTTCACGGTTGTGATGGTGATCTTTGGCTTGCAAGCCTCACCCTTTTTCCTCCAACCATAACGATGGTTATTGCCAAACAGTTCAATTTTGTTTCATCAGAACAGAGGACATTTATCCAAAACGTAAGACCTTTGTCCCCATGTGCACTTGCGAACTGTATTTTGGATTTTTTTTATGGTGGTTTTGGAGCAGTGGCTTTCTTGCTGAGCAACCTTTCAGGTTATATTGATATAGGACTTGATTTACTGTGGCTATAGATACTTGTGAAGATGCTTGAGGAAACAAGTAGACAAGATCCTTTGCTATTGATTTGCACTTTTCGCATCAAATAACGTTCATCTCTAGGAGACTGAATGTTTCTCCTTCATGAGCAGTATGATGGCTGCATGGTCTCATGGGGTTTATACATCAGGCATTTGGAAATTGCTCCCAAGGATTAACCAGACTTGTAGAGGTCAACAAATGTTGTTGGGGTTTTTTTTTTTTTTGAGGTCTTTTTGATTTCTTTTGATTCGCCTATGAAGTCAAGAAATGAGGCACTGCGTTTGACGGTAGGCCTTAAAATGCATCCAAAAGTACACCTCCAATTGACTTCTAATAGGCTAATTGCTTTAAAGTCTTGACAATTTTCTAGGCTGCAGGGCAACGTTAACTTGGTGTATGTACATTTCTGACCCACTAGAATTTATACTCAAAAGTGAAACCATCTGTCTGTAAACAATTTTTGGAAAAGTGACTTGTCATGCAGAGTGTTACAATTCCCTGTTGTCTGCCTTGTGTTTTTCCCCTGTCATCTCTCCCTCACTACATTTCCCAGAATTCACTGCCGTCTGTCATTGTCTTCACCAGTTTATCGTTATCCTAGTGTATTTAAACCCTGTTGTTTTCTCCATCCAGTGTCGGTCGTTGAATGTTGTATGCTGTACCCACATGTTATCCTGCCTGAGTTCCTGCCCGAGCCTGTCCTGGATGTTCCCCGCCTTATTAGCCTTTGTTTTTTTTCCCATTGTGGATGTTTTGTTTTGTTCCTGTGTTTAGTCGTTTGTCTGTGCTTTTCAATAAAGCTGCACCTAGATCCCCACTCGTCTGCTCCATTCGTTACACAGAGATTAGATGTCCTAAACGACTTGAGACAACTATAGTTTTCTAACATGAAATCTGTAGTGTGGTTAAATTCGTTTTAATGACTTCAACCTAAGTGTATGTAAACTTCAGTGATATATTGCAAATGTATTAGAAACTACAAGGCATTTTCGCACGGAACCTGACAACTGGTAAATTCGCACATGCCATTTGTGCAGCCAAGATGGCAATTTCATCATGTTCATTCTAGTCTTCAACAAATAAGTTGAAATGGTTGAATGCAAGTTCTTATATAAAAATATAAGCTTCACATTTCTTAGTTTAAACCTTCCAGAAATTGCCCCCATTCACTTCCACTGTAAGTGCCTAAATGTAACTTCAATTTTTATTTTTTTTTTATTTTAAGAAAAGGAGGGATGTCAATGTATTTGTGATTTATCAATATTATGCCACAAATCCTATTAATTGAGCTTAACTTTTATTGAACCCGGAACATTCCTTTTAAATGTTGGGATTGTATTTTGAATGTTGTAATCTTTGTTCAAATGTGTACATGACAAGTTTACTCATTACACATGCAATATTGAATTATATGTGTGTATATAGTCTGTGGAATTTGTAAATTCAAAAATGTGGTTAAATAGTGAAAAAAAATATATATAATATAAGAGATACAAGATTACATATTTTATGTAGCCCTGCCCTTCTAAAGCTACATTACACAAATTGTACTGTAATTTACACATCCTGTTCAAAGGTTTGCACTCCCTTGGTTCTTGTGTTTTGCCTTTGAGCATCAATTGTCCCAAGTGTCAAAAGCTGGATGTCTATATCATTTTGCCACTGTTGGGAACAACTCAAATGTGAGGAAGATGCTGGGAAACCAAAGAATGTACAGCACTTTTCTTAAAGTGGGCAGCTTTACCGCTCAGGACGAAGCAGTGAATCATGAACAATTATTACACAAACAGTCATTAATCATAAAGCAGCCTACCATATTAAAGGGTTTGCGCTCATGCCAGAAGCTCTAAAGCTTGTGTGTAGTCTCATGAATGCACACAGAAGATCAACGGTCTGTGAAGAGTTTCACTTAATACATATGATTTCAGTTTGTTTCCCACCAAACCTTTTATCATATTCCTTCAGAACAAGACATGAGTCGCATACAATTATTTGTTAGACTTCTGAATTATACTTGGAGTCCTTTTTGGAGCTTAAAGTGGTCACCAGAAACTGCCATTGTGTGACATCAGAGCTTTTTTTTTTTCATAAATTTTCCCTTTTGTGTTTAAAGGAAAATAATGACTGGATTAATTTTTGGGTGAAGTAATCCTTTTAGAACCAAGGGAATGTAAACTTTTAAACCAGTGATCCTGTGCTAATACAGTTACTATTTTTGTCCTGTGGAATGTATGAGTATCTGTTGTCATAGCTTATTCAAGGTAGCACTAAAATGTTTATGATGCCACTTATATGGTAACAGATGGACACATCAGGTTTTTAGGTGCACAAGCAGTGCATAGAACTGCCCCAGGTTTTTTGCAAATTAACAATCATGTTCATTTTAAATGACCCTAATAATAGCAGTGGGCTTTTCCAGTGTTTTCGAATGTAGCATTTGCTGTCAAATCATGAGATGTAACTTCTCAGCGAGTGCTAATTACTAGTGTTGACTCATTATTTTCCCAAGCCAGTCGTCAGAGGCAAAAAATAAATATATAAGTCTTTCTTTAGATGGGGATTATTTTAGATAAAAGTTTACTAAATTGAAAGGACAAATTTAAAGTTTATTAAACATTAAAATTCTAAATGCCTAGCACAGCTTTTACTTTTTTTAGTCTATGTTTGAGTGGAGGGGGAATGGCAACAAATAACTGAAATGTCAACAATGCAGTAAGTATTGCGTTGAAGGACATTGTGTTCATACACCTAAAGCATATGCTTTCATTCTGAAACTACTTTGAAATTTGTTCAACAGGAAACTAATAATAAAATATAGAGGTGTTTTGTTACATTTTATATTGACAATTGTTTTTTTTTTTGTTTTTTTTTTTACTATGAAATAAGCTTTAAATATTGGTTGAGTTTACGGTTAGAATTTTAATTCAGATTCAGAAACTGATGAATTCGGACTCAAATCAGACTTGTCCTGTTATGGACTCTTGTGAATCCTACTCTGCCCCTTTTGGACTCAAATTGGACTTGATTGTTTAAAGACTCTGAATTGACTGACTCCAATAAGGTGAACTATCCCAACACTAGAAACTGCATTCATAATGGGGTTCAGCTGGACTAGATACACCCAGGCCTAATAACTGCCAGCCCTTTTCAATTAAATCAACACCTAACAGAAAATTTTCAGCAGCATGAAATTGCCTAAAAGGTCTCATCCAGTAGCATGCTATTCCAAGGTCGAAAGAAATTCCAGAAATTGACAAAAAAGGTGTCTGAAATGCATCTCTCTGCGTAGGGTTGCAAATCTTTTTTTTTTTTTTTTTTTAAAGGCTCTGGGACTCCAAATAACCACTGTGAGAGACTATCTTCAAATGGAGAAAACTTGGCACAGTAGTGAACCTTCCCAGAAGTGGCTGACCTTCCAAAATTCCTCAGAGCACAGTAACAACTCATCCAAGACATCACAAAAAAGCCAAGGACAACATCCAAGGAACTGCAGGCCTCTCTCGCATCAAAGGTCACTGTTCATCATTACACTATTAGAAAGACACTGGGCAAAAATGTCATCCATGGAAGTGTTGCGAGGCGAAAACCACTGCAACTCAAACACATTTAAGGCTCATCTGAATTTTGCCAAAACGGACCTAGATGATCCACAAACCTTTTGGGTGAATGTTCTGTGGACTGATGAATTGAAAGTGGAACTGTTTGGAAGACAGGTGTCCATTACATCTGGTGTAAATCAAACACAGAATTCCACAAAGAATATCATACCTACGGTCAAGCATGGTGGTGGTGTGGGGATGCTTTGCTGCTTCAGGGCCAGGGTGACACTCTACCAGAAATTCCTAAAGGGGAACGTCCAGTCGTGTGTGTGACAGGTGTGTGAGTTGAAGCTCAAACACATCTGGATTATGCAGCAAGGCAATTATCCAAAGCATAGGAGTAAGTCTACCTCTAAATGGCTCAAAAGAAGCTAAATTTTTGTTTTGGAGTGGCTTAGTCAAAGTCCTGACTTGAACCCAATTGAGATGCTGTGGCAGGACCTTAAATTGGTAGTTCATGGTCAAACCCTACGTGTGTGTGAGCTGTATTTTGTTTACTCAGGTTGCATTTGTTTGTTATATCTCGTTTGAAGATCTAAAACAATTTAGAATGGAAAAAATAAAATGGAAGCAATCAGGAAGGGGCAAATACTCTTTTTAACCGCACTGCGGGTTTATCCTTGCTGTAAGTTAACTTGTATTTAATGTAGTCTGGTGGGTTGTATTTTCTTTTACCTTGTGTAGTTTGTTGTGACAGATGACAAATGACAAGAATTTGCACCAAAATCTGTAGCCAGACCTGCCATGGTTGAGTTGAAACCCACCAGCAGAGATTGAAGACATAATGTATTTCACTAATTTGCATGCAAAATGTCCTGATAACCAAATTTGGATGACCAGATTACATAACACATTTGATTGGATTTAGTATGTGGCTAAGGAAATAAGTTGCTCTGGTTTTCAAACTGTTGTGTTTTTCTGTCACTTAAGTCAAACCTCTATCACAGAGGTACAGGCAATTACAACAAAAGCCTTCATGCATGAAATCCTAGCTGGCTCTTATTGATAAATTTCCGAACACTTCCAAAGACTTTTCAAATTACCTCTCCCCTTATTAAAACTTCTCTCATACATTTTAATGTCAGTCTGAGTTCACTGGATGGGAGCCTACATGCACTTGAGAGCATAGAGGATGTCCACATGCACAGACAGGTTTCATTTATCTCTCACAGAGGAGATGGAAAGTGCTTCATTATACAGGGAGAAAAGAAGATAGAGGGAGGGAGAGAAAGAGCGAGAGAGATGCTTAAACGCGTTTTAAAAGACCGAATCCTCTCTCTCCCACTCACAAGTCATGTGGGCCATTCTCTTTCATCCCTCTGAAGGTCAAATGCAAACTGCTTTTGAAGAGTGAAAGATCTCAAAAATCTTCCTCAGAACATCCCCTGAGGGATAGGTTTCATTCCTAATCAAGTCATAATGAGTTCTTCTGTCTGAGGGGAAAAAATATTTTCCTCAAAACTAGGGCAATGATCTCATTACACTTTTAACCCTAAAACAGGCAATGTGCACAACAAGATACATACTCTTTAGTATCTTATGGGGGTATGAGAGTTTATCTCCCTATCTTTTATCATAGTTGGGTCTGTTATGATGTGGGTCACATGACATGGTTAAAATTCTGTGATTAAGACCGACTGACCTAAAACCAACATGGCCGTAACCAAACATAATGGTGTCCTGCATCATCATACCACACTTTGCCCCTATAACACTGATCACATCATACGTTTTCTGGGTGCTGTTCATGATATGCTTGTATCAGGGGTGGTTCAGGACATGCTGACATTGTGATTAATTATATAGTAATATTTTCTTCCGAAAAACAAACAAAATAAAAACTACTAATATTAATTGTTAATATGTGGAAGTAAATTAAGTCATGTGATGTTCATTCTGTTATTTAGCACATTTTGAAGTGTTTGTGTGTGCATCCCTGGGGTTACGTTGAAAAATGGTTAATCCACAATTATTTTTTTCCTCCCACTTTGGCATGCCTAATTCCTAATGTGCTTTTAAGTCCTCGTGGTTGCGTTGGGATCTGGGTGGCGGAAGATGAATCCCAACCGTCAACCCATGCATGTATCTTAATACGTGGCTTGTTGAGCGTGTTGTCACGGAAACATAACGCACGTGGAGGCTTCAGGCCATCCGCCGCGGCATCCATGCCCAACTCATCATGCACCTCACTGAGAACTAACCACATTATAGCGATCACATGGGGTAACCTCCTCGTGACTATCCTCCCTAGCAACCGGGGAATTTGGTTGCTTGGGAGACCTGGCTGGAGTCACTCAGCATGCCCTGGGATTCTAAATGGCGAACTCCAGGGGTGGTAGCCAGTGTCTTTACCACCCATGCCCCCTAATCATAATTAATCCACAATATTACATTTACACATTTATTACACTTGCACTCGTCATAAATGCCATCTTAAAGCTAAACACACATGTTGGTGCGGTTATGCGGACACTCCATAGAAATAATGATTTTTACACTGTACAAACTATTCTATACCCTAACCCCTGCATTTTTAGCAAAAAAAAAACTAATTCATCAGTACCTCACACTACCTCCACACATGCAAACACTCCAATCATGGCTTTAGTATGCATGTATGTATGTATCAATCAAAGGTCAAGTTATAGGTTTTGAACAAATGGATACAAACATTGCAGACATAGTAAGGGGAGTTGGAGGGAGAGGCAGAGTTTTAATTAGAGGAGTTCAAAGGTTGGTATACTATAATGCATATAATTTAGCATCCATTTGCTGATGTTTACTGCATGATTGGTCACCGTCTGGTTGGTTATCATACTGTACAACACAAATGTTGTGAGCCCCTCAACAATACATTGTGTCCTCCTGAAAAATCAACTGAGAATGAAACGGCTGTACAGGGTCCCATTTGAAAGGAACAGTGAGAGTCAAGATCCTTAGACATGACTCTTTGGATGTATCCATGCAACACTCCAATATATCACAATTGCACCTACCAAGTCAGGCTATTGGGTTGTGCATATACTGATATACATATTCTTTTGTCTTTTACAGAGAATTTCAGAGACGGATGCCCATGCCATTGTCCATTTAATACATTCATATGGATGAGGTGGGCTTCAATCTCAGCAAAACCAGAAGAAGGGGGAGAAATGTCATTGGACAAAGGGCCATTGTCAATGTCCCTGGACAATGTGGCTGAAACATTACAATGTGTGCTGCAATTAGACATAATGGTGTCCTGCTTCATCATACCACACTTTGCCCCTATAACACTGATCACATCATACGTTTTCTGTGTACTGTTCATGATATGCTTGTATCAGGGGTGGTCTGCAGATTGGAGACCAGGCAAGATTTGTCATCATCTGGGATAATGTCAGCTTTCATTGCGCCCATCAGGTTCAAAACTGGTTTGTTACTCATCCCCATTTTTCTGTTGTCTACCTGCCTCCATATTCGCCATTTCTAAACCCTATTGAGGAATGTTTCTCCACATGGTGCTGGAAAGTGTATGATCGTCATCCCCAAGTCAGCATGACACTTCTCCGGGCAATAGTGGAGGCATGTGGAGCTATTGATGCTGCCTCCAAGGTTGGATAAGCCATACACAAGGAGGTTCTTTCCATGGTGTCTGGCAAGAGAGAACATGTGACGTGGATGAAGTATTGCGGCCGGACCCAGCCCGGAGTAGAGAAGGAGCCTAGATACACCCAACCACACACACTGGAATAAACTTTTTCAAAATTATTTTTGGTTTCTGTCCAACTACACATGGTTGATGTATTTTATTTCGTACTGTGTAATACTGTATTCACAACCACAAATGCTTACAGTAAAAAAAATACATGTTTACTGTGAATTGTTCAACTAGTCTCTGCCAATTACTTTTAATCTCGAACAGAAATTTACATAGGAGCTCATGAAAGAAGATCTTTAGGTTTTGAATAACTGTGTATATGATATATCCAAAAATATAATATTATGGCAAGTGTTCGCAACATAAGACAAATGTTTGCTTTATTGCAAACATGTAAGATTTGTTTGTTATATTTTGAATGCAGTGCTTCATTTAACAAGAGATGTGAGGTAATTTGTGTGTGAAATTCTTGGATTTGTGTGTAAAGTTTTGAAAATGTGTGTAAGTAGTGATTGACTATTTTCAAGGCATTGAAGAGCTGCTTAATATACATGACTTTACAGCATTTGTCCACCATTCACAACATGCAACCATGCACAATAAAATGTATGGATATTTTGGGCAATTAAATTTTTTGTTTATAATTTAATTGTAGACCATAAAATAAATTGATTATTTGATGACAGAGGTTTTGTATGAAGCTAAACTTTGAATGAATTTAGTTGGTTATGACATTTATTTTAAATGTTTATTTTTATTGTAAACCACCAGGTAACTTGTGTACGCCTTCTTTTAGACTATCACTGACACTTTAAAAGGACAAATCTGTAAAAGTTAGGACTCAGAATTATTATTCTCCATGTTTTTGTGGTTAAAGAAGAGCTCAATTAAATTTTCTTTGGTTGGTATTTAAAGATTTCAGACTGATTGCAAACCAATGCGCCTGCTGCTCGATTTAAATATCAATTATTATAATTTTTTTTATCTTCTGTGGCAGCTGTGAGACGCACACAAACACATCAGGGATTTAGGTACACAAGCCACGTGCAGAACTGCCCTACATTGTGTGGTATCCCGCAAATTAACTAGAAAATTGTCTGTGGTGACATGGCCCTAATATCATCAGTGTGCTTTTCCAGTGTTTTTGGATGTAGCATTTGCAGTCAAATCGTGAGACGTAACTTCTCAACGAGTGCTAATTTCTACTATGTTGACTCATTATTATGTATTTTCCCAAATCAGTCGGCAGATAGAGAAAAATATTCAGAAAGAAATCTCAGCACAGTACTATTATTTCTTTAGATAGGGATCATTTTAAATAAAACTACATTACATTTAATTGACAAATTCAAAATGAAGTAGAAATAAAAACGCTGAAACAACCTTGGTTGTAATGACTAATGCAGCTTTCACTTTCTTTAGTCTATGTTTGAGTAGAGAGAAAATACAATAAATAATTGAAATGTCAACAGAACGCAATAAGTGTTTTGAAGGACAGTTTTGTCTTCACCTAAATCATATACTTTCATTCTGAAACCACTTTGAAGTTTGTTCAGCAGGAAACTAATCATAAAACATATATATGAAATGCAACAGAGGTGTTTGTGTTACAAACTGTTTTTCTTAGTTTTGAAGTTTAAAATAAGATTAAAATATTGATGTTGAGTTTACGCTTACAATTTTAATTCAGATTCATGAACCGATTCATTCAGACTCAACTCGGACTCGGCCTGTTATGGACTCTGCCTTGAGTCTGACTCTGCCCCTTTTTGAACTCAGACTCAAATCAGACTCAATTGTTTAAAGACTCAGACTTGAATAAACATTTGATTGAAGTTTGGTCTGTTACATCTTGACACTTTTATGTCCATTTTGCACATCATCATCATGTAAAATAACATGTACAAGAAATCAGTTTCAGAAGTCATACGTATTAGTGAACATGCTCAGTAACTCCCCCCGACAATGGATTGCGATCGGTAAACACACGGGTAATGTTCGATTCATAAAAGCATAACAACCCTACCAGACAACATAATGTATCCAATTCCAAGTATTATAGCAAGTAAACAACTCTGCCAAACGGATAACAGATAAACATCCGTCCAGGCTGCAGCGATGCCAACTGTGTGATTGTAACTGACTGATGTAACACTTCTTTCCTGTGCTTACCAAAATGAATCAGAGTAAGGTAAGGACATTGTTTTGAACACTTATTGTTTATGTACTTAATCAACAATGGCAATTTGTTCATTTGTAACCAAAACATCTGGTTTCCTGTGGGACAGTTCAAAGTTTTGGCAACTGTGGACTGACCAGGTTTGACACTTTTCACTCTATTAGAGAATATATTTGTATGCCAAACAGGAAATGCAGACAAAGCTTTTCTACTGGCATCATCATCTTATAAAATTAATTCAGGGCAACTCTGTATACAGTAAATCTGAACATATTTACATGGAAATATGTTTTCACAAAGGAGCATTTAAGAACCACATAAGCTCTCTCTCTACAGCTCTTCACAGGCTTTTATCGGGTGATAATTTATCATCAGAGAAGGTTTATGATTACTGACAAAAGAAAATTAAATGCATGTTTGACCATGCCAAAGATTGATCTTTACAAACACCAGAAAAATTATGTAGGTTCACTTTGATTAATTGTAATAATATGAGGTTGTGTATAAATACTCACTGACAGTAGTGGTGAAGGATTACAGAGGATCTGCTAAATTGTGCTGGGTTGCATTCAATAAAATGCATCATCCTTTTAAAGGCTCGTCATGAAGAATAAGTGTTTTTTTTTTTCTCTCTCCAGAAATTACTCAATAACAAATAAACACAAACACTTCTCCAACCGTTGAAGGTCTAATGAAAACTAGGCTGGTACCCACCTACTGGTGTGTGTGTATAGAGTTTGGGCAGGGAGTCATGATTTAAAATGGCCCCAATCATAAAATAAACATACAGTATATGATAATGCATCTTACAAGCTTTTTCTCTTCAACACTCAAGGTCAGCGGTGGTCCTGGATCTTCAACACGGGACGGTTTAAGTGATTCCAGCACCATGTGGTTGCATGTCAAGAGCAAACCTCTTTGTGCACAGCAGAGAGAGAGAGATAAAGCTCTGAGATAAGGAGGGGATTATAACTTGTGTGCATTTAGTCTAAGAAATAGACTGCCTTCTGTGCATCTGGGCAGGCAAAACAGGGGCGAAAAGAGCAAACAAAATCTGCTTTGCTTTGATGTTGTCGCTGCATTGGGTGAAATAAGTAGCATGTCACAGTAAGGCTACTGTTTACCTATGTGTTTAGGACTCATGTCTCTGGTAATAAAGGAGATAATAAGAGATATGTAAGCTTTAGAACAAATATAGCAGCTGTGTTTTAGCAAGCAACACCTGCCCACAATACCACTGTTTGAAGTATAGTACACCATGTGTCATAGAGGACAGAGTTGAATGACAATTGAATTGAGAAACCTTGTTATGAATCCATCAAATTATTTTTTCCTCAAAGGACACGTTCAACAGATGTTCTTTCACAGCATTTCTATTTTTAAAAGAAAAAGTAGCATGACTAACTAGAGACATATTCCATCAAACGAAGGACCCCAAACAGATTGTAATTTGTTCTGTGCAGATCATTTGCAATTGAGTCTGATTATGCTGTGAGCACTGTAGCATTTATCTACTTAAGAGAGTTGCTCCTAATATATGCCGCTTTAACCTTGAAAGACTGTTTGATGTATCGCATATTTATTGGTAAAAACTAATTAAACATCTGTGTTGGTGGTCTTGCAATCATTATAGACATGGCAGCTGTTTCTGAGCCATTACCAAATCCTCCTGTGTGGGAGCGGTTATTGTGTGGTTGTAACAGTATACAACTAATATCTGCCAAGACTCAGAGGGAACTTTTGGGGTGAGCTGAAAGAAAATATGCTTTCATATACTGGACACACACATGCATTTACATGCACAGAGACATGCCGATTTTTCTGGCTTTTCATTAGCATTTAAAAGACAAGCGTGCATATTTTTTTCACAGAAGTTAATTTTGTGTGGCTTATTGTGGCTTATGTTACAGGTGCAGAGTAATGTTTATTATACTGTGTAGATAATGACCATACTGTATATTTTAGATTCAAGAAGACATTGGAAATTAACCTGTTTTTATAGATGGAGTGCAGTGTTGTTGTTTTTTTTTCTCTGTGAATGTATTTTATAGATGTTGGGAACCTGACTTGCTTGGTATCTTTATTTAGCATCGTGGTTCTCAAAATTTTTAGGCCAAGTACTGTTCCAAATTCTCACAACATTTCCTTTGGAAAACCTTTTTAAAACCAGCTATTATTTTAATTTACATGAATCTGTGAGACCATCATCAATCCCTTGACTGGCCTTTTTGCAGAACAGTGGAAGGAACCAGAGCGCACCTAAAATAAATACAAATGCACCACAATAACTTGAGTTTGTGTTAATATACACATTCTGCAGTCCAGTTAAAACACTATATTTTAAATATATTTTGGAATTTGACCATAAAACTTTTTTTCGGTTGGTGTGGGGTGAGCAAGAGACAAAGTGAGTGTGACATCATGTCTTGGAGAGGCCTTTGTTTAAAATAATAATCAACATACCATGTCGAAAATTGGGAATTAGAAAAAGTGGAAAGTGTCTAAAATAAAGGGGGATCTGGCACCCTCATGGTGAATTGGACCTCTGTATGGTGGGCTTGTCCATGAGATGGTCCAAGACACCGACGGCCGCACGCTCCCCTGATAGGGGCTGCTGTTTTTGAGAGTGTGGCACGGTGGAGGGCAGGACCGGCGCGTGATTGCGCACGCCCGGTCCCGTATTGGGCTGATTGAGCCGGCAAGAGGGTTAAAAGGCCACTCGCAGACGGCGATCGGGAGAGAGAGCTTAATCAGCAGACGTCTGCTATCCTAAATGTTTGTTTTAAGTTCGTCATTAAATTATTATTTATGTTGACGAGCCGGTTTCTCGCCTCTTCCTTGCCCGTAACGTGAACTGTTTTACATTGGTGCCGAAACCCGGGATTTAGTCATGGAAGGTCGCCCCGGCAAGGAAGAGGCGAGAAACCGGCTCGTCAACATAAATAATAATTTAATGACGAACTTAAAACAAACATTTAGGACAGCAGACATCTGCTGATTAAGCTCTCTCTCCCGATCGCCGTCTGCGAGTGGCCTTTTAACCCTCTTGCCGGCTCAATCAGCCCGATACGGGACCGGGCGTGCGCAATCACGCGCCGGTCCCGCCCTCCACCGTGCCACAGAGGGGAAGGCAGCCCGGCATCCTAGCCGGTTGGCCGCGATGCGTGCCGTCATCCCCTGGCGACACATCTATGCTAACAGAGTGGGGAGCAGAACAATGTAGAATGACTATTTTAGGTTCAAGTAAGAAAAGAGTTTGACTATGCTACCCTGATGTTAACAGGGAAGTACTAACTCAATCACAAATAAAAAAGGGCACACAGGTTTGTAGTTTCAAAAAAAAGGGCAAGAGATGTGGATACCAATATACAAAAATATATATTTTTTAATTATAGAGTCAGGTGGAGGGGTGTCATGTGACATCATGTGAGGTTCAGACGTGTGAACGTGTGCACTTTGCTAGATTTAATTCTTTTTATGTCTTAAACCGGTGAGATCTGACACACCCTGTGATTCTTAAAAAGGACAAAGATCCAAGCGAGTGTAAGAGTTAGCGTCCAATTTCCCTTATCCAACTAAATGTAAAAATATCATGTCAAAACTTTTGGCTAACCGATTAAGTAAAGTTATGAAATCTCTTATGCATGTAGATCAGGTGGGTTTTATTCAGGGCCGCAGCTCTTCTGATAACATTAGGTGTTTCATCAGTATCATGTGGTCAGTGGCAAATGATCAGACTCCAGTCGCTACCATCTCACTTGATTCCGAAAAGGTGTTTGATATGGTAGAATGGGATTATCTTTTTTAAGATTTTGGAAATATACGGGTTCTGAAATACTTTTATTAGATGGATTAAGTTACTTTATAGGCAACCGGTAGCGGCAATACAAACAAATGGATTAATTTCAGATTATGGTTATGCAGGGTTGCCCTCTTTCCCCATTATTGTTCTGCCTTGCCTTGGAACCATTAGCAGCCGCAATAATAAAGGAAGATGATTTTCCAAAGGTGGTTGCAGGAGGTATGGTGCCTAATCTTTTGCTTTACACAGATTATATTTTATTATTATTCTCCGACCCCCTAGATCTATGCCTTGCCTCCACAGAATTATTAATTCCTTTGTATCCTGAGAATTTAGAAAAGTCAATTGGTCTTAAATCTAAATTCTTCTCTGCTAAATGTTATTGTCCCTTATGACTTAACCCTCTGGGGTCTGAGGGTATTTTGGACTCTGGAGAAGTTTTGACATGCCTTGAAATTTGTGCTTGTTTCTGTTGCTTAAAAACATATTAATGGCTAAAGTCTGATAACACTGTATTCAGCACAATTTGGGCTGCAATAATATGTGAGCAACATGTATGTACATGTTTGTATTTTTGAGAAAATAACATTTATGCGTGGTTTTTGGAAAAACTAAATTTTAAGTAAATGAAATAAGGCCATATAACACATACTAAACATTGTCCATAAGACTTTTGAGAACTGGATATTGTACCCTAGAGTTTTTGCTAAAAAATTATGTGAAAACCATCCTGATCACTCATTCATACAAAACAATATAGTAGAGTATTTTAAGTTGCCGGCGTGTCCGACAACCCCTGAGGGTTAATACATATTTTTTTTAATCTTTTTTTAACAGCTTCTCTAAAGAACCCACTTGCCAGGCTAATACCTGAGAGAAGGCTTCAGGACTGAGTGAAACTGCACTGCATGTTGTTTGATTGTTGCTCATTAAATGGGTTTGAGTGTATGCTAGCATTGGCTCTTTTAGTTCTTCTTGGTGCGGTACAGACATCTCTTGTTCAGACACTCTAGGAACCATGCCAGTGTCAGGCTCAACCCTCTCTGGACCAGACACTCTAGGAGATGTGTCATTGCTAGACTCAACACTCTCTGGTACTGAACCGTGTTGTTCAATGTTCCCTGAAATCAGTAAAGTTTTTCATATAAGAGTGTAAACAGTTTGGGTTCACAGGACAAGAAGTAGGACACGGGAACAGGGTTCGACTCAGAAGGTAAGGCTTTTTAATTCCAGGCTTAATCAACACACAGGGGGTAGAACATTAACGTGGACGTTACTAAACATAAACTCTTTCACATAGAACAGATAAAGTGTCTCTCTACGTTGCCAACACTGGACTGGCAGCTCTCTCTCTAACTGGAGGCACTGAAGCTCTTTTATGCCGCTTTCCCTGTACTCACTGAAATTAGAGACAGGTGTTAGACATAATTTAGCTCAGGTGCAAGCGCCCTTACCGCTTTCCCTCTCCGGACGGGCGCTTGACAACGCTCCCGCTGCCACAAAGAGCTTCAGTGCTGACACAGGGTTTTCAGGGTTCAAATTCTCTGTATCTTGCAGACTAGGATAAATTACATCTTGTAACACAACAAAATCAAGATCAGAATCAGAATGCAAAATTTCACCCTGCTCAGAAACAAATTGTCCCCTTGATTGTGGTATTGTGTGAGAATGGGTTTCAGTCATATCTGGTTCAGGAACAGTGTTAACACAAGGGCGCAAGTCAACTCTATGGACTTCCTTTATAAGACCACCCTCAAGGGGCTCAATTGTATGTGTGGTACCCTGCACATCTATGACCCAGTATACAGTAGGTACCCAAAGGTCTGTGACACAAGCATACCTGCTGACCCACATCAGGGGCAGTATACCTTTTCATTCAAAGGGGCAAGTCTCTCAGCAGCCTTGTGTTTAGCATATTCCATGGATTTTGCATGAGCTTCTTTCAACCTGTCTTGGTGAATCACTAACCAATCATGTTTCCTGCCCACAGTTTGCTCTTGAACTATCAGTGCATCTTCTGGAAGATGTAGGTTGACTCCAAACAGCAAGTACTGTGGTGAGTATCCAGTGGTTGCTTGTATTGTTACATTATAAGCATAAACCAACTCAGGAAGGTGTTCTGGCCAACACTTTTTCTTTTCAGGAGGAGTGTACCTAATAAATCATGGAGAGTTCTGTTAAAGTGCTCACACTGAATGTTGCCCTGAGGATGATAGAGTGTGGTGCGGGTTTTCTTTTCAACATACATTTTACACAGCTTAGCAATAATGTTGCTTTTAACATTTTTTAACATTGTGTCAGGCACATCATATTTCATGAACCACTTTTTCAGAAGGATCTTGGCAGTGGTATCAGCTCTCTGATCTTTGGTTGGAAATGACTGTGTGAATTTTGTGAAAACATCAGTCACAATTAACACATTCTAACAGCCATTAGAGGCTGGTTCAACCACAGTAAAATCTACTGCCTCTACTTCAAGGGGTCTTGAAGCCAGACAAGGCTTCATAGGAGGATGCATCCTTGGCTGTGGCATCTTGGATAAGATGCACCTTTGACACTTTTTGATCCACTGCTACACATCATTATATATTTCAACCCAAAAGCATTGTTGCCTCAATAGGTTTAATGTGCGCTCAATGTCCTGATGTCCCATATTAACATGAATAGTTTCAAGGTCCTGTTCTTTTAGACATGAGGCTAAGAGCAGCTGTTGACATTCACCACGATGTTGGTCGTTCACAATGATATAAAGCAAGCCACCCAGCTCTCTAACACACTTCTACTGCTTTATAAGTGACAGTACAGGCATAGACTGATTGGCCAGATCTCTCACGAATGGTGGGCTTTTGTTTACGTTCCCAAAAGTTTCTGAAAGAACCGAGAGTGGGATCTTTCAATCAAAAATCCTTCAGTTCATCTGTTGTATAAACCGGTTAGATAGGTGTGAGGAACTAACGTGAGGGTTACTGCCTTCCTCCACAATCTAAAGCACAAATTTGTGTAACCCTACAGCACTTTTCACCAGCCAAAACGAAAATGGCAAATTAAGCAATCCATCTTTGCTCAATTGCACCAAGCTTGGCTGTTTTAGATGGCAAAAAGGGTTGCTATCTGTTATAACCACAATCTTGGAACCAAGCAGATTTTTCAGAGATAGCCCACTTGAGGGCCAGTAGCTCAAGCTTCATGCTATTGTAATTTCTGTCATTCCTTTCTGCTTTACAAAGTCTCCTACTGGCATAAGCTATGACTCTCCTAAACTCACCCTGCTGCTCGTATAAAACAGTACCCATTCATATTATTGGTTTATTTAATTTTGTCGTCGGTCTGGGAATTGAGACAAAGATGACATGAGGGGTAAGAGAAGTCAATCGAGAATGACGAGTTAAGGGGTGAATGACCCAGGATTCATTCATATGTGGGTTGCTGCAGTGTGATCAAGGGCCGAAGGCAGTTGCGGCGAAGTAAACTACTATCGCAAAAGGCTTTGTGGAAAACAAAAACAGGATATTAAGGCTAACAGCTCAAAGAAAACGTAGACTCAGAATAGATTTGGTGTTCAGTGTAGATTTTGTTTTCAGCATCGACTTGACCCAACTACATTCAACTCAAATTGTTCATTCAATGTCATGAGGTTTTAACCTTTCTGACTGGGTACATCAAAGAAGACTTCTAACCAGTAAGAAATTAACTTGACCTTGTGTTTTAAACCGCTTTTTCTGCATAGTGTTAATTAGCATATCATTCTCGTTACATGCTTTCCGCTATTTTCCTGCTCTGACTAAATGTATTTCAGTCCTAAACAACTGAAATCAACTTTCTGGAAATTAACTATGGACTTCATAGACACCAAACACGAGGGCAATGATAATAATCATTACAATGGTAATAATATTCATGATAAGTGATTAAAAGAGTAATAAGAATGAAGCATATAGTTAAATCCAGGATAGCATTTCATTTGGTAATAAGAATAAATCATATGGTTCAAGCAAGGATAACATTACATGAGGTAGTCTGACAATATCTAAGGTAGATATACATAGGAGATCGACAAGAACAATGTTAGTTCCATGTGTTAGTAAACCAAGATTAAAAGTTATAATGGTTACTCCATTAACTGTTTTATAGTCAGTCTAAGCCTGGGTATGAAATTATCTTGTAAGCTTTGTCCCACACACATAGAGTTCAAAAGTTCAGTGTCTGTGTGTAAAAGTTCAGAAGGTCATAAACTGAGAACTGAGTCTGCCCTATGTCACTGTTCTGTGGGTTAAAGGTGGCCTCCCTGAGTGACGACCCTTTTGTTTTCAATCATGCTGTTTTTGCTGTTTTAACAGGATGGTTATCTCCTTGGCCAGCCATGTGGCACTTGTTAGTTATCTCAATTCAACAACCTAAAAGGATCTTTAGTCTCTCAACAGGGGACTCCCCAAGGGCAGTGCGAACTTCCTCACAGTTCTTTGTTTAGGAAAAGGGTCACAGGATGCAGCTGGGAGACTTTTGGCACCACATGTACAGATTCATAGCTTTATGGCATAGAAAATCCCTAAGGTTATTCTTCAAGAAGGTTCACTTATTGCTAAAAAATATTTCAGGGATCCAAACTCCTCACCTAATCAGTCACTTTTGTGATTGTGAAGAGTAATGATTAATGTGCAAAACTGACCAATATGTATACACGTAAGGGTCTTTCACATGACTCATGTCAGCACTGCAGAATACATTGAAGTCTATGAAGTGACGACACTTTACACCAAAGTCTTTTTCACACACATGTTTTTGCTTCAACAATATTGTCTTTGAGAGAACTAAGCAACAAGAAATATTTAAAAACTGTCCAAATTTGTGAAGAGACATTGAATGTCTCATCATTTCTTTTAATTAAATATTACATTATCGTTTGTGTCGTTACGTTTAGTGACCCCAGTTATTGAACTAATTGTAATTTACCAAGAAAAAACTTGACCTAAACATAAACAAGTCCTTTTATTACTTTATGCTATCAAAGCAACTGCAAGATTTTTTTCTCTCTTCCAAAAACATGTTTAATGTTTATTGTGCATGCCTCCTGCATTTTTACATGGCAAACTCAAATCAACCCTCTGTGATGCTTTCTGCAACTCTTGTCATGTGGAGGGCAATGCGGCACTTGACGCTGAGTGTCTCTGTTCTCTTCATAAATAAATAAATCATAATCTGCTGTATGCTCGTCCTGTAAATTCATGATGACAATTTCTTGAAAAGGAAAATATTGATGATGGTTAACCTATGTGGGATAGTGGTGTGCCCTAGAATTTTTTTGTGTGCAGTGGCAGAAAAAAAGTTGTGAAACACTGTCCTACACAAATGTTCATGAATTAAGCTTCATGTGTGCTGGTGAGCCGGAAACATGTCTCATGATTAGTATACTAATTTTACGTGTAGAGAACTGGTTATTTTGAGGAACAATGGAATGTCTTTGTTCTGTGATTTCGGGGATTTCCATGGTGACAGTTCTTTATCAATCTCTTGGAATTTGTGTGCCAGTTGTGGAGGTTTTCTAAGAGTGTGTTCGAACAGATCTGCCCTTTGTTCGTTGACCATTTTATTGGCCAGAGGCAAGTTTCAGTCAGATTCCTTGGCGCCATCAGAGCAGAGTTCCCCAATTTATGACACTGAGGAATGTCTGGAGTGACTGCTGACCTGTGTGTGTCCTAGCCCCAACAACTTGGAAGTAAATATCAGTATAGATCCTGAATTTAAGCTATTCAGCTTGGAAATTAATAATTATTCTGCCCATTAGACTTACAATGGTTTATCTGACAACACAAGAGAGGGAACAACAATCAGACTCCAAGGTAAGGGCATGTTTAATGTTTCTAACATGAAGTCACATGAACTATCATTTAACAAACTTTTTGCTCACTTGACCATAACCATTGTAATTGATGAAGCAGGTATGCGTACCATATTTTCCAGCTTCTCGGACTACCCTTCACTTCTTTAGACTGCTGGCACTCTGCATCTGCTGAAATGCTTCCTTCCAATCAGACTACAACTCTCCACCTAGGGTAGTATCAAACTCTTCATGAACAAGTTGTCTACATCTGCTATTAATGTTCATGCCAATGAGGGCTGTTTTGTGATTTTGAGTTCTGTGATTCTCTGACTACTAGAAAACTAAACCTAAAAAAAGGTAGGGTAATTCCCACAGTTTCAACCTTCAACACAAAACGTATTTTCGTTGTTCTGTTACAATTTTTAAAACATCTTTAAGAGTAGCAGTGTTTTTCTCACTGAGCTTCTTCTGTCTCAGACACAACACTTCTGTTGCTTACTAAGTTTGTGACACAAGATTTAGGATCTTCTAGAGGGCTTCATCTCGCATTTCAAATTGTTGACACACTTGTCTCTCACAAGCTTAAGAAGGGTCCCTATTTGCCAAATTCACATTTTATATCGCATTTGATGATTACTAAGGAAAAAAGAAAAATGGTCGATGGGGCTGTATATATATATATATATATATGTATGTGTGTGTGTTTGTGTGGCAGCGGGGCATGGTCAAGCGTCTGTCCGGAGAGAGAGAAAGCGGTATGGGCGCTACCACCTGAGCTAAATTATGTCTAACACCTGTCTCTAATTACAGTGAGCATGGGGAGATCGGCATAAAAGAGTCACACTGTCAGCAGACCGGGAGAGAGAGAGAGCCTAGGTCTATGAATATTGTGAAGCTGAAAGGGTATTGTGAAGCTGAAGGAGTATTGTGAAGCTGAAAGTGTTTTGTGAAGCTATTTTGAAACTGTGAAGCTGACGTGTTGTAGCGCCCCTGTAATAACCCAAGTTACTCAATTAAACTGCTTACCTAAGTTGAAGAAACCTGGTTTCCCGTGTCCCTGCTTTACACTGGTGCCGAAACCCGGGATCCCTGGAAGATGGAAGGAAGTCGCCCAGTAGAGTCCTCCCAGTTGGTGGACGTCCTCCAGTCCCTTGCTGCCCTGATTGAACTCCGGCAAGACCAAGATCGTAATTTTTTTAAGATCCTGCGGGCTCAAGCAGAGGACCAGCATGCGATTCGGAGCCTGCTCAGCCAGAAGGCTGCCCAGCCATGACCCCAGACACCAGCACACCTTTTCCCCTGCCGCATTACAGAAGATGGGGGCGGACCTCTTTGAGTGCACCGGCAAGATCTGGGGCTGGCTGCGCAGACAATGGGCATCCCGGCTCATTCTGCTGTTGTCTGGGGAAGCCCAGCTCACGGCTCAACAACTGCCGGCAACGAGTCTCCCGGCTTATGTCGACCTCAAGATGGCCATCTTGCAATGGGTGGGTCAGAGTCTGGAAGAGAATCTTCAATTCTTCTGGAGCCTGAACCTGGAGAAGTCCGACCACCCGTTTGCCTTTGCCCAACGTCTCCGGGACGCCTGCCGGAGATGGCTGCTGGCGGGGGATTGCAACATCTAGGGGATCATCAACCAGGTAGTACTGGAACAGCTCAAACATCAACTACCAAAAGGGATGGCGGTGTGGGTCCAGTGCCACCACCCGGCGTCGCTGGAGGAAGCCGTCCGGCTTGGGGAGGACCTTATGGCGGCGATCCCGAGGGCAGAAGAGCCCACTCTCTCTCTCTCCCCCCCAGTGTTTTCCCCTGTCTCATCCCCTTCCACTCTTTCCTCTCGTTCTGCTCACTCCCCAGGGCCAGTTCCTGCCCCACACAGGCGAGGAGGATTTCTGACAGATTTTTCGACCAGTTCCCTGGGCGTGGGGGACGAACGCTTCAGACAGAGGGCTGAGGCCATACTCTCGCAAGTGATCACGGGGGCGTGGTCAAGCGTCCATTCGGAGAGAGAGAAAGTGGTAAGGGCACTTACACCTGAGCTAAATTATGTCTAACACCTGTCACTAATTACCGTGAGCACGGGGAGAATGGCATAAAACAATCAAAACCCCCAGCTGACCGGGAGAGAGAGCCTGGGTCTATGAATATTGTGAAGCTGAAAGGGTATTGTGAAGCTGTAGGAGTATTGTGAAGCTGAATACTGAGTGGGTCCAGTGAAGCTATTTTGAAACTGTGAAGCTGACATGTTGTGGCACCCCAGTAAAAACCTGTAAATGTTACTCAATTAAACTGCAGTTGAAGAAACCTGGTTTCCCGTGTCCCTGCATTACATTATATATATATATATATATATATATATATATATATATATATATATATATATATATATAAAAGAAAATACAGTAACTGAAATATGATACACAAAATATAGTTTCGGACAGTTTTCAGATGTGTGCACCAAATATGATCAAGCTAACACATATGCAATCCATATGCATCCCAGAGAATTAAAACCAAAACCATGAGCTCTCTTGCACAAAATCTGCTTTCACGTATCTAACACAAGATAGTGCCAGAAGGTGGGTGTTGCAAAACTCTTAAAGAGGCCACTTCAAATTCATGACCAGAGTAAAATTACATGACATTTCTTCACTTTGCTACATATATGGTGCATAAAAGGAATGGTCACCATTATACACAACATAAAACAAATGAAAAAAAAAAAAAATAATAATAATAAATAAAATAAGGATATAATAATAGACAGCAGTATCTCTGGCCAATGCAATAGAAGGTAATGGTTAATAGGTAGTTAGTGCATCAACACTGTTGTGAAAGTGAATTGATGTAGCTATTATAAATTGTTTTATATTAAGCTATTTCAACCAGAAATATGGGTAAGGGACAGGTACTCACCGATGGTGTTTGGATGGGACATTGGACCCTATACGTTTAGTGTTGTGAATTTCCAGAGTGGTGTTGTTACCACCTGCTGGTTTAGCAAGTTAGTAACTGTTGGATTGCAGATATGCAGAAGAATGGAATAAACACTGCAACTCAGGTAACATACTTCTAAAAAAAAAAAAAAACATTTTTGTTTCACACAATTGTAATATTTGATCAGGAACTCTTGAGACACAAATTTCAGGTTACTGTTTGAGCTTTTGCTGTGGTTTCAACCATTGAGATTACAGCCTTGGGCCCATGTGGCATAACTATCATGCAGGGGTGAGGTATGTGATCACAGCCTTGTTTGTTTGCTTTGCACCCCAAACTGTGCCGGCTCTCCCATCTCAGCTGGATGTTTTCTCTTTCTATCTGAGAGATTTTGACCCTGACACAGACAATCTTCTCCAGCTAGGACCCTCTGCTGTGCTTCCTGGGAGAGTGAGGTGTCTGTTTGTAGTGAACTGTCATCAGTATTGACGTTATCAATGGGATTTAAAGGTGCACTGCTTAATTTCTGAATCATTATTGACACCAAACATAATAGGAACAATATTTAGATTTGCTTTTCCTGAGAGAAATAGCAGGGCATGCAAGGCAGCAAAGTAAGTGTGTAAAGAGTGTTGCAGTGTGTTGATGGGTCGTGATTCCACACACCCTAATCAGGCTAATTTGCCCTTGAGAGGGCTAAGACCGAAGATGGCAGTGAGAGAGAGAGAGAGAGAGAGAGAGAGATTTACGGACAGCTGTCTGACACCTGTGTGTGTGTTTGTCTTTTGGTTATGTTTATAATAAAATATTAGTTATATTGTCAAGCCGGTTCTCGCCTCCTCCTTTCCATTAACCCCTCTATACTGGTGCTGAAACCCGGGAAGGAGGAGGGATGCACCGTAGTGGAGTTCTCAGCGGTTACTGCTGCCAGGGGTGTGGGAGACCCCTACCGTACACCAGAAACATGGCTGGGCGTTCTGTCCACTAGGGGCTGGAGGACTGCCTCTGATCCGTCCGGGGAGGTGCGGTTGCCGTCCATTAGAGGGTGGAGGAGTGGCCAAGGACCAAGCTACGGCATATTGGAGAATCGCCGAGTACATTTTCTCTCTCTCTCTCTCTCTCTCTCTCTCTCCCACTCTCTCCCACTGCTGCTCCATGGTGGCATTTCCCTCTCTTTTTTAAAATGTTTTGTTAATTTGGCATGATCGTTGTTATGGCTTGTAGGTGCTACATTTTTTTGTGTTTTCCTCCCCTTGTCCCTTCCCTCATCCAGGTAGATGGGATGACCTGCCAGCAGATGGGGCGGAAGGCACGCTCCTCCCCATGGAAAGAGGGGGGTTGGGTGTACGTCATTTTGGGGGCTCCCCAGCCTGAGAGAATGAGGGATGAATGTGGCAGGGCAGAGGATGTGCTAATTAGCCCTCGAGAGGTTTAAGGGCCACACGCCAATGCTACTGGCTCGCACAGTAGTCAGTCTTTGGAGGCAAGAAAAGCCATCAAATTGCCCGGTGATTCAAACAAGTGCAGCATTGTGGCTGCAGCAGTTTAAAACACTTATGTTTTGAAGTCATAGATTTTTAGCGGGGCTAAGATGAATTTTAGAGGGGCTGAAATCTCAATGTAGCTGCATTGCGTTTCACTGGTTTTCTTTCGCATAAACGGCATTTTTATGACAATATGTCAATTTAAATGCAGTTTGAAACTTTTTTTGCCATGTACAGCTGGAATTGCGCTGACTCTGAATTGCTGCGTTGGTAGGAAAATTGCTTATTACAGAATTTATGCATGGTCAGGGGACAAAATTAACTGCATTAATTTTTTTAACACAAATTTATGAAATGAATCGCATTGAATTGCATTAAATCGTCAGCCTTAATTTTAACATAGAAAATACTCCACACATCACCTTTAATGAATACAGTATATGCAGAGGATATTCCTTTTGATTATATTTATATTTGTTTAATGTATTTTGCTCTTCGACTCCCAAAATGCCGTTATTGGATATTAATGATTCCCACCCAAAAAGTCCTGGGGGGAGAGATTTCCTGATGTGCTTTCAGGACAATTTAATGAGACTAATTAACAAAGGTAATCCTGAGCCTTAAGTATTTAATTAGATCATTAAATGTCCAACGTAAAATTAGCAAATATGTTACAAAATATGACATGAATGCCAAGGAGAACAATGGGCATGAAGGACAGAGTGGACTTTGGTGGACCTTTGGTGGAATTTGATGTCTGTTATGTAAAGAGGGTCTAATCGTTGATTCAGTTCTGCCACTTGGGAAATGGCATCCTCTGAAGCATCTCCTCTGTGAATGTTCCCTGGGGTATCCTCTTGGCATGATGAAAGAGGAGCTGTCCAGAAGCGGACAGACGTCCAACCGAGTTTATGAGCAAGGAATTGTTGGATGCCACTCTCCATTTAACATACTGTATATAGATCAAACACAATCCAAAATGGTTTGCCAAAGTTCTACTCTGCATCCCTTTGATGACGGTGCATGGCGCATATCCAATGAAAAACATCAAGGTACTGAAATTCAGAGCTGAAACACTTAGTTGTCTCAATCTAGAAGTCAGCTTAATGAAATTAATATGGGCCTGTGAACCATGACTGACGGCTCTATTCAAATGAGTGAGGCTCAACTCATCAACGCAAGATTCTTGTAAGAATGCCAGGACCAATTTAGCATTCATAGACAAACAGCTTCATATAACAACAAGCTAGGCTTGTTTAGATTATCTAGCCTCTATGTCAAATGGAATTATGTATGTTTCTGTGAAAGCAAGGATACCAAGAAGGTAGATGAAGTAACTTTGTTGTTTACATTTTGCTGTTGTCTTGAATCATTCCGATGAAAAAAGTGCCAGAAACAGTCAAAGCAAGTCATTTGCTACCTCTTTACCAGACATCAGAGCTTGCCATTAACACCCGCCAACCTGCCAAATGCAGGTAGAAATGGCAGTGGCAGGTAACTCTGTCACCCTTACTAGCCACTTTGGTGGGAACGAACTGCCGCAGCACTTAGAGATAAGATCACCAGAGCTCTTGGACAGTGCAGAGCAAAACTTGCTTGATTCAGTCAGGCTTCACTCGACTTTCTTTCGTCCATGACTGGAAAAATGATTAAAGTATTTTTCCATTTATGGAAAAAGGTGTAATGAAAGTGAATAGTGATTAGTGACTGAGTTTAATCTTTTTTAATCCTAACCCTAATCTAACATCTCCTTTTGTACTCCATCACATGTTTATGATAGAATTTTTTTTCTTTAAGATAGACTGTCTACATTAGCCTAACCAGAGTAATGTGGAGCCATCCATGATCTAACCTGTTGTGGCCTTTTTATTACATATGCCACACAAAAAAATTAAAAAAATGGAAGAACAATGGCCCTGCGATGGACTGGCGACCTGTCCAGGGTGTACCCCGCCTTTCGCCCAATGTTAGCTGGGATAGGCTCCAGCACCCTGCGACCCTGTACAGGATAAGCGGTTGACGATGGATGGATGGATGGAAGAACAATGGTAAACTTTTATGGAGGCAAATACAGCTTTGAATTGTTACAGATGTTAAAGGGGTTAAAATCTGGATTTCCATGGACAAATTATTGACAAAGTTCTCCTGTTCTAACTAGTCATGTTTGCATTCAGATATTCTACATGTAACTTCAATCATTAGCTTGTGTCCTGCTGAACTCATATAAATCTTGTTCAAGATTTATGCAGCTGTTACAATCTCCAGTAACTTTTATCATGTTTTGTGGGGTGGGGGATTTTGGCTAGTGAAAATGCTAAGTAGCTTTTTTTTTAACAACAATAACATTGTTATCATTGTTTTAACAACTTTTAATTTAAATAAGCTTACAATAATCATCACTCAAACTCATCATAATACAAGTAAAATGTAGATTAATAATTATTTTGTGTGATTTATTTATGTATACTGCTTGTTTTTTTCAGCAATTCTGACCATTACGATGAGCGGAAGGGAACATAGATCAAATTCTACTATTTTATATTATATATTTAGTTTTTATTCCATTCAAAGCTTATGATACACAATCATTTTCATAAATCAATAATATAATCACATTTAAAAAAAAAAATAGAATTGATATTTTTATGAAAGGATATTAGAGCTCAAATAATTATTTTAATGGAAGAATTGATGTAATAACAGAGAAATGAGCTTAATATTTTTACCTTTGTGACCCTCTGGAGTTTATTATTTTCTGAGGTAATCGACAATTGTCATAATCAATTAGTAAATGCATATGCTTGTGGTTAAGTTTAACTTGTTTTGAATCCAGAACATTCCTTTAACTACCTGGCACAGTTTCTATAAAGAAATATTTTCATACTGACTCATGTCATGTGTGATACTCACACATACATGGCAGCAGTAAAGACATCAGGTCTATACTTTGAGGACAATGTTTTCTAGCCTGTTTCAAAGCATGCACCCAAAAGAGAAGAAAGGTAAAATAAGGCTAAGGGGTTCTGGTAAACCATGGCTGTTTACAGGATCTGAAGACTCATGTTTGGTCTAAAGGTTATATCTCACAATATAAAATACAAATGTGAATTTGAAAATTCTTAACATACAGAGTCTATAAACATTCGTTGAATTTGTTAGTACGTCTGCACAAAAATGTTAATTCAACATTGTTGTGTAGGTATAAGCTTGTCAAAAAAATTTTCCTGAATTTCCAAACATAGGTAAAAGCCCCATAGAAACTGATCTCATCCGTGTCAACTGGGATGAATGGACCTTTCTTTTTCTTTCCTCTGCACTCAGGTGCCAAGGGACTAGGAAATTGTATTACCACCCCTCAAGCAACTACTTTATGAAACTTGTATTATTTAGGAATACAACAGCAGTGCTCTGCACCAGTTTTCTTAATCCCTAGCTTCAATAGGGCCTAGGTAGCTCTGCAAGAAAAGATGCTGACTACCACACCTGGAGTCGCATGTTCGAATCTAGGGTGTGATGAGTGACTCCAGTCAGGCTTCCTAAACAACCAATTGGCCCGGTTGCTAGGGTGGGTAGAGTCATGTTGGGTTAACCTTCTCATGGTTGCTATAATGTGGTTCTTGCTCTCATTGGGGCGCTTGGTGTGTTGTGCATGGATGCCGCAGAGAAAAGCGTGAGCCTTCACACGCGCTAAATATCTCCACGGTAATGCGATTGATGGTCTCAGATGCGGAGGCAACTGAGATTCGTCCTCCACCACCCGGATTGATGCGAGTCACTATGCCACCACGAGGACCTTGAGTGAATTGGGAATTGGGCATGCTAAATTGGGGAGAAAAGGGGAGAAATACAATTCTCTAGCTACAAAGCTACCAGTTCATTAGTCCCTAGTGCTTTGAACTGCATCATAGTTTTTGCCCTTTAGCATTGATGCTTACATTGGTAGAGGTGAAGTTTGTAAATGCACAAAATGTAATTACAAATATAAACTCACCAAGCACTTTTTAGGAACACCTGTACACCTACTTATTTATGTGCATATCTAATTAACCAATCATGTGTTAGCAGTGCAATGCATAAAATCATGCAGATGCTTGACAGGAGCTTCAGTTAATATTCACATCAACCATCAGAATATGGAAAAAATTGATTTGAACAATGGCATAATTTATGGTGCCAGACAGGCTGGTTTGAGTATTTCTGTAACTGCTGATCTCATGGGATTTTCATGCACAACAGTCACTAGAGTTTACTCAGAATGGTGCCAAAAACAAATTAGAGAAATTATTGAGCGGCAGTTTTGCTGATGGAAATGCCTTGTTGATGAGAGAGTTTTCCAGACTGGAAAGGCTTCAGTAACTCAGATAACTTATTAGGACCACAGTGTTCCTGATAAAGTGCTTGGTGAGTGTATGATTGTTTTCTAACAAGCCCCCCTATATCTGTCAGGCTGGACGGGATGCTATAACAAACAGAGCAATGTTGTGATAGCACCACAGAACCATAAATTAACCATTAGAATTTAGTTTTTTGATTAAGTATTAGTAAGTATATTTACTAAGTATTTCTAACATGCAAGTTACTAAGTATTGCTCACTTAGTATTGCATGAAAGTCACCCTATTTATTCATGTTTGTTATAACTGCATATTGTGTATTTGTAATGCATTTATAAATGACTATTAGTCATTAATGAACTCATATGGTTTTAGGTCCAACCTCCTCGTGATCGCTATAACTTGTGGTTCTCGCTCTCGGTGGAGTGGGTGGTGAGTTGTGCGTGGATGCCGTAGAGAATAGCGTGGGCCTCCATGTGCTATGTCTCCGCGGTAACGCACTCAATAAGCTTACGTGATAAGATGCGCGGATTGACGGCCTCAGATGTGGAGGCAACTGAGATTTGTCTGATTTCAGTCTCATTTCACTCCGTTTTGCCGCAATCCTCTGAACATTTCACTTGAAAACTGCAGCCAAATGTGTAATGAAGCACGTAATTTCAGTTATGCAAAAATGTTGCAACGCTCACGTGAATTTCATGTGACCAGGCTGTTATTGTGTGCTTGTGTTTAATCAAATTGCTGTTTTGTGTCTTTTCTGACATTCTAAATCCCAGACCCTTTCTTTTTATCATCCTTGTTCCCATTGGAAAGTGTCCTTAGGGATGTCATCTGTTCAGTATTTGGGTAAGTCCAAAAAGCACATAAGGCACACGCATTAACACACACAAACACATATGCACATATACCCATGAGGATAATTGCATAGACTACTCCCAAAGGAACACATTCTTCATTTCTATATAACATGAAAGATAATTTTAATGTTTAACAGAGACTTGTGAATATGTTCATAAATAAAATGTAGGAGATTTACAGAGAGATTTACAATGGTTGAGAATCTAATGATGTCAGTACAATTGCATTGTAGATGTAACTGGGTAGTAACATGTCCATGAGCTTTTTAATAATTATTTTAGGTTTAAATTAGGGCTGTAAATGGATAAAAAAAAATGTTACATGATATGCTAATTAATTTATCTATTTAATCACAATTAATCACATATTCATATCAATATTTGAGGAAATCCCCAAATGAAGAATATTCAAAGACATTATTGTGGCAGATGAGCAAAGCATTGAATATCAAGATCGTGAACGTGTTAAGGAAAGCTATAGTAAGTACATTTATTTTACTTTAAAATACCTTATTTTTCTGTATGTTTCTTACTAAAATCTATTGTATGCCTTTAGAATACTTGCAATATGATGTATGTGTTGCATGGTCTACTTTTACAACACTTTTAGGTCCTTATTTAAGCTTTAAAGTTTGCCATTGCATTGAAATCATCGAACAGAATATCATTCAAAATTTGTCCTTTTGTGTTCCAAACAAGAAAGAAAGTCATGTGGGTTTGGAACGACATGGGGTTAAGTAAATGATGACAGAATTGTAATTTTTGGGAGAAATATTCCTTTAATAAGGTCAAACAAACTGCATGGATAATAATTACAAAAGAATTAGCGAAATGCTGTTTAAATTTTTTATGGAGTATACATCACACTGCATGACATGTAAACTACTCAAAAGTATTTCATTTGAACTTCTGAAAAAAAATGAGTTGTGACAATACAAAATAAACGTTATACAAGTTAAGGTTCTGGAAGTTTAGTTCTTAGTCAAAATTAATATAAGCTTCCTCTATTTCTGTAGATGATAAAACTGAGAAATGCAATAGAAACTTAACTGAAAAGGCCTTTCTCTGGCTTACTTGTGATATTCAGCTATATGCACACGGCACATGTATTTGAAGTAGACATTAGAGTTTTAGCTTCTGTTAATGCCTGATCTTCTGTAAAGCTGCTTTGAAACGTGTGTTGTGAAAGGCGCTATACAAATAAACTTGACTTGAAGTTAGAATTGTTGTGACTTCTCTGCATACTAATGGTGTGCATGCATTGTCTTTGAGTGTTCCAGATCGTTGTTTTCAATAGAAGCGATAATAAAGAACAACATGGGCTGATGCTGGCATTACTGTGAATATAATTTTGTTGTGCCATCAGATGAAGTGCACAGTCAATCTATCTTTTGTTGGCTTCCTTCAGTATGGATACTAGCACTAAATTATGCATAGTGTTTATGTCAGGCATAAAATCAGCATAGTTTATTGGCTTTCCAAAAATACACCAGAATATGATTGAGCATCTGCACAGGCAGGAATCGCATCACCGTCAGCACAAATTGTAAATAAACGGACCAAAAGCGGATTATCTCCCTTTTATGTAGCCATTTCCATTACAAGATGACTACAAGAAAGAATCATTAGCAAAAACCATTCTAGGTCTCACAGTCTTCATTGAATAAGCCAATACTTGTGTCCATTGTAGGGGGACCATAGACTATATATATATATATATATATATATATATATATATATTGATTTTATTAATGCTATATCTTACAAATTACCTAAATTTGTCTGGTTTCTAACACAAAGCCATTGTATGACCTCAGAAGATTATGTACAAGTCATATTGACTACCTTTAGGTTGCTTTTTGAAACTTTTTTGGGGTTTAACAGAAGTACTCATTAGGGCTGCAAGGATCACTGTGACAACTGGCCCACCATGTTGGTGAAGAGCCACCTGTGGTGATGAGCATAAAAAAGACCTTACAAATCCCTCAGATAAATACATAAAACAACAGCATACCATGAGTATAGTGAAGTATTCCATATATAGTTACTATGTCATGAAACATGTTTCTTTGTGCCAAAGATGTGTTTTCAGTTTTTTTAGATACTTTAGAATTGTGCAGTACTTTATGCATTATTATGGCAACAGCCTCTTCACAATGAAAGTTACGCATCTATTGCGCAACTAATTTCAAGTTCAGCTGTGCATTCTTTTCCTTGTCTGTGCAGATATACATTTTTATATTACACTCATGTTGTTTATTTAGATGATTAACATCATATGTGTATACTTAAAGGGGTTTGCACACCAACTGTGTCTAGTGGACGACATGGCACATCTTAAAATTTTGGGGGGAATAAACCTAAAAACATTATATGGAGGTACACACACTGTTGTTGCACCCAGCTGCCATTCTGGAGACTGTGCAAAATTCTGTATCACCACAGAGTGCAACATGCATAGTTTCCATTAAATTATACCCAAATCATTATCAAAGGACATAGATTATTTACTCTAGCCATCACTGGAGGATATATTGTGTATTTGTATCTAGAGAAAATGCATAATAGACCTTATTCACAGTAGCACAATCTTTTATTCTTGACTTGAAAGAAGGCAAGGCTGTGAGGGATAGACTTACCATCTCTTCGATGGAACATGGAACAAAGCTGTACAAAGCTCCTAGGTCCCATCTGATTTCTCACAATAATTGTTGTCTGGATTTTTTTTTGTCTCCTAAATGTTCTTAGAAAAATACTTTTTTTTAATGATTTGTCAGCAGAACATCCAATCCATCACCCAGTTTCATACACTTACCTACAATTTCATCAATGCCACTTTGTTCATTCTTGAAGAACAGGGATGTAGTGGAGGCTAAACGCACGTAAACGCCGTTTATGCACCTCCTAAAATTCGGAAATAGCGTTTACCCACCTCCAAAGTGCGTTTATCCACCTCTAAATTGCGTTTATCCTCCTCTAAATAGCCTATAGTTCCTAAGCCATTTTAAATTAAGCTTATGCCGTTTTAGTTTTATATTGTTCATTATTAGTTTCATAGGTTGTTAAACCCAAGACGAAGTCTTTCATATTGCGCTGCATTACTGTCAGTGTTGACCAATCTCTTGCGTAGCCAGCATGCAGCAGACTGCATCAAGATTCATCAGTCACTAGCCCAAAGTATACATAAGACATGATTTTTGAACACTTCATTGAGTTTTGTTTTGTAGAATAAATATTTGTAAAAGATTTTCGTTTTGTATAAATTGTATCTTAATTTTGATCAATGTTTTATCAACCAACTACCTGTAGGCTATTTAATAAATAAGAAGCAAATATATAGCAGACAATGTAAGGCGCCGGCGATCACTTGCATTGCACGTGAACTGGAGGGCGCTGAATCTCAGCTTGTGCCTCACAATTTGAGAAATATAGGCTATGGCTATCTATTATAAAAAGCTTGAAATGTTTTACTATTAAACGAAACTATTCAAAACGAAAAGAAATAGGCTACTCTCTGATTACGTAATCAAATGTGCATTCTCTCTGGCATTCATGGCGAGTCCGCATCGTCAACTTCATCTTTGCAGTGACACAGAAAACACCAGTTTATTAATAAACAATTAAATGTCCCCTTGCTATTTTTGACACACTAATAATTACTTTCGCCGGTTCTTTGTGGCAAGCTTTATGCGTGTGGGCGTGCGCTTGAGTGCGGCTCTATTAGGCTATGTTAACGCTCATCCATCCTGTATAGCCTATTTAAGTAATTAAATTAATATAGGGGCGATTTGTCCACTAATGGCTAAAATGAACAACTACTAGTCGATTGGAAAAAAAACTTTAGTCGGAGGCAGGCAGCCCTTATTCTACATATTTTCGAACCAGCAGGTCATTCTGGGTAGAGCGAGCGACCCTGAGCGTAATGAGTGAGCGGAGCGGAATATTCAGAAATGCGCTCTCTGCGCATGCTCTGATCGGAACAAACCAAGCATGACAAATTAAAACTTTATTTCATTTTCTCCGTTGCTTGTACACTCACTACATTATCATATTATAATGGCACCAGATTCATCCTTCTGTCGTTAATCTGCACCTGCTACATTAGCAATTGGAAAAAACTGTAATCGACAACTATTTTGATAATCTATTAAGACAAAAGTAAAAAATTCTTTGATTCCAGCTTGTTAAATGTGAGTTGTGGACAAAACGAGACATTTGAGGACGTCATCCTCCTGGGCTTTTGGGAAAAACTGATCCACATTTTTCATGACTTATTATAGACCAAACAACTAATCGATTAATCAAGAAAATATTCAACAGATTAATCGACTATGAAAATAATCCCAAATCCCTAATCAGTACAAGTGCATTGCATTGGAAGCCCTGGATATAAGCCTCCCTCTCTATCTCTCTTAAATATTTTAGTTCTCTCTGTTTTGTCATTTAGTAAACTTTATAGATTTCAACCATATTATTCCTTCTTGAGTCTCTTTAACAAGAACTTAAATGAATGTATGAATTGAATAGTGATTGTGTGACCTATGTTGAGGGAACAACCAGTGATACCCTTGGAAGTACCATCAAATGATAGCCTATAGCGATGTCATCAGGATACACATTCACCGGTAGGCAGTGGCCCACCTTACCGGGTGACCACATCGTGGTCCACCAGAATTTATAGTTTACCCACCTCTTTTTTTACCACTACACCTCTGTTGAAGAAGTACAAAAACCTTTTGTATGTTGACTAGAATCACAATTTTAGATTGCCACCTGCACCACATCGACATGTCCTGTTGTGCACTTACACGCTAGAATTTGCGCTGCATCAGAGAACAGTGTGAATGCATTATTTTCAATGGGGACAGTGCATCGGATGGACGGATAGAGAAAATTCAAGGGTTTACGATAGTGAGGCTATGTCATGTGGCCTAAAGTTGAAAGCATTTCAACTTTTGCTACAACACACTCTGATGGTGGCATGTGTTGACCAATGAGAATCTTGGAAAGGTGGGACTAGCTGCGCTGTGAAATCAGAAAAAAACTAAACATGGCGGACAAACTCATACAGTACATGCCGTGGATTCATTCCCTGTCCTTTATCATTTTTTTCTTCCTGGCTAAAATTATAGCAATTATTAAGAAAGAGCCTGGAGAAGTCTTTCAATGTTTAAAGGAACATTGTCGAAAAGTTATATTTTAGAAAGCCTTCTCTATCAGTGAATGTCTTTTTATTTCAGACTGAACCACCTTTTCCCTCAACCACCTCCTACCTCTGTTTGGAGCTTTCCCTAGTGTGTAAGTCACACACTAGGGAAAGTGTGTGACTTACACTTACGTACCTCTGCCTTGTTCTACCCAGAGCCTTTCTACCAAGGGGAGCATGTTTAACAGTTTAAAACAATAAAATTCTAATGACACATATTCACTTAATTGGAAAACACTCTGGGCTTTAAATCATTTAATAAGATATGATTAGTTCTAAATATGCATACCCAGTCCTTGCATATGCTCAAAACATTTTCAAACTCCACAAATGTAATCCATATGCATTATTCAAAAATGAGCCATAGCAAACACTCAATTTTAACAAATGACTCCTCTGAACACATATTTAATGCAATTTATAAGCATTTTGTGTAACATTTTATATTTACTCTACAATTCTCAACCGATGAACAAAACTGGGATGTCTTTTGTGCAATACATGTTCCCAAGTTTCTAATCAGCACAACACCAGAGAGTACCAGATAGCATGTGTCCCAAAACTCTGTTTTTTAAAGAGGCCAGGTCCAATTTATGATAAAAGATACATTTCTACAAAATTTTGCTACTTTACTACACTTATAATGGATATTTGTGGAGGAGATGCTTCACTGTGCTAAATAAACTGCTTTTGTGAGAAACAGAGCAATACTGTTGCCCCCACCCCCTCCTCCATAAGACAAGCATCTACACTGTGAAAAAAAGTTCTTAAAAATTTATAGCATTTATCTATCTAATGGTAACTCTGTATACCACATGAAACTGTGTACTTCTTATAGTATTAAACATGAGGCTTCTAAAACTTAACTGTAAAGATTTCAGACAAAGCGACATTATAAATTCTTCACAAACTTTCCTTTTCTAGTTATTTGTTGTTATTTGTCTCTGCGGCACTTTCTTTATAGAAGAATAATTCCTTAAAGTTTTTTTGTTGTTGTTATTGTTTTTTATTTGGAAGATGCCGTTTCACAGTGCAAGCCCACAAACAAAACAACAAAAAGAAGAGTTCAGAATGAATCTACATACAGTCAGCTTTTCCGATACAAAACAAACAAGATTGTCAGGTGTAATTTTTTCATCAGTTTATGGATACAGTAAGAAATGTACCAGAAGAAGTGACATTTTACATATTTGGATCTTGTTAGTATTTTATTTGCATCCTATCTCTGTGCCTCCCTCCCTCCAAGTCTTAATTATTGAGTTTTCTTATTACCCAACATCTCGTATTACTGACAAAAGTCTAATTTAATGTTGAACAGATGGAGTGGGTACATATTGACTGCAGCACAGGTGTGGGAGGTACACTCTATTCATTATAGGATAACATGAGCTGAGAGTCTAATCTGTTTGAAAGTTACTTGGAAACAAAGGTGCCACTCCCTGGGCTACTCAACCACATCACTGCTCTAGCATTCCCATGGTAACAGAAGTGAAATAACTCTTATTGGGCTTCATCTCCTCTGCTCTGCTCTCCTCTCCTTTTCTCTTTCATGTATTCTATATATTCAATGGCACTTACTCCTATACTCTTCTCTTCTCTCCTCTCCTTTTCTCTTGTCATGTATTCTGAATATTCTCACTGTATGTGTGTATATAGGGGAGGAAAAGTTTATAGCCAGTAAATTAAAATGCTCATAAACATGTTGCTAAGGGCAACTACATATGACTGCAGATCTGACAAATATGGAGTATTGGCTCTTATTTCAATACAGCAAAACATATTCATGGCCCCTAACCACATCCTCCACAGTTTTATCCTCCAACATGTTTTATTAACAATAATTGTATATCCTTTCTTATATGCAAAAATGAGAACTTTCCTGACCCATGACTTATAAAAAAAAACAAAAAAACAACATAATTTATGTAAAAAATATATTTATAAAAAATGTTTTGATTTTTTGTCTACTTTACATTATTTATTTCTACATGTTGGATGGTTTATATATATTTAAAACATTTTTTTACATATATTTGTATTATTATGTGTTTATTTTTTTCCTTCACTTGTACTTGTCTTTATGATTGTATTCATACATTGTTTGGTCTTATTGAACATTTACATAGAAAAACTCCAGATCCCCTTCTGTCACTCAATCGACGTTGTGTCGAATTAAGTGACACAAGGGGTCTTCCTTGGACGCCAAATCATACTTCTGAACCTGAGAAAAGGCCAATGTCAAGTTGGCAGACAGAATTTGCATGCCCTGCCCCGGATATACGGGTATAAAGGGAAGCGGGGCAGCGAATGCCAGTCAGAATTTTTCTTCGGAGCCGAATGGTTGTGCAGCAAGCAGCTGAGTTTCACTCCTGTTCCACTCACCTTTACCAGCAAGAAGCATTGCTGTTGGATCTGCACGGCGCATTTCCAGCTGGCATCTCTCTCTCTGCACGCTGTGCAGTTCATGCCCCTGTGCACTTCAACAGCGCTTTCTTTCTGTTTAAAAGAGTGTCTCCTCCTAAAAGAGTGAAATTTCCTCTAAAAGAGTCTGAGTTTTCCACTCACAAAAGAGCGATACACAGCGGCATTGAACGTTCTTTTCAGGACGCGTCTTTTTCAAGATGCCTTTCCGCACCTGTGTTGTTCCTGGATGCGGTCAAATTCTCTCCAAGAATGATTGCCACAGACGCTGCCTCGTGTGCCTGGGTAGCGATCACACTGATGCGGCGTTTGTGGATGGTTCATGTTCTCACTGCGAGAACATGACCATGGCAACGTTGCGGTCGCGGCTCTCCTTCCTGAAGGTCAATGCCACTTCAGCTCCCCACGTCGCTCCTTCTTCCCACGGGATTGTGGACGACCCGGCTGGCGGTGAAGGCGATATGGAGATGATGACGGGCTCGGTTTCGCCCTGTAAGTCCCCACGAACCACCCGCCCCCCAACACGCTCGTGTGCTTCCGTCCAGGCTCGGGATGAGTGCGACTCGCCTCACGGCCAGCCGGCATTCTCTCTCGAGCCCCCGAGCTTGGATGATGACATCACTGCTGCATCGGAGAGCGTCCAGGCGTCTGATGCGGAAGACTCGACTGTGCTGCTGCCTTCGGGCCAGCCCGCCCAATCGGAGGCGGACGTGCTTTCCCGGGCTGCCGTGAGCATGGGTATGCTTGGACTGGAACCCCCCCATCCTCCCCACAGCCTTCGCGGCTTGACGACTGATACCTCAGCGCCCGGTGCCGCTAACAGAATTTGCTGCACCCTCCCTGAGTTGCGGTACCCACATGTTCAATAAAAGAGTGATTTCCCCACTCACTGGGTCATCCAGCCGGTGTGCGCCATTCTCACGGCACCCCGGCCCTAAAACTCTACTGTCCCGTTCCCCGGACGCAGCTCCCTTGCCTCCGGCCCCGTGACTGCTCAGCCCCGGCAGGCCAGCACTGATGAGTTCCGAAGACGCCTCCTTAGGACCTCTTCCTCAGTCTCTAACCCGCCCCCTGCTGGGTGCGCAAAGCAAGTTAAATGCTTTGAGTCTTTTCTCAGCACCCAAGCCTCAGGATGCTCTTTTGCCTCCCAACGCATTATTACCTGACCCCCCCCCCCGCCGCGATGCCCCGCCCGGTGTGTAAAAAATGATGGTCCTGTTAGTGCCCCTCGCACGGAGTTTGGATGCGTGGCTCTCACTTCCCAATCCATCACGCTGGTTTGCCAGGACCATCCGACTCGGCTACACAATGCAGTTCGCCCGGATCCAGCCTCGTTTCAGAGGTATTCGCTCCACTCTTTCAACTGGGCTTTGTACAGTCTCCCGTTCAAAATGCTCATGCAGAAACAGATTCTCACCTGCGTTCGACAGCTAGATTGGTTCGCGGCGGTAGACCTGAAAGATGCGTGCTTCCCCGTCTCCATTCTGTCTTGACACCGACCCTTCTTATGGCTTGCGTTCAACGGCCAGGCGTATCAGTACAAGGTACTCCCCTTCGGCCTGTCCCTGTCCCCTCGCATCTTCACGAAGGTCGCAGAGGCCGCTCTTGCCCCCTAAGGGAAGTAGGCATCTGCATACTCAACTACCTCGACTGGCTCATTCCTGGCCCACTATCAAGAGTTACTATACGCCCACAGGGACCAGGTGCTCAGGCACCTCAGACGTCTAGGGCTTCAGGTCAACTGTGAAAAGAGCAAGCTCGACCTGGTACAGAGCATCTCTTTTCTCGGCATGGAGTTAGACTCAGTCTCAATGACAGCGCGGCTCACCAACGAGCGCACTCAGTCAGTGCTCAGGTGCCTCTCTCAATTCGAGCCTGGCACAGTGGTTACTCTAAAACAATCCCAGAGGCTCCTGGGGCATATGGCATCCTCAGCCGCAGTCGCACCACTCGGGTTGATGCATATGAGACCGCTACAGCACTGGCTACAGACTGGCACCACGGCACACACTGTGTGACAATCACCCCTTCCTGCCGTCAGACTTTCACTTGGACTGACCTCTGCTTTCTGCTGACCGGAGTCCCCCTGCAGCAGGTGTCCAGACGTGTCGTGGTAACCACAGATGCCTCTTGACAGAGTTGGGGCGCTGTGTGCAATGGGCATGCTGCCGCTGGCCCCTGGAAAGGACCCCGGCAGTGTTGGCACATCAATTGCCTAGAGTTGATGGCTGTAATTCTTGCCCTATGGAAGTTTCTCCCACTAATCCGAGGCAAGCACGTCTTGATTTGTTCAGACAGCACCGCGACGGTAGCGTACATAAATCACCAGGGCGGAATGTGCTCTCATCATATGTCACAACTCGCCCGCCATCTCCTCGTTTGGAGCCAGCCACGACTCAAGTCGCTGCTCGCCACTCACATCCCTGGCAACCGCAACACGACGGCGGGCGCGCTGTCATTACAGGTTTCGAGTGAAGAGTGAAGGCTCCACCCCCCAGGTGGGACTGATTTGGGAAGGCACAGATAGATCTCTTTGCCTCCCAAGACAACTCCCACTGCCCGCTCTGGTATTCCTTGACAGGAGTCCCTCTGACTGACGCGCTGGCACACAGCTGGCCCCAGGGGCTGCACAAGTACGCACCCTGGAAAATTCTTGGGCCACCCTCTGCCATCCGCACCCAGACCTCTGGAACTTCCACGTCTGGCCCCTGGACAGGATGCGGAAGATCTAGTGTATCTACCACCTGCTGTTGTAGACACGATCAGCCAATCCAGAGCTCCCTCCACCAGGCAACTCAACACCCTACCGCTTGTTCGTGAATTGGTGTTCTTCCCAATCCGAAGACCTGCAGAGATGCACATTCCAGTCAGTGCTTCTATTCCTGCAGGAGAGGCTGGAAGGGAGGCTGTCCCCCTCCACCTTGAAGGTGTATGTAGCTGCTATCGCAGACCACCACGATGCAGTCCCTAGGTAAGCACGACTTGATTATCAGGTTCCTGAAATGTGCCAGGAGACTAAATCCTCCCCGGCCCAGCCTGTTCCCCTCTTGGGATCTCTCAGTGGTCCTCTCGGGCCTTCAGAGACTTGATTCAGTCGAGCTCAAGGCCCTCTTCCTGAAGACAATTCGTGGCCAGATCCACTACGAGTCTCAAATGCTCTGTACTGGGGTCGGGCTCCATGGGCATAGTTCCCTCCTGTAAAGAAGTTCACCCTCACGGGCAAGGAAGAGGCGAGAAACCAGCTTGACATACAAACTAAAGGTTTAATGTGAAACTCAAAAGACAAACACGTAGGATGACGGACATGTCCTTGAACGATCTCTCTCTCACACGCACGTCCTCCGCGATCGGCCTTTAACCCTCTTGGAGGCTTGATTAGCCAAATACGGGACCAGGCGTGTTGAGTCACGACCCGGCCCCACCCTCCACCGTGCCAAACCTCCTCAGGCTAACTCCCCGTGATGTATTTTCCATGGTACGGTCCCCCTTGTCAGCGGACCTGCATTTCCCCAGGGCAGCCCCGCTGCCCCGGCCGCCGTGCCCCCTCATTCGCCGTCCCTTACCACACCCTCCACAGTACTAGCACATTTTAGCACAATGTGTGGACTTTTCAGACAGTCCCTTACCCATTGTAGGGAAATTTTTCAACTTACATCAATGTTAATTCTGGAACGATTTCACTGTGATGCCCTCTGACCAGCTTAAATACAGGACAAATCACAGCCTGTATTGATTCATTATGGGACACATAATTTTATCTATAAATACGGGACGGGTGGCAACCCTAACATACACACAAACACACACACACAATAAAACTAATTTGTTTGTGCGTTGAATCACTAAATTTGAGCATTTTCTCAATCCAAACAATTATGGCCGTTACTTATAAAATAAAATCCACATCAAATACAACAAGACTATATGTGTAAATAAAATGCCAAATATAGCACAATACATTTGCTAATACATTATTACAAATTGAGATAATGCAGCTCTCTCAACAATCATAATGGATTTGATGTAATCACTTGTAACACAGGGTTAGGATGGGCAAGGAGGAGGAGGCGAGAACCGGCTTGTCAACGTAAATAATATTTTAATAAAGAACTTGACCAAAAAGCACAAACACACACACAACGGACATGTCCGTGATTGATCTCTCTCTCTCGAACTGTCGTCACCGGCCGCCTTTATCCCTCGCGCGCCCCCCTCCACTCCACACTCCTCCCGGCTTTGCCTCAGGTCGGGGTTCCACGGAAACATCCTGACTCTCAAGATGGTTTTTCTTATGGCAATTACTTCTCTAAAATGAATTGGGGATCTACAGGCTCTGTCTGTCTCGCCAGCCTGCTTGGATTTTGCCCCAGGAATAGCTAAAGCAATTTTGCACCCTCATCCTGACTACCTGCCTAAGGTTCCTTTCTCGACTGTACATCTGGTCACTCTTGAAGCCTTCTGTTCCCTGCCGTTTACAACGTCGGAGCAGGAAAGACTTCACAGACTTTGTCCAGTCTGTGCCCTTCAGACTTATGTCCACCGCACTAGCCAGTGGCATAAGTAAGGGCAACTATTAGTTTGCCATGGGGGCCGCAACAGGGGGGCGGCCGCCACCAAGCAGACTGTCGCATTGGGTGAGGGACACTATTGCGCTGGCCTACGAGGTGCACGGTCAAGCTTTGCCAGTAGGTATCAGGGCTCACTCTACCAGAGGGGTCGCCTCTTCTAAGGCCTTGGCTAGAGGTGTCCCTCTGCAGCATGTTTGTGATGCGGCAGGCTGGTCCTCTCCACACACATTCATAATATTTTATAGTTTGGATGTTCATGCCACTCCGGGCTCTTATGCCCTTGAGTCAACATCACAAGCTCATGTCTGAGACCTCTGAGATCTCTTGTGAGCACAACTACACAACCGTAAGGGGTCAGGACATCCACAGTGGGTATTCTCGTTCCCAAAGCGCTAAAATCAGCGCAGCATCAATGTGTAGCTTTTTGATGGGGAACGTCTCGGGTTACTTAACTGTAACCCCTGTTCCCTGATAAAAGCGGAATGAGATGCTGTGCTTCATTGCCACACTGGGATGCCCCAGGACTGCTCTTCAGACAAAATACCTGACAGCACCTGTGACACATCTATTTATAGCCCTGCTACAGGTGCATCCAACTGATGTCACCAGAAGAGGCTATAAATTCTAGTCAATTTCATTGACGTGTTACACACATATTCACAGCTGGTCACACCTAAAGCTGTTCCCAAAGCGCTAAAATCAATGCAGCATTTCATTCCACTTTTAGCAGAGAACAGGGGTTACAGTTAAGTAACCCGAGACGTTCTTGTTGTGGGAGCACTCATAACAACAGAGAGCTGAGGTTGAAGAATATTTTCAACCTTGATGGAGACCCCTTTCTCCAGCACTACCAAACTCTTTTATAATAAACATATGTTCAGACTCTGTCTCTCTTAATTTCTCTGTGGAGAGGCATCTCTAAACCCTTACAGGAAAAGGCAATAAACTTCTCTAAGCTCTTTGCTACTCCATTTTGCATATTTATGTTGCTTCAATCATTTTATTTATGCATTCACTCTGTATAATGCAGTAAATGTGCGGAGGAGGCTTCTATATTGTTCATAAACTTGATCAGCAAGAAAGAAATGATGCTTCTGAGCCTGACAACACACAAGACTATCATCCAGCTACATCATAAAAGCAAAGCCACAGCATATCAGTCCATTCTGGCGTGCTCTTACAGCATAAACAATGATTTTTGATTGGCACATAAAAAAATTGCATTATGTGATATGTGCACCATCCAGGAACGTGTAATGTAGATCTTTACAAAGTGACTTTACAATGGGTTTTGCTGTTTTCAGAACATTAAAGTGTGACATAAGTGTATAAAGTTCTCACTGAGGTATAAAGATCTCATGAGTGCTGTCGAAGTAGCTGATCAACACGGCTCTCATGAAAGCAGTCTCATTTGACAAATTCGTCTACCAGAAACAATGAATCGTCTTTAACCGCGTGGGTTGAGCCATGGGTGTTATGACAGTCACAACACTCAGATAACAGCAATAAAAATAACTGCAATGTCCTTTCTACAACCCACATGGGCAAATTTGCTTAATGGTTGTGCCACTTTTGCATGCTGTTTTTCAGCTTTTTTATTAATGATCTGTGTGATGAGACATGATGGTAGAGGTTCTCTGCACAAGAATGATGGCTCAGCCACAATAGCACGTCAGTGCAAGAATGTTTATTGACAGTGTCCGTGTTCCAAGACAGTCCCCAAATTGCAAAAAATATTTACAAAAATAATGAATGAGATTAAAAGAAAATAATACTTTAAATAGTTTCAGAATAAATATACACAGCTCTTGACTAAATTACCTTCTACACAAAGGATTACAATAAAAATATATTATGAATATACATATTTTCTACACTCTCTATTGTTATTCTCCATAAATTAACACAGAAATGTTTCCCTTTTCACCTAGACACATAAACACATAGGACAGTCCAGGCACTGTGTGGAAAACTCTCCAATTTAAGGATACCGTGTGGTTATTGAGAGGGTGACTAGTGGAGATAAGCAATGTTTAATGAGACTGTTTGCATGAATGCGATAAGCGGTAGCTAATTCACAAGTGTGCACCCGAGGAAAAAGCTAAATAACTGTAAGAGTGTGTGGAGATGACGTGTAGAGAACTATAAGGGTGTGGGAGTGCGAGTGCTGTCCCAGCCGTTGATGGAGTCCTATTTTAATTACCTCCCTCCTCTCCTGGATTGCCAAGGCTCAGCAATCGGGACAGAAAATCTTCTGTGACATTACACTTCCTGGCTCTGTGATGGATCTTGAACTGGAAAGGCTGCAGGGAAAGGTACCAGCGAATCACCCGGGCATTATGATCCTTCATGGTATGGATCCAGTGCTCGGTGGTCTGTCTCAAGGGTAAATTCCCTACTCAACAGGTAATATCGGAGGCGTTAAATGATGATCAAATGATGGACAATAGTGCTATAAACAGGCATAAACCCAGATGCATGGGGTAGTCAAGTGCACGTTCTGCATTTTAAAGAGCTGATTCAGGTGCCTGAATCACAGTGGTGGAGCAGTGCTGCCCAGTTCCAGGAAAGTGTGCGAGATTGCAGTAGTCTTCTGCATCCTGCACCACCAATACTCAGAACCAATCTGTAAGATCAATTGCATTATATAGTATGCTTTTGCATTAAATTTTTGGGTGTGTTTGCACTTTTACCTGATTTGCATAATTGCTAGCATGAAGTGAGTACTCTGTTCTCACTATGAATTCGGTGACAGGAGGTTGAAAGTTCTTCCGCTGAAATTGGTCTGTGCTTACAAAAATTTGAAGCACTGCCCCCAGTGGATGTAGCTGGAAGTGTTGTTTAACGTATGGGCATGTGTGAGCTCCATTTTCCAGGCCATGATTTAGTCATATTGGTCATATTATGTTTTGATCAATTTATGCTCATTTTATGTTGTCTAGTTGCATTTGAATGGGATTCATAGCAAAAAGGCTGCTTCTCCCTCCGCTTTCATGAACAACGACTAATCGCTACATCCATGGACTACCCTTAATTTTTTGCATCATGTCAAAGTTATATGGTCACTTGAGATCACACGCACACACTAACAGTCATAAATGTCTCAATCTCATATAATTCACATGTGTGGACATTTAAAAAGGACGTTATGCATAATGACAAATGTCCTTGAGAGGGGTCACACACCTCAGCGAATGTATTGTACATTCTCACTGGTGGTTCTGTGATTAAGTGTTAACGTAGTCTCTTGTATTGAGTCTTCTTCTGAATAAGGTGATAAAGGGGATGTTCCTTTAACAGTGATTAGCAGCCGGGCTAGATCGCTTCAATTAGTGTGCAATCATCTCTGGCATTAGAGGTGAATGGCCCAATGCCTGAGCAATTCTCAAATACCATTACCCTCTGTCCCTTTCTGAATATCAATGATTATTATCATGGTCATGGACTTCCACTCCTTTGTGTCTTTCTTTAGGACATTTCTGTCCTTTTTGACGGCAGGATCATATCCGAACATGCCACTTACATTATTTCACTTGTGTCATTTGTAGAGTCATGTTTTTGCTGCCCTTCAAGAAACACTTCTGGTTCATCAAAGACGGATGTCAGCTTTTGAAAATGTAAAGGTCGCCAAACTACATGTGCCTCCTGTATTCTGTAGCAAAGACGACTGTTATTACATGGCAGTAGTATGGCAGGAATAAGGTAGGCATAGTTCCTAAGGGACTTTTAAAGAAAGTTTGAAAGATTTAAAGACTTTAGATCAGGGGTTACCAAACTTTATTTGTCAGATGACCTGCAATGACCTACTCATATTTTAAGTAATGTTAACCTTTCAAATATTTAATAATTTTTACAAAATTATTTGTTGCAGCTTCACTAGTGAAATATTTTTTTTCTTTTTTCTTATTGGTACTATTACATTCTTAATAAAAAAAGTACTTGGAAGCATTTTGATTTAGCTTTGTTAAACATTTTAAACAGAAATGTATTTACAATTAATCTCATTATTTATACATTTATTATATTTGTTTGTTTTTTTAGATATTTTATTTACATATTTACATTTTTATTTGATTTATTATGAGTAAAAAGGTACACAATTCAGGTTTTTTTATGTCAGGGAATTGGAACTTGAGCCATATTGAGCCATACTGGGCTGTGAGAGAACCTAGAACTAAAAGTTTGTGAAACACTGCTTTACACTCAGTTACCTCAAAGCATGTCTGCAAAACATTGGTGTAGTGGTCCATAAAAACTGAACAGAATCCAATAAAATTAAAAACATTTAATTAAACAGAGGGGGTTACTTGGTGAACATGATTTAGGCAACCTGTTCTCATAGTGAAAACGTTACTCTATATAATTTTTTGCAAAACTTGTTAAACGTGTATCCAGGTACAATTCCCTGCAGTTTCCAGGTTAAATAAATGCTACAGGTGTGTGTTTTATTCACTTTCACTCAAATCATGAATTAAATGGCTGATTATGACTTTATAAACACTTATTATTCTCTCTATTACTCTGAACCTGCTATTTTATGATATCGACGCATATTTACTCAAACACATCTTTTGAAAACCAATACATTTAATGCTTTTATTACAGACTCCCCTACATATTGTATATACACTTAATTGAAAACATATATCTTGTGCAGTAGCTCGCCTGATTGGGTGTTGGATAAGAGACTTTTTATTTAGTAGAGATGGGACACTTCTATTCAAATGAATGGGAGAAATTGGAAGGCCAACCAAGGAGCTCTCACGCCCAACAGTCAACAGAAGTCCCACCTTACAGTTAAAGAGACATCGCCTGTCAATCAACTTGAGAATGTGCATGCGCATTAGCTATACCAGCTGGAAAAATTTAGTTTTTTAGCATAATATGTGGTAAAGAAGCACAATTTATCATACCAGTTTTGTTTTGCTTTGCTGATTTAAAATATGCCCTTTGATCATAATCTTCACTAACCATTTTTGAGATTTCGGTGTTCCCCCATTCAAGTAGATAGGAGCTACACTTGCATGACTGGAAATAGCCTCCTGAGAGCATTCTAAAGATGGCCAACAGTTGGCTGACATGCTAGAAAGACTCAAGTCCAGCCATGAACACAAGCTAACATGTGACATTACAGTCATAGAAGATAGAGGCATAGAAGCAGCACATAATGAGGTGGTTGCTTCAGAAAATGTGCCTTTTCCTTTCATGGTTAGATTTAGTCATTGATAAGGCAATGATGTCTTTTTTTAACTTCTCATATATATTTTAAAACACAAATGGTTAGGGATGATTAGTTTTAGGTTAGGGAGGTATGTTCTAAAAAACATTAATCTAAAATGTACCTGGAAACTTTGTTTGAATATGACACCATTTAACTTGCTTTTGCCACATCCAGCTGGACATTTCACTGGAAACCTGCAGCCAAACATGATTTACAGCACATACATTTTGAATTGCAAATATGTTGTCATGTTCACATAAATTTAATGAGACCAGTCTGGATTTAGATTGATGCTAATCAAAGTTTGATCACCTCACTCTGAGGAGACGAATGTGTTAGGGTCTCTAATGGTTGAAACTCACCCTCTAGATCCTCCTCCAGGCTTTTTAATTGGTCTCTATCCTCATTTGACCCCTCTTCTCTATTCCATTTGGAGAAAGTAATCTTGATAAAAGTAATCTTTTCTTGGGAACAAAACATCTCTCAACTTAATAATGTGACATTAAGTTAATAATAATCGCTGTTTGCTAGACAATAAAAACTGCATGGCTCCTTAATTTTAAAAGTAGACAAGGAGTACATAGACACTGAAAGCACCCTAGTTTAATTACTTGTTCTCACCCACACAGTACTTCTGTTGTACACTTAACACTTTTGGATTCTTTTTTATGTGGTGCTGGCTCCACAAACTGAGAATGAGGCTCTGTCTTTATATATAGTGGCCCCAAAAATTATCTGTCACACTTATTTTGTGTTCCAAAAGAAAGAAAGTTGTATGGGTTTGGAACAACATGAGGGTGAGTAAATGATGAGATCATTTTTTGTGAACTATCACTTTAAGTGTGGCCTAAATATCCAAACACTGTACACACTTTGGGGCCTCTGTTTTTGATCTCTGCACTTACATCCATGATTAAATCCTTGCTCACATTAAGACGCACACTGTGAGGGTTATGTTGATGTTAAAGGCCTAATTGTACATTTTTATTTTACTTTCCAACTATTAAAACCCAGCTGTGCTGTCTGTGTATTACTCAGAGTGTATATGTGGTTACTGATTAGAGTCTGGTGAGTGATTGATAACTGTGCCACTGATGAGGTCTATTACTTTCACATGATTTTGTATCTCCCCGTGGTCAACTTTGGTCTGCAGCCCTGGTTTGGGCATCTCTGCTCTAGACTGTCATTTATCAAATCAAATAACTTTATTGTCACACTATTATGTACAGAAGTACAACAGTAGGTGAAAGTCTTGTGTGCAGTTCCGAGCAACATAGCAGTCATGACAGTGGCGAGACATGTATATGTATATGTAACAATTACAATAAACAACATATTTAGACAACACAATTTACATAACAAATGTACACATAATTAAACAACATAGTACTAATATACAATGTACAGTAAACAATGCACAACATATTTACACAACACAATTTACATATCAAATGTACACATTTGTAAGGGTTAAACCTCTGCCACACCGAGACATGACAACATGACATTGATTTCCTTGAAGCGCTCCTACGGATGCAGCAACAACAAAAGTGCCTGGTAAGAAGAGTTTTTTCATTGAAATCTGTTTGGTTGTAAAGAGTAGAGTCTAACTCATCTGTGGGTGGATTTATTTTGATTTTAAAATACATTTTGTTATCATTTATTTTGTTATCTCTGTACAGTTTACTTCTATTCATTAACATTAGTTAATGCATTCCTATATATTTACTGTGCATTTTCACATTGAGAATAAATGGGTTCATCCAAAAGCTGAAAAAATTTTGCTTTCAGAGGCTTTATATGGAGTTAGAATGAAAATAAGGGGCATTTCAAACTGTTCTGAGACCAATGCAGACAGACAGCACACTGAAGGTTAAGTAATTCACTAAATAGGGAGCAATGGAGCATCCTATTACTTTCTATGCTGCTAAGTGCATTCACTACTAATTTGTATTAAAATCATACCAAAATATCAGGCTTCAGATGATGTTTGGATCACTAAACATGTTTGGCAGACATGGGACAACGGTAATCAGTGCATACAAGCTTGAAAACACTTCCAGTAGTGCCATCTAGCGCTCTGCGAATGCATCAAGAACTAGGAAGTGTAATCGAGCTTGAAATCATGATGGTTCCTAGAGACTGCAATGGCAAGATGTACAGTGATAAGGGAGTCATATTTAGATCTGTTCTCACCCTAAATCTATTGGATCGCTTCAGAAGACATTGATTAAACCACTGGAGTTGTATGGATTACATTTATCCTGTCTTTCTGTGATATTTGGACCTTCAGAGTTCTGGCCACCATTGACTTGCATTGTATGGACCTTCAGAGCTGATATGTTCTTCTAAAAATCTTCATTTGTGTTCTGCAGAAGAAAAAAATGTAATACAAATCTAGGATGACATGAGGGTGAGTAAATCATGAGAGAATTTTCATTTTTGGGTGAACTATCCCTATACTGTCTTGACTCACTTGTGCTGTCTCTTTGCTTGACATGTTGTCTGTGTCTCGTTTGGAAGGATGCATCCTCCGGAGGTCGCATTTGAAGGCCGCGCACGTCATCGATGCTGTCTTGTTTAAGAAAAGCGAGTAGGACACTTCAAATGCAGCCTTCAAATGCAACCTTCAAATGCAACCTTCTTTCACAGGAATTCGGAAGATGCATGAGGTGTACACTTCATGGGCACTCCCAACCCACAATCCTTTTTTTTTTTTCTTTTTTTTTTTCAAAAAAATGACACCAATTTGTCTGTAAATATATGTTCAAACGCAAGGAATGTTAATTCCCAAGCTGATGTACCTCAGTAGAAGGGTGCAGAGTATATAATATATATATATAATTATATTAATATATAATTAAAATAAAGTATTAGACTAAAAGTACACCTGTAAAATCTATTTTCTTTTCTCTTTACATCATTATAACTCATAAAAGTACCTCATACATTCCCTTCCAGAGGGACTTTGTTCCCTTCTCACTCAGCGCTTGTGCTTGTTAAAGAGTGGTGTGCTGGCATAGCAACCATGTTACATTATGTTTCTGTTTGTCCTACATAGGCCATCGCGTTTAAAGGAGGATGCTAGGTGTAATGCAGCCTTCAAAGGATGCATCCTACCTAGCATGAGACACAGTCACTGATGCCAAAATAATCTTTTTACCTTGTACTGGGTAGTTAAAGTCATCTACAAAAATACATTCCTGGTCTTCATACTCATTCACAGAATATATCATGTAATAAGTCCGATGACCATTAAAACATACTGAACTTTTATGTGCATGTTTCTAATATTGGCAACTCCTTAATAAATGCTTCACAGGTGTACACAAAGGTACATTTATATTGGTTACTAATGTTTAATACATGTTATTAACGGATCACTATTAGGCATGTACAGCATGAAACTCACCATTCTTATGCATGCTATTACAAATAAAATGCATTGCAAGCAATGCAATCAATGCATTTGTAAATTAATTATTAGTCAATAATGAACCCCTTTAAAACATTTAAGTGATAATTAGGGAATATTAAGGTAAAGTGTTACCAAAACATCTCTTAATGCATTCATTCTTTCGAGTCGTGCAACAAGGAAGGATTGCGAATCATTTCACGTGGTATTTAGTAAACATAATGACCAAAGAAATAGCACATCAAAATGATTGCAATATTTACAATGTTGCTTAATTTTATATCTCTTTCAAATGATCAGAATATTTAATATATATTCCAGTCCTACAGTAGATGCCCACACATGTTTACAAAATTATATTTTTTGCCAGTAATCTTTTTCTTGTATACAGTATTTGTGACGGCATCATACACAAGATAAGCCCATCTCTGTCTCTAGGTGAAACTGTCACAAAACATTAAGGCTAATTTGGGTTTTTGTTGTAATGCTATTCCAAATGTGTCATGACATGAAGTTTTGGAGAAGAAATTTAGCATAAAGTGAGAATTATTTATTTATGTATGTATTGCATTTATGTACACTGGCGGCCAAAAGTTTGGAATAATGTACAGATTTAGAAAATGGTACTTTTATTCACCAAAGTGGCATTCAACTGAACACAATGTATAGGGGCGGCTGTGGCTCAGGTGGTAGAGCGGGTTGGCTGCCAATTGCAGGCTTGGCATGCAGGCGATTCCTGGCCTACATGACTCCACATGCTGAAGTGTCCTTGGGCAAGAGACTGAACCCCAAGTTGCTCCCAATGGCAGGCTAGCGCCTTGCATGGCAGCTCTGCCACGATTGGTGTATGAGGGTGTGTATGAATGTGTGTGTGAATGGGTGATTGGGACACAGTGTAAGGTGCTTTGGTAGCCTCTAAGGTTAAAAAAGCGCTATATAAGTGCAGATCATTTACCATATAGTCAGGACATAATAATGTAAAAAATTACTATTACATTTTTTTTTAAAAATCGGAATTTCTTAAACTACTTCAAAGAGTTCTCATAAAAAAATACTCCACATGCAGCAATGACAGCTTTGCAGATCCTTAGCATTCTAGCTGTCAGTTTGTCCAGATACTCAGGTGACATTTCACCCCACACTTCCTGTAGCACTTGCCATAGATGTGGCTGTCTTGTCGGGCACTTCTCACACACCTTACAGTTTAGCTGATCCCGCAAAAGCTCAATGGGGTTAAGATCCATAACACTCTTTTCCAATTATCTGTTGTCCAATGTCTGTGTTTCTTTGCCCACTCTAACCTTTTCTTTTTGTTTGTCTGTTTCAAAAGTGACGTCTTCTTTGCAATTCTTCCCATAATCTGAGTCTTCTCTTTACTGTTGTACATGAAACTGATGTTGAGCAGGTAGAATTCAATGAAGCTGTCAGCTGAGGACATGTCATTTAGTTTAGTTGCATCTGGGCCTTCCACATCACTTTCTGTCCATGTTAGAGCTAGCTGTCCTTTGTCTTTGAAGACTGTATGTACCTTTGTATGAAATCTTAATTTTTTTGTCAATTCCTTTTTTTTTCTTCTTTTTTCTGTCCCTTTTTCTCACTAATTTGGAATGCCCAATTCCCAATCCACCCTAAGTCCTCATGGTGCCTCCTTGTCTGAGACTGTCAACCCTCACATCTTATCACATGGCTTGTTGAGCACATTACTGTGGAGACCAAGCATGTGTGGAGGCTACACACTGTTCTCCACGGCATCCACCCACAACTATAAATAATAGTGACCATGAGGAAGTTACCCCATGTAATTCTACCCGCTCTAGCAACTGGGCAAATTTGATTGCTTAGGAGACCTGACTGGAGTCACTCAGGACGCCATGGATTCGAACTTGTGACTCCAGGGGTGGTAGTCAGAGTCTTTACTTGCTGAGCTACCCAGGCCCCAGTGTTTAGGCAAAAAATAGCATTGTATAGCTTGCATTCCAAAAATGTTTCCAATTTCCAGTGAAAGCTGATTCTTTTTTGCCATTTTTGACCTAATATTGACCTGAAGACATGCCACTCTATTGCACAATGTGGCAACTCCAAAACAATCACAAAGACAATGTTAAACTTCATTTAATGAACCAAATAGTTTTCAACTGTGTATGATATAACGTCAAGTGATTATCTAGTAACAAATTAGTAATTTAATATGATTACACAAGGATAAGGTGTTGGAGTGATGGCTGCTAGAAATGGGGCCTGTCTAGATTTGATCAAAAATTACTCCTTTTTTTTTTTCCAAAAGTGATGGTGCTGTTTTTTTACATCAGTAATGTCCTTACTATATATTGTGATCAGTTGAAGGCTACTTTGGAGAATTAAAGTACCAATTTCCTTCCGAAACTGCAAAATCTGTACATTATTCCAGACTTTTGGCCACCAGTGTATGTATGTATGTATGCATTTATTTATTTATTTGATCCTGGCTGGGAATGAGAAATAGGTAATTTAATATGTTTTTATGTTAATTAAAAATACCAGAGTTTTTTAAAACCGAAGAACTATAGTGTGAACCATCTATTTGGACACAAAGTAAATTGGTTTGGAGGTTGAACATGCAGCATCTACAGTATTTCTACTAAAGGTATGTGGGTTAACCACAAATAATGAGGTTTTGTAATACTCCAGTAATTTATTGCTAAAGGAGTCTAGCGCTCATTAAAATATAATGACACCAATAATAATAATGTTTTTGAATTGATTGCTTTTTATTGAAAAAGTTAATCAGCAAATATAAATTAGTTACTTTATTATGCTTTAACATATTACTATTTTCAGACTGATAAAACTAATTAAAGACTGTAACAATTTAATTCAACAATTTAATGTTAAATGGCAAGTATAATTTGAGATTAATGCCATTCTCAGATCAACGTAGTAATGAACTGTTGTTTAAAGCACCACAGTGTTTTGGAGGAACCTTTATTGAAAATATCTGGTCTCAGATCTGTGGTACATTAAAAATAAGAAAATGATGAAAAATATGTCAGGTAAACTCTGGTGTTAGCCTGAGGAGTCTTGTTTACTCCCAAGAATTTTTGCTATATAACATCTGAGGACATTTTTATTTTACACTGTTGTCTTTAGCTTGCTAAAGGGTTTGTAAGGCAATTTTTATAAAGCTACTTTAGAACAATATCATTAAAAATGCTACACAAATACAACTTATTTAAACAGAATTGAAAACATATCAAAGTGAACTTCCCCCAAAAAATAGCATATTCCAAAACAGCACAAAACATGTAAATGTTGAGAATAAATGCACAATCACCCAAGTAAACAAATTATTAATGTGTTTTCATTAAAATTCAAGTGCTTTGATAAGTGAATAAAATACAGATGAAAAGCTAGCGAGAGATGGAAAAATTATTCATCATTAGCGCTAAAATCGCACTTTCGATTAATCGTGTCCTCGTTTTGCACTTGAAAATACACCTCTGCATCATTCCCCGTCCCACCTCCCCATTATAATTAACAAGAAAAAGGTGAAATAAATGTCCCACTTAATCCAAATAAATGTAAATAACAGTCACACGTACTTTTTTGTTTTCCAGTTCATTTACTCTGAAGGAAAATTATGAATATTAAATGTGTTTACTTTGTCTCTCCTCTGTCATGGAGGAGCCTGGTCATAATGACCAGATTGTGTGGTGTTATTAATTCCACATTCAAAAGCAATCCATCAACGTTTCTCCAATCTCTCAAAGCTGCGATCCGGAGAGTGTTAATTGTAAAACACGCTGGGGAAGGATGGGGAATGGATTCAACAATGCTGGAATGGTTATGACACAGTATGTTTTTATTCCTTGGATCACTAGGGGCAATGATACAGTTGTTAATGACCCACTTAATCATCATCTAATCATTGCTAAACGATGGAAAGAAGCATTTGAATGTAAAATGAAAGTTTTGCATATCAAAATTCCAACCCTGGAGTTCTATACTACCTGGAGAGAGCTAACGTCTGTTGGCATTCCCATTACCATGCATCTGATATGAGAATCTGATTTGAAATCTGGCATCTTTGCTGACCCATAAATGCTACATGACTAATAACTCTGGAACCACAGAAGAATGACATAATGACAATGCTGATTGGATGCTAGCACACCAAGAACTTGTCCAGTCCCAAACCCTTTACAAGCCACTATCCTGAGCTGCGAAGGCCTTTAAATATCAGGTATTAGTATAAGTTATATCTTTATAATTTTACAAATAGAATGAAATAATTTTGATTTACATGTTGCTTGAAAAAATACATATCTTTTTTAATCTTAGATCTAGAAATTGATCTCACTGTTAATTCTGCAACAGTAGATTGAAAATTCTGCTGTTTAAATCAGTCTGTGCTTACCTAAATATGAATTACTACCCCCCAGTGGCCAAAGCTAGAAGTGTTGTTGGGTATGTGTGTTTTATTTTTTGGGTGAAATGTCCACGAAGTGGCCCCAAAGGTGTTGTATTTTTAGTTGTAAATAATGTGTCAACAGGAATGCATGTTTTATATAGTTCTCACGTAAGTTAGGACATAAAGCTCACACTAAGGGCTTAGTAACTACTAGTTAGTTTGTAACTAAGTCAGTGCTTAATTCAGTTGCACCACCTGTCCTTAAGGCAGAACTTAACTTGTAGGTCGTAAGCTCTCCGTAAAGAGATGCATAGTCGCACAGAATGACATATTTTTTTCTGTAATGCAATCAGCAGCCTTCAAATTTGTAAACAGGAACCGCGTGCGTCATTTAAAGCTGCTGCCTTGCATGAACTGTCAAAACAAAGACGTACAATCTAAAAAGTTATATTAACACATTACACATTTAATTTAAAATGACACAATGCAATGCACACTTGGAGGCTTGGAAAGTGCGCTGTTTCAGTCTGTTTCATGTTGAATATCAGTCGACATCAAATCAGTTATCTGCATTATTCCCTCTCTTTTAAACTGCAAACGAGCATATATGTCCACATCATCATTAAAATCCAAAAGATGATGTCTGTCTCGTAAAACTTGTAGATGAATTTGCGGTTCATTATATTCATTATCTTTTATGATCTCATCGATATACTCTAATCTGGCTGCCATCTCATTCCATTCATTATTCACAGACTAAGGCTGCTGTAAATATTTAGTTTATATGTAGGATTACGTCCTATGTAAGTTTAATGGTGCAAAGCTCAAATATTTAGAAGTACGTAAATTGTGACTTCGTGCCCATTTACGCAACAACTAGACTAAGTTTGAATTTACGCACAGCTGGTGCAACAGACCCCAGGTTAGTTTAGCAGGTATTTACAGACTTGCTTATGATATCTGGAAAACTCAAAGTTCTGCAATGTGTTTTTATAGAAAGTATTTCAAGGCCGGGGTGCATCTCAAAGCTTACATTCAAGAATGAGATGATTGTTCCTTGTAGTTTCTTGCCCAGCTATCTTGTCCTGATCAAATCAATACAAGCTCCTCAGGTAAGCTTCAAACATTAATGTCTATACACAGAAATGTACTAGCTCAGTCCTAACACACAGCTGAATTGATTAGTCAGGAAAGAAGCTTTTGAATGTGTGTTGAAGCTGTGAAGGCACACTTGAAAGCCAAAGCAATTTTTCCTCTCTCAGATGTTTATCTGTGATGTGTTGAGAGACTCAGCTCTGAGAACTTGTAATTCTAAACAGCAGCAACATTTTAAATCATTGATAATAGTAGACTTCTTCAGCAACATGATCATTATCATCATCAACGTCATCATCATCATCATCATGATCATAATTACCAGCATTTATAGTGGCATATTAATAGATATAAATAGACATATTAATGTGCTAATTTGGCAAAGCTGTAAAAGAATAATGGCAATCTTAAACCTTGATTAGTGACATCACCCCAGGTCAATTATCAGCATATTGAAATTTGTTCAAAACCACAGCAAAATTCAACAGTTTGTCCATATTTTATTTGTACTTTTTCTTTTTAACTGTAGACCACTTGGTAGAGACAACTGTAAGTAAGGTTGATTTCCCAAAGAAGTACACTGTGTCTCTGTGGCCCTATCTAACATTTTCCTATAAGTTTCAGCATCCTGGCAAGGGGAGCATTTTCTTACTATAGTTGCACGTTCAACAATTTGGTGTTTGAGGCTTCAATATGAATATACAGTATATTTTTTCATTCTGTAAGAATTAAGAACCCATTTACATGCTTTCTAAAAAACGTCTAGGTTACGGATGTAACTTCCGTTCCCTGGTGGAGGGAACGAGACGTTGTGTCGAAGAAGCAACACTAGGGGTCTCTCTTAAGCACCAAATATACCTCTGATCTATGAAAAAAAGACAATGAGAAGTTGGCAGACAGAATTTGCATGTCCTGCTCCTGGACATACGGGTATAAAGGATTTTTCTGAGGAGCCGGAAATGGTCTGGCCACAATAGTGGCTCGGCTCAGCGACATTGCCGGGAGGACACAACGTCTCGTTCCCTCCATCAGGGAAAGGAGGTTACATCAGTAACCTAGACGTTCCCCATCTGTCGCTCACTTCAACGTTGTGTTGAAGAAGCGACACTAGGGGTCCAATTTAAATCACGCCATGCGCTGAGCCGTGTATGTGTACTGCTGATACAGGAGCGGGCAGGTACTTGACGTGCCAAAACGACCAGCTGTATCAGACTGCACGTACCCTTCCCCCAAAGCACCATAAAGTCGTCGGAGTCCTTATAGTTACCCTAGACAGGGGAACAAGGCGATGCTTGCCAACCTGGGAACAGGCCGAGCCTAGCCGGGCCTCTTTTGTCTCTATGTTTCTCGCATAGAGTCAATGACTGGGGCCCTTACACGCAACGGGGAAGGGGGTCTTACCCAGTTTCCTATTCTTTCAGGGGGAAAAGACCCTGCGGAGACCACACCTTTCCAGAAAAGGGGAGGTAAGAGTGGTGACATACACCACATGGGCTTTTAGGTCACATGTGGGAAGTGGTGCGGTGGTAGATCCCGTGGTAGACCCTCTTCGGAGGGAGGAGTTGCTACAGACACGGCGACCGGTGGGCAGTGGTGCCGCAGAAAATACACACAGGGGGAAAGTCCACGTAGGAGCCCTGACCTGTGGAGCACCTATTCCAGTACAGGGTAGATCTGAGTACCCTCAGTGGATTGGGTTGGCAAATTTCTCAGCTGAATTGCGGACCCAGAGGGCTAGGGAGGAGTCATCCAGGGAGCTGAGTGATTGGGATCGCCTGGGAGAAAAAGCGCATGGTTTTACCTCAACCGAGGGAAAGGGCGCTAGGTGCAAGCGATCCACCCGGTCAGTCCGTCAGCATGTTACCGAGTTCTATTGGCTCGGACCTGAGAAAACACTGGACAAATCTGACTCTACCCTAAGATTGTAAAATCTTGCAAAGGTATTAGGTGTTGCCCAAACCGCTGCTCTGCATATGTATGCCAGGGAGACGCCTCTGGCCAGTGCCCATGAGGACGCAACACTCCTTGTTGAGTGTGCTCGGACCCGCAAGGGGGGGAGCATGGCCTGGGTGCATTAGGCCAATGAAATGGTGTCCACCACCCAGTGGGAGAGCCTCTGTCTGGAGACAGCGTTCCCTTTCCGCTGTCCACAAAAGCAGACAAAGAGCTGCTCAGAACATCTAATGCTCTGTATGCGGTCCAAATAGGTAAGCAAAGCACGTACCGGACACAGAAATGAAGGGGCTGGGTCTGCCTCCTCCTGGGGCAGCGCTTGCAGGTTAACTACCAGGTCTCTGAAGGGTGTGGTAGGAACCTTGGGTATGTAGCCCGGTCACAATCTTAAGATCACATGTGTGTCTGCTGGAACGAACTCCAGGCAAGTGTTGCTGACAGAGAAAGCTTGCAGGTCCCCGACCCTCTTGATGGAGTCCAACTGATTCTTGTGGCTTGAAGGGGGTCTCTGAAGGCCCGAGAGGACCACTGAGAGATCCCAGGAGGGGAACATGCTTGGCCGGGAGGGATTTAACCTCCAGGCGCCTCTTAGGAACCTGATAATCAAGTCGAGCTTACCCAAAGACTTGCCGTCTACTGCATCGTGGTGGGCTGCGATAGCAGATACATACACCTTCAAGGTGGACTGGGACAACCCCCCCCAACCTCTCCTGAAGAAATGAGAGCACTGACCTGACTGTGCACCTTTGTGAAGAACACCAATTTGTGAAGAAGTGCCACTTTAGGGCGTAAAGTTGCCTGGTAGAAGGGGCACTGGCTTGTTTGATCATTTCTATGACGGCAGGTGGTAAATCAGCTAGATCTTCTGTGTCCTGTCCAGGGGCCAGATGTGGAGGTTCCAGAGGTCTGGGTGCAGATGCCAGAGCGTGCCCCGTCCCTGAGAAAGAAGGTCTTTCCTCATGGGGATTTTCCAGGGAGGGGCTGTCGCGAGGAGTACGAGGCCCGAGAACCAAGCCTGGGTGGGCCAGTAGGGAGACACTAGAGTGACTTGTTCCTCATCCTCCCTGACCTTGCACAGCACCTGTGCAAGAAGGCTCACTGGGGAAAATGCGTGCTTGTGCAGACCTGTGGGCCAGCTGTGTGCCAGTGCGTCTGCCCCGAGGGGAGCCTCTGTTCAGGCATACCAGAGCGGGCAGTGGGAGGTCTCTTGGGAGGCAAACAGGTCTAACTGAGCCTTGCCGAACCGTTCCCAAATCAGCTGGACCAACTGGGGTTGAAGCCTCCACTCTCCACTGGGCAAGCATTGTCGTGATAGCACGTTCGCCACCACATTGAGGTTGCTGGGGATGTGAGTGGCGCGCAGCGACTTGAGTTGGCGGCTTCTCAGAGCGGGGCAAGGGCTGCCTCTGCGACCCAAGTAAAGACACGAGGGGACAGGGATATGCCAAAGGGGAGGACCTTGTACTGATATGCCTGGCCGTCGAACACAAACCGTAGAAAGGGTGGACGTATGCGTCCTTCAGGTCTACCGCTGCGAACCAATCTAGATGCCGGATGCAAGTTAAGATGTGTTTTTGGGTGATAATTTTGAACGGTTTGAGTTTGTGCAAAGCCTGGTTGAAAACTCGCAAGTCCAAGATCGGTCGTAAGCCGCCGCCTTTCTTGGGTACAATGAAGTAAGGTTTGTAGAAACCCTTCTTCATCTCAGTTGGAGGGACAGGGTCTATCGCTTCTTTGAGTAAGAGGGTCGCAATTTCCGTGTGCAGGGATTTGGCATGTTTTCCATGTACTACGGTAATGCGGATGTCCCTGAAAGGGGGGGGCCTGGAAAACTGAATTGCGTAACCGAGTCAGATGGTCCTGGCCAGCCAGCGTAACGGGTTGGGAAATGAACGCCACGCGTACAAGCTCTGTGCTTGGGGCACTAATGGGGCGATTATTTTTTATGTACCCGGTGGCACTTCGCAGCGGGGCGGAGCAGGTAGTACGGTGTCGGGAGTCAAAGGTTGTCCCGAGGCTCTGGTGCTGAGAAAACACTCGAAGCACTTACCTACCTCCGCACACCCAGCAGGGGCAGGTTAGTGACTGAGGAGGAGGTCCAGTGGAGACGTCCTCTAGACTCGTAAGAACCGGCCAGCTGGGGAACAGTCGTGGGGCTGCAGGCGGGGGGTCCACATCCAGCATGCCTGGACTGTTGAGGTGTGGCAGCAGAATGCCTTGAGAATGGCATTTTCGAGTCAGATGACCCAGAGACAAAGGAAATAGCTCTTTTATTGAGAATGTGGGTACCGCAGCCCCGAGGGGGTGCAGCAAATTAAATAAATTCAAATAAGGATTCTCTTCCTGGCCCTCCACTGGGGGACGGAGTGGTCTGCTTACCAGCTCCGGAGTGAATGTCTTTGTCTCTGGGTCGACCGTCTCAGGAGCGCCTGGGGGTCTTTCGGGTCCTTGAGAGGGTCCGTGAGACGGGGGGCGTGCACTTTCTGCGGGGCGTTCGACACAGGGTTGAGAGCTGGGCCCAGGTTGAGGCGGAGCTGCATGTTTTTTAGCCGCAGGAGGACGCCCTCGGCGAGCAGACGGGGCTTGGCCTGTGGCAGCAGGTCTGCGGTGGGGCAGGATGTGTGAGATGGCCTCCGTCTTCTTTTTCACCACGGAGAAATGCTGGGCGAAGTCCTCGACTGTGTAACCGAAGAGGCCAAACTGGGAAACAGGGGCGTCGAGAAAGCGTGTCTTGTCCGTCTTGCGCATCTCGACCAAGTTCAGCCACAAATGACCGCGCTGTGGCCTTCAGTTCCTGCGGCATGTCAGGATCAGGACTACCCTCGTGCAGATCTTTGAGTGCCTTGGCCTGGTGGACTTGCAGGAGGGCTATGGCATGCAGGGCGGAAGCGGCCTGTCCGGTGGCGCTGTAGGCTTTGGTGGCCAATGACGATGTCGTCCCACAGGCCTTGGAGGGGAGCCCAGGGTGACCCCACCAGGTGGCGGCGTTCTCGGGGCATAGGTGGATCGCAACCGCCCTATGCACGTGGGGAATCACCGTGTACTCGTGGGCCGCTCCGCCGTCGAGGGTAGTGAGAGCGGATGAGCGAGGGGCTTTGTGACGAGTGGAGAGGGGTGCTCTCCATGCAGTCGTCAACTCATCATGCAGAAGAAAGGGGAGGGGGGGTTGTTTGTGAGCAGCACGCAGACCCCAGGAACCATTCATCCAACCGCGACGGCTGTGGGGGGGGTGGAGGGTTCCAGTCCAGCCCCACACTGGCAGCGGCCCAGGCAAGCATGTCAGACATCTGGGCATCGGCCTCAGCCTGGGCATGCTGGCCCGAAGGCGGGAGCCCAGACGAGTCACCCGCGTCAGATGCCGGACCACTCTACGATGCAGCGGCGAGCTCATCCAGCTCAGGGGGCTCCAGAGGATAGGCAGGCTGGCTGTGAGGCGAGCCGCTGTTGCCTCGAGCCTGGACGGGAGTCAACGAGAGGCAGGTGGTTCGCTAGGGCGTACCCGGTGAAACCAAGTCCGCTGCCATCCCCAGATCACCTCCATCGCCAGCCACATCATCCTCAATCCTGTGGGAAGAAGGAGCGACGCGGGGGGGTCGGCTGGAGTGGTGTTCCTTCGGTTGCAGGAAAGCCGCGACCGCAACGTTGCCATGGTCATGTTCTCGCAGTTAGAACATGAACCATCCACAAATGCTGCCTCAGTGTGATCGCAGCCCAGACACACGAGACAGCGCCTGTGGCCGTCTGAAGCGGAGAGCACTCTACTGCATCCAGGAACTACACAGCGGCGGAAAGTCATCTTTAAAAGGACGTTCAACAATGACACACGTCGAAGTGAGCGACAGACGGGGAACTGCTTTTTCCAGGATTTTTGCAGAAAGCGATATTCTGGAATGTCATGCATTTCCTTATACTAATACGTTTTTGTCATGGACAACGCAGCTTTTATGGCCATGTAAATGTATAAGCTCCATTCTTATATGTTGTTGAAGAGTGTTCGTATGTGCTCAAATGTGTTGGGGGACTCCTAGTGTATGACATAAGAGAGGAAGCATACAGAGCCTCATATATATGGGAGTAAATAGAATGCCAATTACACAGCACTGTACATACAAACGCAGATGCAGCTTTTGTGTCTTAAGCAGCTTTCTCATCTTAAACATCAACAAATGTGTGCAACATAGATAATACGGTTTCGGTAAAAAGTTGTGACTAGCTAGTTAATTTCTGATACATCGTACCATGGTGGTTAAGCAGTGTGTTATGTCGTTGTAAGGATATGTACCCCAGCTTGACAATTAAACATTGGCTCAATCAAATCCATGAGTTTAGGGCAATCATTGGCAGATGGGGGATTTTTTGGGAAACATGTTTGAAAACATTGATCATTTTGGCAATTCCATTTGGTGACAGTAGTAGCGCTCATCCTACTTTTTTTTTTTTTTTTTTTTAACTTTGGTGCCATTAGGCACAGCAGAGTGAATGACAACTGCATATATTGCGCTTCATGGTGTAACTCATCAGATGTCCAGGGAAAGGTGGCTTGCTGTTTTCTGAGGAGACAGCTGATTGTTTGGAATTCTTTTGCAGTCTGCCGGGGTACGAGGAGCCTGGCCGCCTGGAAGCGGAGGAACGGCTGCTCCATTGGGGTGGATGATAGTGGCGAGAACTCTACTACGGTGTATCCCTCCTCCTTCCCGGATTTCGGCACCAGTGTAAATGGATACCAATGGAAAGGAGGAGGCGAGAACTGGCTTGACTATATAAATAATATTTTAATGATAAACTAAAACAAAGCACCAGTGTAATGCAGTTCAGTGGAAATGAGGAGGCAAGAACTGGCTTGACGATATAAATAATAGTTTAATGAGAAATAAAAACAAAAGACACAAACACACACATGAGAAAGATGTCCATAAATGATCTCTCTCTCCCACACCACCGTCCGCAATCGGCCTTTATCCCTCTCCGAGGCTCAATTAGCCTGATAAGGGACCGGGTGTGTATAATCACGACCCAGCTTTGCCCTCCGCCCTGTCACAGTCTCCGAATAATTATTATCATGCATATTACTATTTATGCCTAGTATGATTTAGATGCCATTAAAGTGGTTAGTAAAAGATCATTTTATAGAGGTATGAGAGGGGAAGTTCAAACCATTACTCAAACTGACTGCCATTTTGATAAAATATACGATACTCTACATGTTTACCTTTTACTTTTTTAATGTGCTTAAGAGTGTTTTAAAACTATTTTCTGCTTGAGAAAATAGTCACTGAATGAATATTAATGTGGGATCTCTCTAGGCAGCTCATTTAAAATGAATGAACGCAAGCCTCGCGAAGAGATGGGCCTGTACAAACACTGGGAGCACATTAAAACTCAATTGTTTTGTAATGTGCACCTGTCTAAAAGAGTAAAGAGGTGGAGATGTGGAGATGGACTGTTCGAGGATCAGAGGTTACCAACATAATGTTCTATATATTTGCATAATTTACCATGAACCACTTCACCAGTGAATACCCTTTCCATTAGACTGATTCTGCAGAAATTGAATAAAACCTGCAATACAATCACTTTTCTAGCAAATAAACAAATAGCACTGGTGCGAGCGCAAGTAGTTATACCAATATTTGCATTCTGGTTTGAATTAGAGGGTTTGTATAGGCGGGGTCTGAAATTAGCAGGATAGGCAGTTTTTTTAATCAACAAAAAGTGCAAGTCACAGTGTTTCTAATCTCTTTGCTATGGTGTAACTTTATCCAAATGTCTGTTCACCCACTTTTATTTACACTAATTTAACATTAACATTTTGGAGCCAGAGACAGGGCAGAGCTTGGGGTTTTATTTCTTGCATCTTTGAATGAGAGAAAAATATAAAAAAATATATAACTTTTTTTTATACATAGTGTTCCATATTGAATGAATTACAGCCAGAAGAGTAAATGATAAGCTCATCTGCAGTATGTGTTATTCTGCAATGTGTTTTACAAATACACACACATTGAAATTGAAACATCATCCCAGTATCATAACCAGGGAGAAGTCTTTCCCTGTCAAATTAAGTTGCGCTGGCACTTTCCATATACTTTTACATGCTTTTATAATTTTTTAATCTTTCTGACATTTTTCAAATGAATGTGTCATTCCTCTTCAGCTGAAATTCTGCTCTCCCAGCCAGTGGAGTCTGCAAGTTACTATGGTAACCTATGTTTTATCAGTGGGTTAGTGTGTTGAGTTGTCAAACAGAGCCGCCCACACAGGTCTACTAGTCTGAAGATCATTGCTGTGTTACAGTCCTGTGAGTGAACTGCTGTATCCTATAATTCTCTTTTCGTAGCACTAAAAGGTTGATACTATCATTCAGCCACCCCTTTAATTTTATTCATACGGCACCCAATTCCGATTTGTTTTCCAGGATTTCTGGGACTGACTATTCACATTGTTATTTGCAGTAACGTGAAGAAATCGGATCTGTTTGTTCAGTGCTATTTACACATCCCGCATATGCTGCGTCCAAAACCAATCAACCTGATTTTTCCAGTCATCATTTAATACATAGTGAATGTTATCAGGTGTAACGAAGAGGGCAGACGAGGAGTTGGATCTACTTGCAGTTTTTATTGTAAGTGCACAAAGTGAGGCAAACGATTAACACAGGAACAAATAAAACATCCACGATGGGAAAACAAAGGTGTAAACAACAGGAACATCCACGGAGGGCACGAGCAGGAACACGGTGAAGGGGATACAAAACATGAACATTTACCAAACAATAACCAACAAGGGACAAGGTAAAAATGAGGACTTAAATACAAAAACAAGGGGAAACGTGAGCCAATGGAAAACCAAAAGTCAAAACAAGATAACAAGACAATAAACTGAAACCAATGACAAACTAGAACTGAAAACAGGGTAATTAAACAATGAACCAATGAGACTCAGACACATAGACAAGGAGGGAATTATGGGAAGTGTAGTTTAAGGGATGGCAAGGGAAAAAACACAAGGCAGACAACAGAGGATCGTAACATCAGGCTAATCATTTGGGAGGGTTCATGTCGCCCATCAGAAGTGGGTAGTAACGCACTACATTTACATTTACTTGAGTACATTTTTGGGTGAAAATTACTTTTAGAGTAGGTTTAAAACTGGGTACATTTTACACTCACTCAAGTTCATTTCTAATGATTTTTTTTTTACTTTTACGTTGTTACCATGGGCGGCATTCCTGTTGTTACATTACTGGGTTTACTTTTAATATGTAATTTATTGAGAGATTAATGAATGGGACTTTTACAAGAGCGAAAGTTCACACAGCTGTGCGTGCTGTCACTCAAGCCGAGTCTTTAACTGCTGCAGCATTATGCTCTTCTAACTAAGTGAAGCACTTTCTGCGCTCCACACAGTGAAAACAGAATAGATTCCACATGAAATGCCTTCATTTAACACCAAGACAAGCAGATATTTCAAGATTAAAATTTTAGCTCCAACTTAAGTTGTGGCTCTAATGCTAATGCAGGGTAATTAGCTTTTCAGGGTTATTCTGTAACTGGGCTCTTATTACATCAGATTTTAAGTGTACATTTTTAAATCATTGTAGCGATATATCAGTGGGCTTTGTCCTGCATGTCATGAGCAGTATTTACGCATTTACCCCGCACCCTCGCACTGGCAACTATCGCAGCTACTTCGGGCTGATTAACTGTATAAATCCATGTAAACATCCAAGTTAAGTGTAAATTAATTTTGCTCTGCCATTCACGTGATTGACAACTGGAGCGCGAACAGACAGTATTTCTGCGTGTGTACAGCGAGGGGCACGAGGCACGTGTATAAGAGGTATGTGGGCATGTGACGATCGTATGGCGAGTAGGCTACTATATATATTAATATAAAGAGTAAACACATTTTATCTAATATATATATGATTGTATTTATTTGTTATACTTTAGTATCTTTAAACTCCAGTACAAGCTAGGTAGCATTTCTGGGCACATCTGCCCTCATCCAACTAAATGATCATAACCTACATGTTATAACAGAATATTTAAATCATTCACAGTATTATCATTTCCACTGTGCACAGTCTCCTGAGTTAAAATAAAATCACCCCAGTGAATTATTTAGTTATGTAATGTTTAATGTCTGCGTTCATGCATTTCATGTCTTTTATTTTGAAAAGTTTAGATCCTGTTCATGTCATGTGTTCCCTAGTCATGTGATTCCTGTTTCCCTCCATGTTCATGTGTCTTGTGTTCATTGGATTATTGTTTAATTATCGTGTGATCTGTTCTGTCTTTTCATTGGTTAACTTGTTTGTCTTGTTCTCCCATGTCATGTATTTAAGCCTCATGTTTGCCATTGTCCATTGTCAAGTATTGTATGTGTAACTGTTTATATAAAGCCACGTTTATGTTAAGCCATGTTTTAGTCAAGTCAAGTCAAGTCAAGTCAAGTCATGTTCATGTTTATGTCCATGTCTAGTTTAGTTCACATTTGTAGTAAGGATTTTGGATTTGGGTTATCACTTCATCATTATCGTGATTGCCTATATCAACAGCAGAATAAAGAATAAAGAGTTCTTCAGCCTAATTGCAAAATTCTGTATAAATATAAATAAAGAGTACATTTTAAAATGTATCTGTATGTTTTGCCTCTCTAAATGTTTTATGTTATTTTAATCAAGTTATGATTTGTCAAAAAGTTATTTAATAATTTTTTTATTTTAATATAAAGAAAAAAATGTGGATCCAGCCATTCCAAAAGTGACAAACGATTCCTGGAATGCTGTGCCAAGCTTAACTTGGAAAAAGCATGAGCATACTCACATCATCACACATTGTTTGTTACCTGATGCTGGATCAAGCTTAATAATTTTAAATATAATTTTAGAACTCGCAGGTCGAGGATTGGCCGCAACCCACCACCTTTTTTGGGTACGATGAAGTAGGGGCTGTAAACCCCTTCTTCACCTCGTCATGGAGGGACAGGCTCTATCACGCCCTTCCGTAGAAGAAGGGAGGCGATCTCCGCATGCAAAGCAGCGGCGTTCTAGCCTCTCACTGTGGTGGAGTGGACACCATTGAACCTGGGCGAGCGCCTGACGAACTGAATTGCATAGCCGATTCGGACGGTCCTGATCAACCAACACGACGGGTTGGGGAGCACGAGCCATGCCCCAAGCTCCATGCGAGAGGGACCAAGGGGAATACAGTGTTGGACGTACCAATGGGCGGGGCCTCACGACGGGGCAGAGCCCGGGGTGCTGAGTCTAGGGACATCGAAGCACTTACCTGGCTCCTTGTGACCTTCGGCTCGGGGGCGGGCTTGTGCCACGGCTGGGCGCATGGAAACGTGAGGTCCGGTTCCAGGGCGCCGTACCTGCCAAAGAGAACCGGTGGCCGGCGGTCATGATAACGATGGCTGGGGAGACCGGAAATAGAGCCCAGGGTCTGAGGAAACTGCTCTGGTGTGCGGCAAAATAAAAATCGTAAAGAAATAAGGATTCTCCACCCATCCGATAATGGAATCGGTAAAAAGGATTTGTGCAACTAAATATATTGATGGCTTTTAGTTAAAAAGCAAGAGAAAATTAAATCTCTGAAGATAATTTATGGTACAAGACATGACACGAGACAAACATGCTATAGCTTGACGTGATTTACTTTAGCGCTCTGGTTGTTTGTGTTTAAAGAACAAGAGAGACATTTTTACACACCTTTCACAGCAAACCCATGACTAACACATGCATTAAATTCCACATGTGTGAATACACAAAGGAAACACACATAAAGGTGAAGTGTGTAATTTTTTATGTTACAGTACAGTACTTTCTTCTACCCCAGCTTAATATACTGTGTAAACAAAGTCATTTTTTGCTTGAGTGTCCCCAAAAATTTTAAACACTGGTGCTTTGTCGCACTTTCAAAATATTGTGCAGTTTGTTTGAGCATCCAGACCAGCCCGATATAGAAACATTAGCTGAACCAATTGTTCATTTCTTCCATAGGGATTTCATAAAGTCCTTAATAAAGAGTTCAGCCATGAACCAAACAAAACAGCTCAGAGGTGAATCGCACCATTACAAAATTTATTTGAAGCAAATATAAGTAAAATCCGGACAAAAAGGTTAGGATGTAATCAAATGAAAAATGATGGCCATATATAAAACTATTGATTTGATGTTGTTGATTATAAGTATAAATCTATATTTTAGCTTTACAGCTAAAATGTATATTAGAATATTTTACAATATTTGAATATATAAAATATACAGTATGATTAGTTTAATAGTGTAGGGAACTGACTTCATTGCGTCATTCGCAGTGTGTCAAGGCAGTGGGCAGTCACTGCAGGGCTCATTAGGTGTGCTATATTTACTGCAATTCTCTGATTGTTTATTTATTTATTTTTTTTTTCTCTGCTGGATCATGCAAAGTGAAGTTCTTCAACAGAAATTCCGCTTTAAAATAAATAAATAAAAAATATGTTGAAATAAGGTGAACTGGTGGCTTCAATAGTAGCATGTATTATCAGTTAACAGACTTAGCAGCACAGTCTAATGACAATTCGTACGAGATGACGAAATCAAACAAATTTTACGTCAACCAATCAAATACACTTCCCTTGTCTTCTTCTTAACACACTGTCTGTCTCTCTCTCTCTCTCTCTCTCTCTCTCTCTCTCTCTCTCTCTCTCTCTCTCTCTATATATATATATATATATATATATATATATATATATATAAATTCCTGATTAATTGATTAAATAATATCGGGACATCATGTAATTAATTTGATTTTTAATCAAATTAATTACAGGATGTCCCGATTAATTAATCGTTTTTAATCACATTTATTTAAATATTTGCTGAGAAAGCCCCTCATATAACAATAATTCAATATATAATGATGAAATAATTATACATAGTTATCTTTAAATATCTAAAAATTATATATATATATATATATATATATATATATATATATATATATATATATATATATATATATATATTTAAAGATAACTATGTATAATCTATATATATATATATATATATATATATATATATATATATATTATAGCTTTAGAATACAATGTTTACTACCATATTACTGATAAGTCAATCATTGGCATACAGTTCACAGTAAACCATTTCACAAGTGAATTTATCAATCAGTTTGAGATTCATTATGAGGGCTTGTTTAAGGACCCGTCAATTTCAACATGCGTCAGACATGCTGGTGTAGCGTCTCGGGTGTGTTGCGTAATAAACATAATATTTTTAGGTCACTGTGTCAAGTTAAATATAGTTTAATAATTAGAACACGCCTTGAGATCCCTTAGTTCGAATTTGCGCTCCATCAAGTGTTTTGAACGCAAGAACGTAACAAATGTCTGTTTTGTGCTGTCTGGTTGTTTTCTTCACTGTATAAACTGCGTGTTGCTCATACAGCTGAAATTTAAATTACTACCCTCTGGAGTAAACAGGTGGTACTAAAAGCTTGCATTTCTCAGGAGTCTTCTTTATTGCAATCTGGGGGCATTGCGATTAATTGCGTAAAAATTTTTAACGCATTATTTTTAATACAATTAATTGCACTGAATTAACGCATTAAATTGACAGCCCTAATATATATACTACTAAAATCATGCTAAGGGGGTTGACTTAATGTTAAGGTTTAGGTATGGGATTTGATTTAGTGGATACATTTAGGAAACGTCTCACGATTGCACTTTCCAAACCCGGAAGTTTCTCTTTTTTCTGTCCAACACAACAGGGCTATTTACATTATTATCATGGTTAAGTTTAGGGTCTGGGGAAAGGTGTTAAACATTATTGGTAGATTGAGACTTGCTTCAATATACAATTTGTGTACCCCTAAAGCCATGACATATCAAGCTTAATGTAAGTCATATTTCCTTTAAAAGTTGTAGAATTTCATACGATTTTGCCAAAATTTATGATTAAATGAATTTGCCTATGGAGAAAATGTATGGGATTTTTACTTCCAGAACTAGACTGTTGCACTAAATATATAAATCTGTATTGCCTTCCTATTGGTTTTGTAATTTGCCTGAGCTGGGAAAGACTTGCCTTAAGCTAGTACTCATCTCTTAATTTCACCTACTGCAGCGAAAGACCTCAGTTTGTGCAGCATCTGTTTTGGAAGCCTCAGCTGGAAGCATCTCAAATTAAAGGTTCACTTCAGATTTGCTTGGTCCTCACAATGCGTTCTTAATATGATCGCACTCTTGTTACCTCAGCCTCCTGTATCTAACCAGCTGGGTTTCTGCTTTGTTTTACCACAATTTCACTTTATACCCAATGAGCCAATCACATCTTCACATTACTGCTTGCCGCCTGGAAACAAAGCAGCTGCTCGTGTGGCTCTGCGGATGGTGCAGTGGAAAACTGACCGAAGTCTGTTCTTTCAGAGTAAATGCATGGCTGTCACAATTAACTAATTGTGAAAAGTGTCAATTACAGCTTTAGGGCTATTCCTATTGTGTCAAAGGTTTCTATCTACAGCATTTTTCATCGGTTAAGCGTTTACCAATCACAAACATGTCATGAATGCAATGGCAAAGTCTGATCCACACATGCATGCAATAATTAATTCGAAATTATGACTTGGATCATCCAAAAAGGTCTGACTTTTACCCCCATAGAACCAACCAATCAACAAACAGAATCGTATTCAGCGACAATGGGAGCGTTCTAGTATTGCTGCTTAAATACTGTATAATTATTCCGAATTTGAATTTTTTGTTTTTGTTTTTCATGTTCCTCAGGTGACGTATGTGGAGTTGACAGTTTAGGCACTGTCTTGATTTACTGATATCAAACAAATAACACTTAATAAAAAGAGACCAATATTACAGGACATCATCAACAATTGAATGGTCATATTTATGTAGCCCTAGATCATAGCATTCCATACAGTGAACTTTACGCACAAAAAAATATTTTGTCGAGGGCTCTTACGACCTGCTGATTGAAGAATGAAACTGATGTTATGCTAATGTACATCTAGAGATTTGATTTTGTTTTTGTGACTTGAGGGGAATATTTGGACAGCTTCAGTGTTTCCTTTCATTGTTTCAATTTCAAATTATATTCCTTCGTTTGAATCAAGACAATTTCTTTCAAGTGGTGTTTGAGCTATTCTCGGGACATATCTGCCTGTCAGGTCACCGTCTCACTGTGTTAATATCATCTGGCCCCGTAGGGCAATTTACAGTGCACAACAAATTCATTTCTCCCCTGTTCATCTTCTCATTATATGGAAGTAAAGCAATTAAAATAGCATTTTACCCACTGAGGAGAAAACTGTCTCTTACCTTTGAAAACATAGGCTCCATTTAGTTAGTGTTCATGAGCTTGAAGGTGTCACCTCATCTAGATAACCGTGATTTAATTAAGATTTGTTTGTTCTCTACTGGGACTTCTAAAATTCACAATAGAGTTAAAATAGTGTATTGAATAAGCTACTATCCAAATGAGTAATCAATGCTTGCTAATGAATCAAGTACAATGGTACTTCAAATATGAAACTTGAGCATAAATATCAACCTATTACTGATCAACTGTCTCCACCTTTGATTTAAGTATTAGTGCCGTTGTTCTTGGGTGTTTCTTCGACTTTGGGCACTTTTCTGTTCCAGACTTTGTTTTTGTTTTTTCAGACCAAAATCCAAAGTATGAAAATTAATCAAAAAAATATTTATTTCATATTATAAACTATGATAATCTAATCAAAGAGTGGCAATACAAATAACCATAACCCATGTTAACATATATGTATATGTGTGCGTGTGTGTGTGCATGCGGTTTGGGTGGTTTACAAGGACATTTTTTTAGGTTACATACTTGTAATTAAAAGGGTATTATGCTATAAACATGGTTTATGGGGACATTTCCCCATAATTCAAATTGCTTTAAAAACATATTGTGTGTGTGCATGTGTGTGTGTGTGTGTGTGTGTGTGTGTGTGTGTGTGTGTGTGTAAAAATTATTAATCTTAACTTTTATAAATTATGTCTGTCCCACATTTTTGCCACTAATAAAGTTGTATCAAATGTTAGTGTACTTGCTTACCAAGGAGACAACACTGTCAGTGAAGAACATGCATGAGATGAAATATGAGACATGTGATGTGTGAAGAAAATAAAGATAAATCAGTCTAAATATCTCTTGTGAACAGAATATTTGTATTGGGCATCAATTCCAAGCAAGCTGCAATGTTTCAATCTGTCAAATTATTTAAAAAGTGTGAGAATATTATTTAAATTTATGTATTTAGTATAAACAAAAATGCTAGCCTTAGAAAAACAAAGGAGTATACAATTTTATTCCAAAAAACTTCTGAATGTTGTTTCTACAATAGAACGCAATTAAGTATAATTTGTCATTTGAGATGTGGAGACAAAACTGAATTATCTTATGATGAATGCACCCACAGTTGAACAAAGTTAGTAAACAACTTAAATATGGGCTTAAAATTGTTTTTTACTTTTTTCGTCCCTTCTGTCTTCTCTGGAAATAATAGGTGTATCATCACGTAAACAAGAAGAGTGAATTGCTTGCAAGGACTGAAAGTAGTTAAACATATGATAATTGTTTGTGTGAAACTGCAGTATTGGGCAGCCCATGGTTTAATCCCACCCCTCTAATGTGATACACTTCACTGAGTGCCTTAAATATTGAGGCCATCACCCCTCTTCTTTAGCTAATAAATATAGAGACTTCAGGAGTTCATATGCATCCACACTAATAATCTTTAAGGCAAAAATCAGATTTTTTTCCCCTGACATTTGTTGTTATCTTTGTTGTTTGTAGTCTGAACAGTGAAAAAAACACATCAAATCCAAATAAAAAATTAAAAAAACAATCCAAAACACATCCATATGTGGTTTGAAACTGTTTAAAATCTGTTTTTTGGAAATTATTTTCCATCAGATCAGATTTAATTTTTCATCTTATGGGAAGCAATAAGTCTGATCACTACAACAGATGGCACACATATCCTGGAGCAAAGCAGAGTGGAACCCTCTGCCACATATGTAGAAAAATAAATCATATAGTTGGTGCTTTAATGTATATCTTTTACAAAATCCTGATTTATAACTAATTTTAAAGGCTGAAATCAATGTTTATATGGAGACCAACTGGTCCTCAGTATCCTCTGTGAGCATGGCTTGGGAGGCACTTAAGGCGGTTCTAAGGGGTTTGATCATAGTATGCCTCATTCATCAAAAAATCCAAAGCACAAGAACTTGTAGAGTTGGAAGAGAATTCTTAAAAGTACAGAGACAGAACTGAAGCACCGAATGTCATCTGATGGCCTCAGATAATTGTCCCGATTGAAATAAAAAAAAAAATATACAATTTTGTCACGGAAGGTGGAGTTTTGGTTATTTAGGGCAAGACAGTCATATTTTGAGTCGGGGGACAAAGCAGGGAAGGTTTTGGCTAGATATATAAAGCAGAGAGAATATTTTTCTGCCACTCCCTGCTGGTGGAGAGATATTTACCTTGGCCATTGATATTAATAATGCTTTCAAAGAATTCCTTCTTGATCTTTAGAGTTCCACATCTTCATCTACTGATAACGATTTTAGAAACTTTGTGGAACCATTAGTTCCCTATCTGTCACTCACTCGATGTTGTGTCGATGAGTTGACACTAGGGGTTCACTCTTGGGAGCCAAGACATCAGGACAATGAGAATTGGCATGTGGAATTTGCATGCAACTCCCCTGTCATACGTGTATAAAAGGAGTGCCGCTTGCAAACACACAATCAGACTTCTTCTTCGGAGCCGAGCAAACGTATTCACTGAGCTGAATCCCTCCTGCCTTTCCATTCATCTCTCTCTCTCCAAAGCTGTTGGATATATGGTGCATTACATCGGTTTTCCCCCATGCACACTATGGTTGTGTTGAGGAACGCCCCTGGGTGCTTTGACAGCGTCTTTTTCAAGATGCATTTTCTTTTGTGTATATTTCTTGGTTGCGGTCGATATCTCTCCGCTTCTGACGGCCACGATCGCTGCCTTACGTGTTTGGGTGCCACCCACGTGGAGTCAGCGCTCGTAGATGGTTCATGTCCTCATTGCGAGGGCATGACCATGGCTACGTTGCGGTCGCGGCTCAACTTTGTAAGAGGGCAAGCCACCCCAGGGGCTCCCTGACTTGGTCCTTCTACCTACGGGTATGAGGCGGGGTCGGTTAGTGCTGGGGGCGATATGGGGACATCAGTTGGAGCTTCTCCACCGGATATTCCCCCACGGACCTCCCATTCCCTGTCATGCTTATATGCTCCAACCGAGCTCTGGAGCGAGGCGGGCCCACAATCTCGTTCGGAGCTCGCGGTGAAGATGAGTTATCGATTGCAGCATCGGAGAGCGGCTCATCATGTCTGACGTTGAGGAATCAGCTGGACTCCCACCCTCGGGTCCCCTCGCAGGCCGACGCGGAGCACAGGCAGCTGTGAGTGTCGGGATGGAGTGAAACCATCCGCTCCCCCCCGAACCCTCGTGGCTCGATGATTGGTTCCTGGGACCAGATCGCCGCTCACCGCCATGCTCCGCCCCTGTTCCTTTCTTCCCGGAGGTGCATGATGAGCTCACATGGGCTCTCCACTTCACCCAGCAGTTTTCAATGGTAAGGAAGCAGATGGAGGCTATACAACACTGCCCCGGCAGAGCTACAGATCCTGCACTCCATCTGCTCATTGCCCTGGGGTGGTAACACCAGCTCCGCCACAGCCTGCCCCTCGGGGCCGGCCTCGGCATGGAGCTAACTGCGGGGCCCTGATGCCGCCCGCCTCAAAAAAGCTTTGAAGCGCCCCTGAGACGGGAAGCCCTGGGACTCAGAAAACTGCACTACGGGAGCTGGCACTAAGCAGACCACTCCCTCCCCTGCTGGAGGGTTGAGTGGAGAGTCCTTGGTTTCATTTGGTTTCAACACCCAACGGGTTGCAGTACCCACATTTTCAATAAAAAAGCAGTTTTCTCCTTCCCTGGGCCATTATCACGACCGCTGGCCACCGGTTCTCTTTGGCAGGTACAGCACCCCGGAACCGGGTCCCCCGCTTCTGCACGCCCGGCCGTGGCACAAAGCCGGTTTCCACGGGCTACGAGGATGAAAACCTTCCTCCCCCGTCCCAGGCTGTTCCGGTAGCGGTCACAAGGAGCCAGGTAAGTGCTTAGATGTCTCAAGAATCAGCACCTTGGGCTCCGCCCCATCGCAAGGCCCCGCCCGCTGGTATGTCCGACACGGCAGTTCCTTTGATACCTCTCGCATGGAGCTTGGGGCCATGGCTCGCACTCCCCAAACCGTTGCACTGGTTGATCTGAACCGTCCGACTCCGCTACGCGATTCAGTTCACCAGGCGCCCACCCAGGTTCAACGCATTCCATTTCACTGCGGGTTGAGAATGGCTCCATTCTCGACTCTAATTCTCGAGAGTCGAGAATGGCTCCTTTCTACGGAAGGACGCGTTAAAGCCTGTCCCTCCAGCCGAGATGAAGAAGGTGTTTAGCAGCCCCTACTTCATCATACGCAAAAAAGGTGGCAGGTTGCGTCTAATCTTGGACCTGAGAGTTCTGAACCGGGCTCTGCACAGACTCCTGTTCAAGATGCTCACGCAGAGACTCATTTTAGCGAGTGTCCGGCATCAGGATTGGTTCGTGGTGGTAGACCTGTAGGATGCATTCTTCCATATCAGTACAAATTCTCCTGGGGCATATGGCAACCTCAGTGACAGCCACGCTGCTCGGGTTGATGCATATGAGACCACGTCAGCACTGGCTACAGACCCGAGTCGAGAGACAAGCATGGCACCGCGGCAAATACTGTGTTCTCGTCACGCAGGCTTGTCGATGCCTATTCAGCCCCTGGTCAGACCTAGCATTCCTACGGCAGGAGTTCCCCTAGGCCAGGCCCCCAGGCATGTTGTGGTTATGACAGATGCCTCCCAGCATGGCTGGGGTGCCGTGTGCAATGGGCACTCAGTCTCCAGTCCTTGGACCGGCCCGCGACTGCGTTGGCATATAAACTGCCTCGAGTTGCTGGTGGTACTACTTGCCCTGAGGAGGCTATTGCCGTTGATCTGGGGCAAGCATGTGTTGGTCTGGACAGACAACACAGCGATGATTACATACATCAACCGCCAAGGCAGACTACGTTCTCATCGAATGCCACAACTTGCCCGGTGTTTCCTCCTTTGGAGTCAGCATTGGCTCAAGTCGCTGCAAGCCACTCACATCCCGGGCCACCTCAACAGCACAGCGGACATGCTGTTGTGGCAGGTTACGCTCAGGGGAGAGTGCTTCCCCAGAATCCTCCCACTGCCCACTTTGGTACTCTCTGACCGAGGCCCTCCTCGGCACAGATGGCCTGGTACACAGCTGGCCCCTGTGGCTACGCAAATATGCGTTCCCACCAGTGAGCCTACATGCACATACGTTGTGCAAGGTCAGGGAGGACGAGGAGCAGATCCTCTTTGTGGCCCCTTACTGCCCCTCCTGTACTTGGCTCTCGGACCTCATGCTCCTCGTGACAGCGCCCACCTGGTGAATATCCCTGAGGAAGGAACTTCTTTCTCAGGGACGGGGCACCATCTGGCACCTGCAACTGGACATCTGGAATCTCCACGTCTGTCACCTGGACGGGACACGGAAGACTTAAGTGGCCTACCACCTGCAGAGGTAGACACTATCACTCAGGCCAGGGCCCCCTCAATGAGGCACCTCTGAAATGTATGTGGCTGCAATATCGGCGCATCATGATACAGTGGACGGTAAGTATTTAGGGAAGCACGATTTGATCATCAGTTTCCTGAGAGGCACGAGGAGGTTAAAACCCTCCAGGCCACATCTCATTCCTTCATGGGACCTCTCTGTGGTCCTTCGGTGCCTTCAGGGAACTCCTTTCAAGCCTCTTGAGACATCTGAGCTAAAGGCACTCTCTCTAAAGAGGGTAGGGGACCTGCACGCTTTCTCTGTCAGTGAACTGTGCCTGGAATTCGGTCCAGCTTACTGTCACATCATCCTGAGACCCTGACTGGTCTATGTGCCCAAAGTTCCCACGACCCCTTTCAGGGATCAGGTGATGAACCTGCAAGCGCTGCCCCAGGAGGAGGCAGACCCAGCCTTAGTGTTGCTGTGTCGGTGCGTGCTCTTCGCATCTATTTGGATCACATGCACATGTGCTGATTGTCTCCTTAGGTAATGTGATGTATATTCCACAAAATGGTGTGCATGCTGGTAAAACGTGTCTTCCTGGGGCAGAGGGCCCTCTGTCCTTGGTCACCATGTTTGTAGTAACTCCTCCCCTCCTTGGGTAGGACCTAACATGGCGCTGCTCCGCACGACGTGCTTCCACTTTTACCCGGTAAGACCGTGTTGTATTCCACTTAGAAGCCCCTCAGGGCTGGGTGTGGTCTCCGTGGTGTCTTCCTGTTTGGAGGGTCACCCCCCAACATGGACCTTATATGGCCCCAAGCTGAATGATTTCATTCCTTTTTTTGGGAGAACAATAGGGAGAAGGTTACGCCTGGGCCAGTCAGTCCTTAAACTTCTGTGCAGTTAGCCGCTCCCCAAGGTGTAGGGGACCGCTTCATGCCTTTTCTCAAAGATCAGAGATGTCTGGGCTCCCAAGAGTGAACCCCTAGTGTCAACTCATCGACACAATGCCTTGTTCCCTCCATCAGAGACGGAGGTTACATCAGTAACCATGACGATCTCCCTAAACTGACAGCTGGCTTGTATGGAGTTACTATGCTACAGAACTGGATCCACTTTTGCTAGAAGTTTATACAGAATCATTAAAGAATGGAAAGCATCTGCAAACCATGGCACAAGCAGAGAATCAGTCTGATTTTTAAAAGGACAAGTTCCAAGCGAGTGTAAGAGTTACCATCCAATTTCCCTGATCCAGCTAGACATTATAATTTTGTCAAAAATTCTCGCTAACCGATTAAGTAAAGTTTTGACATGTCTTATACATATGGATCAGGTGGGATTTATTCGGGGCTGTAACTCTTCTGATAAAATTAGGCATTTCAATATAATGTGGTCAGTGGTGAATGATCAGATCTGGTCACTGCCATCTCACTTGACTCCGAAAAGGCATTTGATATGGTAGAATGGGATTATCTTTTAAAAAATTTTGGAAATGTATGGGTTCGGAAATACTTTTATTGAAAGAATTAAGTTACTTTATAGACACCCGGTAGCGGCAGTACAAAAGAAATTATTTAATTTTGGATTAATCAGTGGTTAAATCCAAATCTTCAATTAATAGGTATAATAGGTACAGTGGCGAATTCTCAGGACCAGCAAAGCCTTCTCTGCTGGCCCAACATGCCAAAAAATAATATTTAAATAAATATATTTTAATTCTCAATTACTTTGCCTATTTATTTTTAATCGCTTTCCAATTTTAATTAATCTACAAACAAATAGAGAAAAACAAAAAGTTTATCCAGCCAGAATTTATTCCTTGACGCTTACAAGTGAAGCATGACAACTTTCAAAAATCACATGCCCGAAGTAGCACGTGAATTTGAGCTCCACCCCCTCAGGCCTTCAGAATTTCTTCAGAACCCCTCAACAGTGCAAATGAATGAGCAACTAAAGTTAGATTGTCAGATTCATCAGCCAATCAGATTTATTTATTTGTTTTTGGTGGGTGTGGTCTTTAGGATATGTCATGGTTGAGGCCTTCTAGTTGGCCTTGAGTGATGCAATCACGCTTTATGTGACGTAATTTGAAAGCGAATAGTGCACGATCTTGATGACGAGTCGACTGTCATTACTGCTGCTATCACCATTGAGAAAGAGATCCTTATGAATTTACAAACCTGAGATATTCTGCATGACCGTGTGATTGCTTAATTTATTAATCAGGAAAGGAGGACTGATTTTCACTTCAAGCAAATTGGTAAGTGCTTTTTGCATTGTTATAGCAACATCAGGAGTTTACATCTAAGTGTAAATTAGGCTGATTGAGCATTCAGTGTCAGTTTTGAATAGTAGTGCTGCGTTTCATTCAAATCAGAAAGTCAGAGTTTACAGCTTCCTACAAGGAAAACAAGGAAAGTCAGAATTACAACAAAGATTCTCAACTCCTATTTTGCCGATATTCAGGGGCATGATGTCACACAAACATGTTGACACTCGGAGATATAAAAAGTATTTTATAAACATTCACTTTATTAAGTAAAATCGATAAATGAGTTTGTTTCAACATTACATGATATTAAAGCTTGTTCAACAAATGCCTGCAGTAAGAAGTGTATAAAACATTATATTCTCTTTTGATAAACAAATTTGATAATTTGACAGTGCTGCAGCATTGTTTATCAGTTGGGTTGCTAGGAGACATCTCTAATGAGAGTCAAATCCTTGCTAAGCTAACGGGAGCATTGCAGTTCTGAATAACGGGGAATGAAATGCATTTATGGTCAGAGATATCAAGTAGGAATATTCCACATCCAACTTTTATGGAATGCAGCATAACCGTGTACCCTGACGAAATGAAATTTATTGCAAGCAACATTTAAATCACAAATATTATCAGATAGATTTTTCCAGGTATTATAGACCTCCTTGGTAGATTCATATGAAAAATTATGATTTTTGAGTGTCTGTTCGGGAGACTTTAATTTCACAAAACAGTCATGCTGCAGTTAAAATTAGGCTTGTTGAGTATTAAGTGTTATTTCAAGTTATGGCTTTCGTATGTGGATGTGTTTTTAAAATGTCAATATGTATTTCTCATTATCTGCGAAATAATGTAAGATGCCCAAAGGCATAGGGTGTTTTATTCATTGTGAAACTTTGTATTCTTAATGGGATGAATCACACTGAAGGCCTAGAATTTTAATGTACGGCCCTCCACTGAATAGGTATAATAGGTATGGGAGAGTAACAGATACAAATTTAAGTTCATATTTCATTATTACAAACATTCATTAGTTCAATATATTGCTATTATTATATTGCTTCTGAAGATATTTATTTAAACACTGGAGTCATGGAGTCATATGGATTACTTTTATGTTTTTGGAGCTACAAATGTCTGATCACCATTCACTTGCATTGTGAGGACCTACAGAGATTAGATATTTTTCTAAGAACCTTTGTTTGTGTTCTGCTGAAGAAAGAAAGTCATATGCATCTGAGATGGCATAAGAGTGAGTAAAGGATGAGATAATTTAAATTTTTGGGTGAACTATCCCTTAAAGAACAAAAATACATCCACTGAATCTCACTCACCATTGTTTCTGTGAATGAGATTACTCCCTGATTCTCACAGGACCAGAACCAGTTGAATGCACAACGTGCTTTCAATAGTGCTACAAGGAAATGTATTGAGCTGATGCAAAAATGTAGAGAGCATGCTGCTTGTCAGTAATTCATCAGAATGGGGTTGATTTCAGGGTTCATTAAATGTTTGAAGCGTTTTGGAACTTCCCCGTGTGATCATGTTGGACACAACATGACTGTAATGTCACACATAAAGCGCACTGGTGCTCACATTATTAATACTCACAGATTTGACTATATGGCGAATAAGCGGTTTTGTATGCAGAATGTATGAATGTGTAAATACAGCCCCTCATGAATTCAGCATCATGCTGATATATCATGACGGCCTCTTGCTGTTGTGCTAAAGTCATTACTATGGCAACCAATGTAGATGTATCAGATACTGACAAAACTAGTTTCTGATGTCCTCACTTGCTATATAACAGTGCAGACGGTCAGTCTTAAGATCGGAATTGAAAAAACAATTAGAAATGGATGCAATATGAACAAGATGGTGTTCAATGTTTAATGAACAATATGGAGAACTTAAAGCCAATTAACTGTTTTTAAAAGAGAGGATAAATTGTCCTCAGAAGTATTTGTTCAGGTTCTCTTTCCAATCTTTCAGTCAGGTATTCAGAATAGACAGACAGAATGTTATTCTGGACAAAAACAAGAGCAAAATGAAAATGAAGAGAAATGTTGAAGGCTTCAGCTCTCTCAGGTGAATAAAATCGCCAGCCTGAACAGCAGTCAATCTAAAACTGACACTAAGTCACAGAGTGACTCTGTTATAGACTGGATAGAATGTATTAAGCTAACTGCAATAATTCATACTAAAGAGGTGTAGTTTTGTGTCAAATCAGCAGAATCACTCTGTAGTGAACTGAGAGAAACTATTGCATATGAGTAAAATTCATTTTAATATGAGGAAAATTATTGCAAGATTAATAAATCCATTCAGTTCAGTGCAATCTACATTGCACTATAAATCTGTATTTCAATCTATATTTTGTTCAAAAGCAGCTTTACAAAGAATAGTGCCTTATAATTTTTATTTAATTAAATTATTTTAATATTGACTTCTATGCTTATATAAATTTGTAACATTGAATAACCATTGTATGTAGGAAATGTGCTATTTAAATAACCTGTCTTGCCTTGCCTACAAACCAAACTGTGAGCAATACAGAGGCAACAGTGGCAAGGAAAACTCCCTCAGATGTTAATATAGATGACGAAGAAACATTGGCAGGAACCAAGACACTGTTTGCGAAGCCCACCTTCTTGAACTTGCACAAAATTATTCATAAAAAACTTTTGAATACAGTTTTTAATCCATTATGTTATTATACTGTAGCATCATGTGGGTTTTCCTTGTACTCATATTGTTATGTTAATTTTTCAATACGAACATACATTTAAAAACAGCTGATGCAGGTTCATGACTTAAAATATATATACAGATAACAAAACACAAGGCCAGCACCCTGTTGCTCCTGAGAAAACCTTAATTGTGTTTACACCACAAAAGATTTTGGTGAGAACACAGTTTAAGATTTCTCATGAAAAACATTGTGCCAACCTTGTTATGTTTGGTCTCTAAATTCCTTATTTGCTATTTTCAGTAGCTGAAGCAAATTTGCCGTATACTTATTAAAGGAAAAGTTCCTCTAGGCTAACCTGAGTAAGTGCCTTGCGCAAGAGCACAATAGAACAGTTTACCTGCCCAGTTTAACTGCTTCTGTAGCTTACATAACACCACCACCATTAACATTCATACAGAACAACAAAGTCTCCCTGCTTGCTTCTTTGTTGACCAGAATTCATTTTAGATACTTTCCCAAGCTGTTTTATATGCTGATTCTGTGCTAGTTTAGCTGATTTACCATCTTAGCCATACTTTTCACCAGCAAAAATTAAGGCAAGCACAGAGTACAAGTCTGAAGCTTGCATACATACAAAGACTATAAAGACAGTTTCCTGTTTTCTGTCATGTTGCTGTGCATTGTAAACAACTAATTGTTTATGACTATAGCAAAGATCATGAAATGTGTTCTCACACAAACTCACTTACTTCCAGTAGCTACAAAATAGTTTATTGTTGACAACATATCAACATGTTGAATCACGGTCTCACAGTCATTTTTTAATTATTTGCACAGAACAGGGTGAAAAGAAAATGAGACAAAAAGTTATTATGTGGACAGCAGTTTGATTAATATTTTTCTCCCGCTTTCAACTTCCTCTCACTCCTCGTGCTTTATTTCTTTCTTGCACAATTTTGTTGCCTGTTGCTCATTGTTCCTGTTAATTTAGCATATGTTCAGCTGCCACCCAAGACGTTTCCTAACAACCAAATTGATAAAAAATGATGAAATTTAGCGTTGATTTAGCACATAGCTTTTACTCTACAGGTGTATGATTATTAAAAAAGGGTACTATATATAATTTACCGTATTTTACACAACTGTCTCTGCAAACGTTTTGGCTCACTGGTGGATGTTAATGGAGGATTCTAGCAGGTGGAGTAGTGGTGGCGTAGTGGGCTAAAGCACATAACTGGTAATCAGAAGGTTGCTGGTTCAATCCCCACAGCCACAGTCCTTGAGCACTTAACTCCAGGTTGCTCGAGGGGAATTGGTGCACTGTAAGTCGCTTTGGATAAAAGCGTCTGCCAAATGCATAAATGTAAAAGTTAATAAAAGTTAATGTTTATCAGTAAATGTGGACAACCCCCTGAGTGCTGACATGTTTGATGATGTCAGCCACCTGCATCACAGCTAAATCAGAGTTATAGATTTCCGCACATGTTTCCAAGTTGGAAGTCTGACTTTAAGTACAATAGCATTTAAGTGCACTTGGAAATTCCAACTTTCTGAGTGGAGTGGAATGTAGTATAAGTCTTTCTAGTTCAGCTAAGCAGTCTTATTGTGGTTCCTGCATACCAGCATCCTATGCTGTAGGCCAGCATTCAGCAGAGTTTACAGTTCTATTACACAATTTTTGTGACTCAAATCAATCTTTATTACACACTTTTACTCACACTTGTTATGTGTGGTAAACTTTAAGTTCTGACCTTCTGTCAATAGGCACACAAAATAAATGTGAGTGTTTGGCATTTTGTATTAAAAATGGATTATGGAAAATAAAAATGTCAAGACCTTGCATAGTAATGTGAACATAATTTTAAGTTTAGCTTATCTTACATTTTGACTTACTGCAGCCTATACATGCACTAACTTGCAAGTTGTTTGGCAAGGAAGTATCTGATTATAAATGTAAATCCAAATTTATGGGCTCCTTTTCAATGCACATATGCCATGTAAGAATTACACTGTAAACAATCATTTAAAGATGCAAGAGAAGAAATGGCCTTCTCTGGGTAATTAAGAACAGCTTGTGACTGGCTCAAATTAATTCACAGATGAAAGTGTTTCAATTAGGATCCCACAGACAGGAGGCGAGCAGTGATCATGGTGACAAGGAAGGAATCGAAAACTGTTTAATATAGCAGGCATGGATAAAAAAAGACATGCACCTTAAGAAGGCTGAGACATAACTTGGGATGTTTTTCAAAGACTTTAATGTCAGAGCTGAAAAAGAAAATAGAAAAGACTGATCTCACAGAAAAAGATTTGAAAGATTGAGATTTAATGCTAAAATTGGTCTGTGCATAACGAAATTTGAAACACTGTCACCAGTGGTCAAAGTGGTAAGTATTGTTGGGCATATGAACATGTGCCCTGGATGTAAATTTGTTGTGGTGTTAATGTGGAATGATGACAGAAGGCATGCTTTGGATAATTTGTGAGTCACTCTTAGGGATTTAGAAGTCCTCAGGAGTTCTAAAATTAGGAGTGACACAACCATAATTTTTAAGAGTTGCTCCTAAATTTCAGTGTTAGGAGCTACATTTAGCCTTAAGATTTTTTGTGAATACGGGCCCTGGTCAGCCAGTGATATCAGAGAGAAAGATTATATTAGTCTCGTGATTTTCAGGCAGTGATACTCCTTGCGGTGCGCCATCAGAGTTTGATTAGAACATGGTGTGAAGAGCTCACTGTCACTTGTGATTTTAAATAATGTGGGAATTTGGATCCGATAGCATCATTTTCTGAAAAGTACAGTCAAATCTGTCAACTCTACGCTGCCCACAATTTTAAGGACAAGAGAAGTGGAATTTAAGTAGCTAAAAGCTATACAAAAATGCATAAATAAATATCAATAATAATCAATAGCATTTACTAAACTAATTACATAATGATGAGCATACAGTACACTGAGTTCATAATTCTGCAGCTGCCTGGTACACTTGCACAAAGAATCTTTTTATTTGTACTATTTACGCACATTTTCTATATAGAATAATAGTTCTGTTGCATTAAGCACTGATTTAAGATTTTACCTACATAGTTGCAAGAAATCATAAATATAAAATTCATTATTTAAAAGTTTCTGGATGGTGGCAGGGGGTCTTACAATGTTAAGCCGCTTGAGTGTGCGCTCCCATATTTATGTCCATTAAGCAAAAGGAAAAGTGCGTTCACAAAGATTAAACTGAAATGTGATTTTTTTTATATTTACAATGTTAAAATAATGCATCCTAATATTAACTAGAGTGCATAATGCTGTGCAGTTTAAGCACTATGGCACTGGCACAGCCTCTGAATTTCTACTCAAACTATCTGAGATACAGGATTACCAAGCCAGTAGTGTTTTGCATTATTCTGCAATATTAAAACATTCAAATCTATGTGTGAAAGCAAGAGTGGAGGAGATAAGACTATAAGTTCTTAAGCTGAGGCAGAATCTGTGAAAGGTATTCTCGTTGCACACAAGAACATTAATCAATACAAATTACTCTAGAGGTCTCCTGGTGTGATTGTGACTTGGGAAACTTTGAAAGGGAGTAAGACAATAGGAGGGAGACATCCTCTGCTGATTCAGTTCATGGATTCCCATTCATCCTACTCTTCGATTGGCTTAATGTGCTTTTCAGAACGCATGTTTCCTTCAAAATGCTTTAATAAGCATAACAAACCATGTCCTTTTGATGTTGCCATCCTCCAGGACAATGGGCTGAATGGGACATGCTGTTAAGTCAGCACTCTGCAGTCTCCCTGGAATGCCTTGCAGGGGGATTAGGGAGGATGGGAGCTTTCTGAACTGGGATTCATCAGCTGTTCTGAGATCTGGGAACATGGTAAATTGATGTTAACCCAGAGGTAGCCATTGTGCTTAAATCAGGGAACAGAGTAAAATGCTTTATACCAGAGGGTAACTACTGTTCTATGATCATAGAGGGTATGAGAGCTGTTTTATCTCTAGAGGTAATGTCTGTTCTGAGATCAGGGAACATAAGAAACGTCTGGGCACATGGTGGACTGTGTTATCCCAAAGGAGATGCTCCTGTTCTTGGATTGGACCACATTATGAACTGCTTTACTTTGAAAGGACTTTAAGGTTCTTAGATCAGTGAACAGAGCAAAATGATTTATCTCTTGAGGCAAATGTCATCACTGTATTCCTACTGTGCCGGCTCGCACAGATCTAGTAGAGACAAAATCTCCTTTTGGTCCACTTGCTGTGTGATTTATGGGGACCAGAGCTAAATCCACTAAGATCCATGTTATCAGTTTAGACTCTTGAATGTGTCTTAATACTTCCAGATTTCACAGTTCAAGATCTAAAACTCTCCCAATCTAAACTGTATTTGTGAAAAACTGGCTTCTTACAATCCACAACCACCCTGATGGGTCAAATTAAGCTAGATCTTCCCAGCTATGTAGCCTGCTGCTTCTACATGCTCCCTTGGGCAATTTTGGTCCCTGTGCCAGAAACCACATGATGAATTTAGGCCCAGAGTTCCCTCTAATGGCTTGATGGAGAGGGTAAATGTGCTGGGAAGCAGTGCAACAGCACTCTCTCTCTCTCTCTCTCTCTCTCTCTCTCTCTCTCTCTCTCTCTCTCTCTCTCTCTCTGTGCCAAGCTAAAAGCCTTTTCACTCCACTCTCGAAGGTCAAACTTAAACAGGGGCTGTTAAATTACTTACATAAGACACTTCACAGCCTTTCATTATCATAACCATTACTACATGGATATCTTCAACATTGGAATTTACTAAAGGGCTAATTATCATTGTTGTCAGATCTCAGTGTGGGGAAAGCTACTTGGAAAATGTACCACTGTAAAAAAATAAAAATAAATAATTGATATGTAACATAAACCATTTGCTTCATGTGATAACATTGAACATCACTGCACTCTTCTAAAAATCTTAATTTGTGTTCCGCAGAAGAAAGCCTTTTTCACTCCACTCTCGATCATCCATGTCTGGGGTGGCATGAGGGTGAGTAAATGATGAGAGAATTTAAATTTTTGGGTGAACTATCCCTTTAAAGTGATATTTTTTTCATAATTTCCCACCCTCATTTTGTTCCAAACCCATGTGACCCTTTGTATTATGTGGAACACAAAATGTGTTAGACAGGATGTTAGGGATTGACAGTCTCAGTCACCATTCACTTTCAAAATATGGAGAAAAACATTCACTGAAAGAAAATGGTGACTCAGGCAAATATTCGGTCTAATATCTCCTTATTGTGTTGCATGGAAGAAAGTATATAATTCTGTAATACATGTTAAATGTGTATTATGTAATGAAATATATGGGAGTAAACGTCTATTATGCCATTTGTGAAAGTAACAAGTTACTCGCTACTTGAGTACTCTTTTAATTGGATACTTTCTTACTCTTACTCAAGTAACTATTTATGTTGATATTTATCTAAGTCTACTTGAGAAATAATTTTTTTAAAGTAATTGTACTTTTACTTGGGTACAGTTTTTGGCTGCTCTACCACCTCTGCATAGTTCTGAACACAGTTGAGCTACTATCATCCTACTGAAAAATTTAGTTAGTAAATGTAGTGGCTCCCCAACACTGGAGGATCTTTTGTAGGGTTTTATATTTTTTGACCTTTTAGCTGTTTTAGTGGTACTTTCTTTTAGCTTTATGAAGGTTGAAAGGCCAAAAATGGCACAAAAAAAAAAAAAAACAAACAAACAAAAAAACAGTGCGAATCCAAATAAAATCTGACCCTGTGTGCTCCTCAGTCCTATTGTTAGGTCTTGTAATTGTTTGCTTACATGGGTTATTCTATGTTGCAGTATTCAGCACAGACAACAACTCCTGCAGTCTCACGCTCTGAAACAATTGTGAATGATTAATGGTATCAATAATAACTGTCCTCAAATTAGATATTCGGAGTGGTAAACAGCCTATTCTCTAATGTAGTGGGTTCTTGTATGTATGATCATATTTTTGCGACACCAACAAAACAAACATGATTGATGATTCAAATAGCGCTAGTAGCCATGGCCATAAAAAAATTTATCGTTAGCATAATATATTCTGCCCCCAATATTTTTAACAATTTCTCTGTTATATTGTATTATCCAAATGTTTTCAACTATCATGTGATGTAATATACTATGGAATAGGGGCACTGCTGTTAAACTTCTTTCTATTCTGTGCTTGGCTCTGTATGATTTGTAGGATGTTTTTTCAGCATTTTCCATTTTCTACTATTGTCTGAGTACATTTTGCTTGTTGACATGGCTGCAAACATGGCACATGTATAAAACATAATACCTCCAGACCACTGTGCCCCTCATAGCTCTGTTCCTTTGTCAATCTTGTGCCTGTCAAACTTTGTCTAAGTGGTCTTTTTTTCAGTTCAGTATAAAAGTCATCTTGACCTGCAGCTGAATGTCTGAATGACATTTCATTTCCCCTGCATTTAAATATTTGGATGTGTTAAAATTAACCATCACACCTTTTGTCTGAGAGTGCTTTGTTAGGCAGACTTTAAAATCCAGTTTTAGGTCAGAGAACCTTTATGAAGTCCCTGTGCAAAAGTGGTGAATGAAACATGCTTATTAATTCTCAGGGGTGTAAAGAAACAAATTACAAATACTCACGTAACTCACGTTACTGTAATTAACTACTTTTTCTCAACCATATACATTTTTTAAGTAGTTTAAAATTTGCATTCTTTAACTTTTAATTGAGTACATTTTAAGTGCTGTAACTGTACATTTACTGCATTATTTTCCCATCATCTGTGTTCCCTACTTCCCTGTCCTGAATTTATTTGTATCCATCAACTTGATTGGCTACAAGAGTCTTGTGACTCCCATCAAATCAAATCACACCTAAAAAAAAAAAAAAACTTGAACAGCAGCTGCAGATCTGGCTTCATATGTGGAGAATGCCTCAAGCACAGTTCAAAACCTGAACATTATGGTCGCACCTCTATCTATCACTGAGATTATTGGGCTGCTGCGAGAGATTAATGCAATGTTATCAATAGGGCTGGGCAATAAAATGATCTACATGTTTATCGGAAAAAATAGAATTGTTCTTGATCAAACTATTGAGTAGTGTTTTATATTTGGCCTGTGTTCTGCATCTAGAGCAGGGGTGTTCATTACAACGATTGCTATAGCAACTGGTTGGTTGATCTAGAATCTAGATGAAATATAAAAGATAGTTTTTTTTTTATTTCCTGATGTCTGTAACTGCGCACTGTTTGACTGACAGGCGGTTAATGTTTGTACCTTTACATGCGCGTGCTCCGAGAGCGCTAATGCGGGTTCGCGCCTAAATGATCAAATACACTATAATTCCACCAATGCCCATCTTGGAGAGGATTTAATTTAAACGCAGTCGTTTATGTCTACAGTGAACTTTAAACAGGTGGACAAAAAGCGTTTTTGTATAAAATGTTGGACTTGAAGTGTACATGTATCCGAATTGAGCACTGTCTTGTAGGCTATGTCATATAAAGGCTATTAATCATACAAGAATAACAAGGAAATGAGAAAACCACTCACTACCTTTGGCTGAATAACTTGAGAAGCTTTAAAAGTATCTATGTGACAGAATAAATCAGTGACATTTTAATAATAATATATTTTTTTTTAAATATTGTTTGTTTTTTAATAATACCGACCCCAGATGTAGAGTGTGTGTAAATTGGTATAATAAATTAACAGGAAAGTAGAGATGATAAAATAATCTATATTTATGCTTAGCCTTTATAAAGATCAACATTTGTACAGCAATACTTCAGGCAGAACATTCTCTCAACATTTACTCACTCTCAAGATATCCCAGATTTGTATGACTTTCTTAAGAACACAAATTAAGATTTTTAGAAGAATATTTCAGCTCTGTGGGTGCTGTAATGCAGGTAAATACAATACAATGCAAGTAAATTGTGACCAGAACTTTGAAGCTCCAAAAAGCACATAAAAGCAGCATAAAAGTAATATATACAACTCCACAGAAACAGATCAATATTTAAGTCATTTTTTGCTATAAATTCTTCTCTCTGCCCAGTAGGTGGCGATATGCATGAAGACAGTGAATCATGAAAAACACAAGAACAACAATGTGAAATTTAAAGTGGAGATTCACTGAGCAGGGAGGAGAATTAATAGTAAAAAATGAATTAAATATTGATCTGTTTCTCACCCACATCTATCATATCGCTTCTAAAGACATGGATTAAACTACTGGAGTCACATGGATTAGACAACTTTTATGCTGATTTATGTGATTTTTATGAGCTTCAATATTTTAACACTGATTCACTTTCATTGAATGGACCAAAAGAGCTGAGATACTCTCTAAAAATCTTAATTTGTGGTCTGCGAAAGAAAGAAAGTCATACATATCTGGGATGGCATGAGGATGAGTAAATGATGAGAGAATTTTTATTTTTGGCTGAATTATTTAAGCGTGATATAGCCCCTGTACCAAACCACTTTTCCCATGCCTGCTCTACCTCTATTCTGCACGACATGATGTGCCAAGTGATCCTGCTTATTTAGCATTTCTGTACATGTTTTATGCACAATAATAACGCTCTGTCAGCATTAAGGGGAATTTAGACCCTACACAAACTAATTTTAATGTATTTGTTTCATACATTACGATTTAAAATGGTGATCAGTGTATTGAAAATAACATTTTAATCTTCATTTCTGTTATCATGACTCCCTTTTTGGAATCAGATTATTGTAGTGTTTATTAGGGTTGGGCATTCATTAGCCTAATAATTTGGTATTCGAATATTTAAGCTCATAAAAACGAATATTCTATTAATGAGAAAGAGATGTAAAATTATTATTTTTTTTTGGTCATAAAGGTTGTCACCATTAAAAAAAAAACAAGCTTCAAATTATATTCAAAACAAGCTTATCATGTCCAGTGTTTTAAAACAAATATTTAAACAAGCAATGTGTGAAAAAAGAATAGAATGAAAGCATTTAAGCTCACACAAATTGAAGAAAAAGAAACCGCTAATGAAGTCGTCTAGGTTACTGTTGTAACCTCCGTTCCCTGATGGAGGGAACAAGACGTTGTGTCCAGTGAAGCAACACTAGAGGACTTCTTTGAAGTCGAAGTGAGCGATAGACGGGGAAAGACTGACACAGTTAACATACAGGATGAGTATAAACACCCTGCATATAATAGTTATCATGTTAATATTGTATTTTATGTAATATTTTTGTTGAGAAATCAAGCTCAGTAAACTTATACACACCAGTTTAAATTATGGAATGTCCCTTACTTCAGCTTGCAAAGTCTTTCTCAGATGACACGTTTGTTGTTTACAGAAGTATTGTGGGGATTACTTTACTATGGGGAAGCTGCTTTCTGACGAGCTGCACATATACGAGAGTAAAGTGTACACTGCTTATCCAGTACATTTAAACAGGAACCCAGCTTTCTCACAGTAAGCCACAGTCTCACAATAACCCAATTTTTTGATGTCCATCTGAATGTACTGACAGAACCGTTTGCTCAACAGATGTGATCAACTTGTGTCCACACTCAACAGCGCCACCCAGTGCATTCTGTTATAACTGTCAGTTTTAGTTTGTGTGTTCAGGATTCATCTCACTGTATAGGTCCCCAGCAAAGCACAACTTTGCGAAATTCAAATATTTTTTTTATTCAAAGTATTTTTACTATTTGAATAATTATTTCATAATGAATATTCAATTGAATTGAGGATGATTTTTCAGTACTCTTTCCACCCCTGATAATTCTGATGTTCAAGCAGATGCTATTCATAAAACTTTATCGTCAGGCATTGTCTGGTAAGATTAAGTAAATCACAGTCAACAGAGCCGCAAAACAGCTCGCTCTTTGGATGCATTGGTTACCCCAAGACCGCAGGTATAGTGGCAACAACTATGGTGGAGAGAGACAGACTAATTGATCCAACAAAACCCAACAATCGTTGGAAATGTGTTGGATATTTTGTGAATGAGCCTGTTGGAGTCCAGTATACAGTTTTGACCCTGCTGGAAAGACCAGTATATGTTGTGTTTTGAATTTCTAGCAGCTTATTAACTAGGTTAACTTGTAAGACAACCATGATCAACCAGCATGAGAAAGACCATATGGGTCAACCAACTAGACCAGAACAGATCAGCATAAACCAGCCTAGAGAAGCCAGCATGGAAATGTACTGACCTAAAATGGCCCACATGTGGTTTATTCAGCCCAAGGGTTATTAAGGATTATTTCAGTTAATTGTATATAATCTCAAGAACAATGAACAGATTATCGCCACACATGCCCAAAAGTACTGCTTCATTCTTACATAATATGGTCATGTTTTATTTCAACAAATGGCACTGTAATGTCATAATGTATAAAACATGATTTACACATATGAATAAGTCACATGTTCCTGAGGTAGAGGATGATGCACTGTGGGTGCTTCAGGATTCCCATTTCTGACAGCACGAGGGACATCAAGGGCCCCTTTAGGCTGCACTGGACTGAATAAAACATGCCTTGTGGCAGAGAGTGATCGTTTCCACTGTAATATTGATTTGATTGCACCAAGAGATGTCATTTACTGGATAAACTCTGAGTGAGGCTACTGTTCCGAAATGAAAACACGACACCGAACAGCTTTGAAATGGGACGCGATGCGCTGATGTGATTTGATGAGACAAAGATGTGATGTAGTAGAGTATCTTGCAAATCAGGAGATCCCTAGTGACTCCAAGCATCTGTGTGACTGTAGAAGCCGTTCTGCTCTATTTTTTGTCAAAGAAAATAGCATTATGAAAACAGCTGTGAATAAGCACATTGTTATTGGTGTTGTGCAATCATATATAAACTGACTGATTTCATAATACTGGACTGAATTTAGCATGCTTTTTGTGACAGATATATTTTTTATTGGAAATACATGCCCTTCTGGAAAAAAGGCTTAAACCAAACTATACTGGTTTAGATGGTTTCTCAGACAAGCTGGTCTTCAGCTGATTTAGCTGGTCAGCCATTTCGTTTCCCAAAATGCTCAGCTGATATTCTAAGCAAACCAGCTTAAGTTGTTTTTTAAGTTGTTTTATCTTCAGCATGGGAGATGAAAATGCAAGTCATAGCATTAGGCATACAGTATCTATTCAATATTATGTTGTAGCATCATGTTCATCATGAACATTGCAGTGCATTTATTGTTAAAGTAAGATCACACACCGTATGCTGTAAGGAATCAGGGAAACACGCTCAGGCAAAGATAATGCCTGCAGGGGAGTCATTGCAATTTTAGTGCTCACATATTGTGCATCAGAGAAGATAATCTGTCTGTCTGTCTGTCTGTCTGTCTGTCTGTCTATCTATCTATCTATCTATCTATCTATCTATCGATCTATCGATCTATCGATCTAACTATCGATCGATCGATCGGAAGCTGTGTGTAAACTACACAAACAAGCAAGTCTTACATCCACCAAACATGGCTCTAAGAACATGAAGCACTCAGAACAATTGATTTTGCATGTTGCATTATTGCCTCACAGCAAGAAGGTCCCAGGTTTGAGTCCTGGCTCAACTGGGTCTTTCTATGTGGAGTTTGCATGTTCTCCACGTGTTCACATGGGTTTCCGCGGGGTGCTCCAATTTCCCCCACAGTTAATTACCTAATAATTTAATTACCTGTAGGTGTGAGTGTGTATGTGTATGTCTGTGTGTTGCCCTGTGATGGACTGGCCACCTGTCCAGGGTGTCCCTGCCTTCAGCCCAGCACTACAGCCTTAGGTTGTGGCTATAGAAGATTGATGGAGGGTTGGATGTTGTGGGAGATTTTAACTATCTCAAGCCAAGTACAATTCTGTACCATTACCAAGGACTCTGAAGCGGCAGAGCCGCTGAAGACTCTGGGGTGGAGCTGCTGGAGACTCTGGGGTGGTAGAAGCTTCAGGTGCTGGTCATTACCAAGAATGGTACAGTACCAACACCATTATATGAAGTTTGTCATCCTTTCATGTTTTCAGTCTGCGTGCACTTGAGAGACATCCAGGCTGAAGATACCAGCTCAGACCAGCCTTGATTTCTTTGCTGGTTCAGACTGGTTTATGCTTGGCAAACGTGCAGTATGCTTGATGCTGCTCTGCCTTATATTTTAAGAGTTTCAGCTGTTGTGCAAAAGCTCAGTGAATAATATTAACAGGACAACAATACAAATATATGATTGCCAGAATAGGAGTTGAATTCCAGAGCTTTTTACAATGTACAGTTGCATGTACATAGTGAGTAAAAATTCAAAGCACACCACATAATTATTTTATCCTTCAGTCAGCTCAGTCCACAACTTCATGGTCACATACTGTATCAGACTAACAAGAAGCAATGTAAGAGATTTTTTTGACAAATATGTTATCCTACTTTCACTTGAACTCAAATTCCACATATTTTGCCATCTTTTGGATAAGACGTTAAACCGAGGTCCTGACTCTCATTGATCATTAAATATCCCAGGGCATTTCTCGTAAAGAATTGGGGTATAACCCTGGTGTTCTGGCTAAATTCCCCCCATTGGTCCTTCTCAATGATGGCCTCCTAATAATTACCTTTCATGAATTGTCTCAATCATTCCACTCTCTCCTCTCCACAAATAGCTGGTATGTGGTGAGTGTTCTGACGCACTATGGATGCCGTCACATCATCCAGGTGGATGCTGCACACTAGTGGTGGTTGATGGGAGTTCACTGTTCACTATCTAAATCGTTTTGAGTGTAGTATCAGAAAAGAGCTATATAAATGAAACATTCAACCTTCTTTCATTGTCCTTGTGATTGACCATTTATTGTAATAGTCACCCATCAAGTTTTGATTGCCTCGTTTTGAGACCAGGGTGGATCAAGTGGATGGCCAGGAGCATGGCCTGATGAGACAGACGTGGGCATGGGGGGCTGACAAGGCAGCATGGAATGCTGGACTCTGAAGGGGCTGAGCTGCTGGCGACTCTGGGGCGGTAGAGGCTTCAGGCGCTGCCTCTTTGACCATGGCTGGCATGGGTGCTGCCTCGTTGACCGTTGAAGGCGTGGGAACTGGCAGGCATGGGCACCATAATGAGAAACTCACACATGGTGACCATGATGTGGAACTCACACGTGGAGGCCATGATGGTGGATGAGTCTGACATGGCAGCCATGCTGGCAGGAATGGAATTCTCTGTAGGAGTGCAAACGTTCTCTTCTACAACTTGAACAGTGAAGGCTGAACCACTCAACAACAGGGCAAAATTTATATACTCTGCCAGAGTCCAATGAATTCTGCCCCCGAGCATCAGGGAATTTAGAGGCTCATTTAACCCAAAATGAAAACGTTTTTGAGGTTGACCCCATTGAAACTCACCAAAATACATAGGCCACAAAATACTTCAACAAAATCCTCAAGGGAACAGATTCCATGACGGAGACAAATTAGTTGATCTGCTGGATCCATCATGTTTTGTCTGGTATTCTGTAATGTTGCAGGTAGGAGACGATGATGTGAGGAACCCAAGTGCACTTTATTTAGAAGTGAATATATTCCAGAACGTGAAATCCAAACATGAAATAACTCAACATGAAAACAAAACAAAATATTGTCTTGACTAAGACTAAGACTACAACATTACATCATAAAATACCTGACCAAGGAAAAGGCGAACATGAGGGTTTAAATATAAAGACATTGGGGAAACAAAGATTACAAGACAACCAATAACAAAACTGAACTAATAACATAAGCACCAATGACAGAACAGAACTGCAAACTAGATAACAAGACAAATGAAACTTGAACCAATAACAATACAAGACTAATAAACATAAGAACCAATAAGAATAAAAAACTTGATAGGATCACTGGCCACCTGTGTTGTCACTGCACGATATCACTGCGTCTCTTAACAAGACCACATCCTGTCACCAATTGTAGCTGTCGCTCGTGTTGCCGGAAGCCGGCAGCTCTCATTGAAAATCAATGGTCTTCTGTCTCATCCAGTGACAAAATCGCTGACAATGTGAACAGGGGTTTAATTTTCACATAAGCTAAAATTTAAGTGCAGCATCCTGAAACCAGTCAGGAAACTATTGAGACAGGACTTTTTTTTATCATGTTTGCATTCTTTAATTTCTCTGACCCACTCTATATTAGGTGGCAACTAATATACTATGTACTTAACCATTTGATACAATGCACTTATTATGTACATGTTGTTGCATTGTAACTGCGTTTAAAGTACTTGCATTTAATTACATTTGTAGGTACACTGATAAATTGAATCCTAAGTATGAGCAAATGTGGGAATTTTGCAGAACAGCTTGTTTGGCAGGAACTGTTGTGTGACACGCAGCAGGCTGCATACAACTTAGTATTGTACAGTATGTATTTAATGTTAGTACATAGCAGTTAAGGCCACCTAATATAAAGTGTGACCCATTTCTTCCCTGCATTATCTCAGTTGCTTGTTCATTTTCTCTCTCTCTCTCTCTCTCTCTCTCTCTCTCTCTCTCTCTCTCTCTCTCTCGCTCTCTCTCTCTCACACACACACACACACACACACACAGATGGATCAAATGAAAAACATTTCATTAAAGCATTTGTTTAAAGAACATTAATAACATGAAAAATTACTATTACAATTTGAAAAAAATAAAAAATTAATTCTGAACTTCTTAAACTACAATGTGTTCTTATCAAATAATCCTCCACATGCAGCAATGAAAGCTTTGCAGAACCTAGGCATTCTAGCTGCCCGTTTGTCCAGATACTCAGGTGGCATTTCACCCCACACTTCCTGTAGCACTTGTCATAGATGTGGCTGTCTTGTCGAGTTTTTCTCATATACCTTACAGTCTAGCTGATCCCACAAAAGCTCAATGTGGTCAAGATCCATAACACACTTCCATTTATCTGTTGTCCAATGTCTGTGTTTATTTGCCCACTCTAACCTTTTCTTTTTGTTTTTTTGTTTCAAAAGTGGCTTTGTCTTTGCAATTCCTCCCATTAGGCCTGCACCCCTGAGTCTTCTCTTTAATGTTGTACATGAAACTGGTGGTGAGCAGGTAGAATTCAATTAATCTGTCAGCTGAAGACATGTGAGGCATCTATTTCTCAAACTAGAGACTCTGATATACTTATCCTCTTGTTTAGTTGTACATCTGCCAGAGCGTGCCCCATCCCTGAGAAAGAAGGTCTTTCCTCAGGGGAATTCGCCAGGGAGGGGCTGTCCGAGAACCAGGCCCGGGTGGTCCAATAAGGTGCCACAAGGGTGACTTGTTCCTCATCCTCCCTGATCTTGCACAGCACATGTGCAAGAAGGCTTACTGGGGGAAATGCGTACTTGCGTATCTGATCGGCATACCAGAGCGGGCAGTGGGAGGTCTCTTGGGAGGCAAACAGGTCTACCTGGGCCTTGCCAAACCGTTCCCAAATCAGCTGGACCAAATGGGGGTGAAGCTTCCACTCCCCACCGGGCAAGCGTTGTCCACTACCACATTGAGGTTGCCGGGGATGTGAGTGGCGCGCAGCGACTTGAGTAGAACATGTTTGTCTTGAACTAGCGGGATAAACTTCTACAGTGCAAAGATGACAATCAGCAACTCCAGGCAGTTGATGTTTCAGCGCAGCGGGGCCCCTTTCCAACTTCCTGCTACTGCGCGCCCATTGCACACGGTGCCCCAACCCAATCTGGTGTCGGAACACCTGCTGCAAGGGTTCTCCTGCCCGTAGAAAACAGAGGTCTGTCCAGGGTTTGAATATTTGGTGGCAGGCAGGGGTGATCATCACACGGTGTGTGCCGCGGCGCCATGCTCGTCTCAGGACTCGAGTCAGAAGCCAGTGCTGAAGCGGTCTCATATGCGCCTGGGAGCCTTACGGGTCCTCGAGGGTGTCCGTTAGACGGAGGGTGTCTGCTTCCTGCGGTGTGCTCGACGGCGGAGCAGGGTGTTTTTTTGCTGCAGGAGGATGCCCTCGGCGGGCAGACGGGGCATGGCCCATGGTGGCAGGCTTGCGGCGGGGCAGGATATGTGAGATGGCCTACATCTGCTTCTTCACCATGGAGAACTGTTGGGCGAAGTCCTCGATGGTGTCGCCGAAGAAGCCGAACTGGGAGACAGGGGCATTGAGAAAGCTCATCGTGCACCTCCGGGAAAAACGGGACCGGGGGGGCGAGGCTGTGAACGGCGCGCAGACCCCAGGAACCAGTCATCCAACCGCGATACTATGGGGAGGACGGAGGGTTCCAGTCCAATCCCATACTGGCGGAGGCCCGGGCAAGCATGTTGGACATCTGCACGTCAGCCTCAGCCTGGGCGTGCTGGTTCGAAGGTGGTAGCCCAGGGGAGGCATCAGCATCAGACGCCGCGCTCTCCGACGCAGCGTGAGCTCATTCACCTTGAGCTCTAGAGGGTAGGCAGGCTGGCCGTGATGCGAGCCGCTGTTGCCTCGAGCACGGACGGGAGTCAACGAGCATGCTGGGGGGCGGGTGGTCCGAGGGGGCATAGCCAGCGGAGCTGCACCCGCTGCTGTCCCCAGATCGCCTCCAGCACCAGCCCATCGTCCTCAATCCCATGGGAAGGAGCGACGCGGGGGGGGGCGGCTGGAGTGACCGCAACATTGCCATGGTCATGCCCTCGCAGTGAGAGCATGAACCATCCACAAACACTGCCTCTGTGACAACGCCTGTGGCTGACTGAAGCGGAGAGCACTCTACCGCATCCAGGAACTACACAGGGGCGGAATGGCATCTTTAAAAAGACGCATCCTGAAAAGGACGTTGAACGCTGCTGGGTAAAGCTCTTTCAGAGGAAAATACCCTTTTATAGAGAAAATCACTCTTTTATATAACTCTTTTAACTCTCTTGCGCTGTCGAAGCACCCAGGGGCAAGTTGCACTTCCGTGCAGAGAAGGAGAAAGCCGCTGAAATGCGCCATAGATCCAACAGCAAGCAGAGCCTCAGAGGAACAGGGCAGGAACTGTTGTGTGACTCGCAGCAGGCTGCATACACGACCATCTGCTCCGAAGAAAATTTCTGAATGAACTCAACATATTTCCCCGCTTTTATACCTGTATGTCCGGGCGGGGTATGCAAATACTGTCTGGCAACTTCTCATTGGCCTTTTTTCATAGACCAGAGGCATATTCGGCGCTCAAGAGAGACCCCTAGTGTCGCTTCTTCGACACAATGTCGAAGTGAACGACAGACGGGGAAATAACTTTTTTCAAATAATGGTGGTGCTGTTTTTTTACATCAGCAATGTCCTGACTATACTTTGTGATCAGTTGAATGCCACTTTGCTAAATTAAAGTACCAATATCCTTCTGAAACATCAAAATCTGTACATTATTCAAAACTTTTGGCCACCAGTGTAATTAAAAAGGCTGTTTATATAATGCATCAATTTAGTATGATTATTAAAAAAAATAAAAATTTAAATGAATAATTCCCCATGACATTTATGTAGCCAAGTGGAGAAAAACGTGGCCCCTTTATCACCAAAATTGTTGACACCAGAGTTTTGTGACACCTGCTTCCGGCACACATTTAAAAACTTGAAAACATACATTGGGCAAGAGAGCTCCCTATTTTGTTCATCAGTCGATAATTCTGTGGGTAAATATTGCATTTTACAGAAAATACTCATAAATTGCATTAAATATGTGTTCAGAAGAGATGTATGATAAAAGTGAGTGTATAGAATGCTTGTATGGATTTTGACCCCGCTTTTGCATACATGCAAGGACTGGGTATGTAAATTTATAATGAATCATATCTCATTTAATTATTTATAGCACAGAGTGTTTTCCAAGTGAACATGTGTAATGAGAATTTTATTGTTTAAACTAGGGATGTCCCGATTCCACTTTTTCCACTTCCAATCTGATTTAGTGGTCGACCGATATATCGCCGAGGCCGATATATCGGCCGATATTTGGAATTTGTTAGATATCGGCATCGGCCGATATATTTCAAAACAGTCTGTGACAGTGCATTAGCGCTTTTTCCACTGGCGCGAGCAGAGCGAGCATGAATGAACTGAATACGCTCGCTCTGCTCCGCCCAGCACCGTAAGACAAGCCACTCAGAAGTGAAGCAGTCATCTGACAGACACAGTAAATGACCAATCAGCATTCGCCTTCTAACCTGACGCTACGTGCAGCGAAGTCTATTCAAACAGTACCGTGATATGTCAGATCTGCAGCCCAGCGGTAGCTCCAGTGGGGGTCACAGATGTGATATAAACGAATTCAAACAAAACTGAAAACATTTATCAAACAGTCAAAAAACCTGTGACTGGCTGTTCCTCAGATGCGCGCACGCTGTTCTCGGTTACGTTTAAACTAGATGCTGTTTTCACACGGACTGAAAAGCTGGATCGCGTGCACTACAGTTCAGTGATCGCGTGAGGTGGATGAGAACAGAACACTGTATGGTAAGTAATAATACGTTTGAAAAAAAAAAAATATATTCCTTAATCTGAATTAAGTTATTCACTATCTCTATTTGCTGTATTTAATTATCCATGATTGCCGTAATATTGTGTGTAGTATACCTTTTCATATGTTCCGGTCGGATTTGATGCTAATCGAGCATGCAAATACATGTGACGGCTTACAAAGTATCAAAGAAACAAACAAGCAAAACTAAACAGACATAAATCATTATTATTTAAATATACTTAAAGTAAAACAACCTGTTAAATCAACTGTTCCAAGTGAGAGAGTATTTAGTGAGGTTGGGGAAATTTATGAGAAGAAGAGGAACAGGCTCACTGGAGTAAATGCAGAGAAACTTTGTTTCCTGCATTACAACTTGCCACTGTTAAACTGGAACTACTAACTAAAGGGACTGGTGGTAATGCTGTTAGCACTTTAGTCTTAACATTTTCTTTTTGTAAAAATAGTTGAGTGTGTGTAAACCAAATAAGTGCACTTTGTAAAAAATACAAGGCTGCTTTCAATTGCACTAAAAAAAAACTTTATTTATTGAAGTGTTACAGTACCTCATTCATTGCATTTGTTTACATTTTGTTTAAGTTTTTCAACATTTTATTTCTGTAAATGTTTAAGCAGACAAGAAGCTGCACTAAAACTTTATTTATTGAAGTGTTACCTTACCTCATTTGTTTACATTTGAATTACTTAATTAGTAAATCATATTTATGCAATATAGTTTTTGCAATTAAAAATATGTACAACAAATGTTCATTTAGTTTCACCAATATTCTTTGTCTCTCATTTACTGTATTCACATGTATTGTATCGGCCTCATATCCGCCAATCAGCCAGATTGCTTTCTCAATATCGGCATCGGCATCGGCCATTAAAAATCCCATATCGGTCGACCACTAATCTGATTCCTATAACGGAAATCTCAGTATTGGCCGATACCGATCCGATACCAGTGTTGTTTTTTTGCATAATCAGTTTATAATATCTTTACATTATTGTGTGGAAATAATTGAGTGTATTCTTTAATATGTAAAGAAACACAAACCTTTAACTACACATAATATCAATATAAATGTATAGCTTATTAAGAAACACTTTATTATTAACTAGTATACTGGATAATGTAGCAGAAAAAATTACAGTAATTCCAGTCATCTGTAGAAATTTTGGCAAAAACTTTTTTTTAACATCTGGGCTTTAAAGGCTGCATAAACACCCGTTTTCACACACACACACACACACACACACACACACACACACACACACACACACACACACACACACACACTTTGCCTGTTCTCATCAATAGTATCTCTGAGACTCCAGAACTTTCTACTATGTCAAACATACCTGTGTCTTCATTATTGCCTGCAAGTATCATAAAATTGTTTTGAGTTATCTCTTTCATCGTGTCTATACACTGTCTGGACATTACTTACCTGCTGTTTGCCTCTCTGCTCAACTGGATTTACTCACAATGTTAACATCACTGTTTCATCTGTTCATATGACTCCGTGAGTCTCTCCGTGACAGCTTTAACTTTTAAACCCTCATGCTTTTTATACACAGTTTAATTCGCTTCTTATTTAAATTCTGATAAAATGCACCTCCGGTGCCGTTCTAAGTCCATATTATAAGTGAACCAAACTGCTGAGAATCTACATCTGAGATGTTGTTTGTTGGTAGTGCTCAAATATTGTGCACGCGTGAAGGCTAAAAATAGCCGCGGGTGTGTGTGTAAACAGAGAAGTGCCATTCACTAACGCGTTACATCTGCCCGTAAATTTTATAAGTTTACTTATTAAACGCAGCCTATTGCGATTTACAGCGCTAGCACGCATCTTCAAGTGGCTTTGAATAAAATGCACCAGTCATATGAACTGCTTTAAAGGTTGGTTTAACAGTTCTTTTATGTAATTTTTTGAGCTTGACAGTAACGAACATGACTATCACACAGTATCGGATTTGGGTATGGCTTGTCGGATCGATACACAGTCTGTCTAAAAACGTTGATACCGATCCAGGTATCGGATCGGGACATCCCTAGTTTAAACTGTTATACATGTCCTTAAAGTCTGCTGAAAAATAAAACAAATATTGTGAGTGTTTCAGAATGTTTAAGCAGGAGGGTAGCAGTTTTGGAGGAGGTGTCATGTAAAGGCTGGGGATCTGGGAATCTGGGATCATGGGAAATGGCGTTTTTGGTTTATATATACACTCACCTAAAGGATTATTAGGAACACCATACTAATACTGTGTTTGACCCCCTTTCGCCTTCAGAACTGCTTTAATTCTACGTGGCATTGATTCAACAAGGTGCTGAAAGCATTCTTTAGAAATGTTGGCCCATATTGATAGGATAGCGCATCTTGCAGTTGATGGAGATTTGTGGGATGCACATCCAGGGCACGAAGCTCCCGTTCCACCACATCCCAAAGATGCTCTATTGGGTTGAGATCTGGTGACTGTGGGGGCCATTTTAGTACAGTGAACTCATTGTCATGTTCAAGAAACCAATTTGAAATGATTCAAGCTTTGTTACATGGTGCATTATCCTGCTGGAAGTAGCCATCAGAGGATGGGTACATGGTGGCCATAAAGGGATGGACATGGTCAGAAACAATGCTCAGGTAGGCCGTGGCATTTAAACGATGCCCAATTGGCACTAAGGGGCCTAAAGTGTGCCAAGAAAACATCCCCCACACCATTACACCACCACCACCAACCTGCACAGTGGTAACAAGGCATGATGGATCCATGTTCTCATTCTGTTTACGCCAAATTCTGACTCTACCATCTGAATGTCTCAACAGAAATCGAGACTCATCAGACCAGGCAACATTTTTCCAGTCTTCAACTGTCCAATTTTGGTGAGCTCTTGCAAATTGTAGCCTCTTTTTCCTATTTGTAGTGGATATGAGTGGTACCCGGTGGGGTCTTCTGCTGTTGTAGCCCATCCGCCTCAAGGTTGTGCGTGTTGTGGCTTCACAAATGCTTTGCTGCATACCTCGGTTGTAACGAGTGGTTATTTCAGTCAAAGTTGCTCTTCTATCAGCTTGAATCAGTCGGCCCATTCTCCTCTGACCTCTAGCATCAACAAGGCATTTTCGCCCACAGGACTGCCGCATACTGGATGTTTTTCCCTTTTCACACCATTCTTTGTAAACCCTAGAAATGGTTGTGCGTGAAAATCCCAGTAACTGAGCAGATTGTGAAATAATCAGACCGGCCCGTCTGGCACCAACAACCATGCCACGCTCAAAATTGCTTAAATCACCTTTCTTTCCCATTCTGACATTCAGTTTGGAGTTCAGGAGATTGTCTTGACCAGGACCACACCCCTAAATGCATTGAAGCAACTGCCATGTGATTGGTTGATTAGATAATTGCATTAATGAGAAATTGAACAGGTGTTCCTAATAATCCTTTAGGTGAGTGTATATAGAGGGGTAATAGTGGGGGTTAAATGTTGATTCATTATATACAGTATATGTTTTTCTTTTCTTTGTTATATGTACAAATCAATACACAATGTTAATCAGAAAAAGAATGTTTAAGAATGTGTTAAAAGCAAAAAAATCTTTGAGTGATTTAAGCATGTGCCAAATGCATAAAATGCTGTGAATGATAAGCATGTATTAAGGTGATGTATGCTTAAGCATATGGGTGGGCTACTGCCCTGTCTGCATTTTCTTTTTACATTAGCCCCACCATATTTCATTGAACCATATTTCATTTCCGTATAAAAATTTTTACATTTTAATTTATATATATATATATATATATATATATATATATATATATAGATAGATAGATAGATAGATAGATATATATATATATATATATATATAGATAGATAGATAGATAGATAGATAGATAGATATAGATATAACTGCTGTTTTTTTCAACCCACCAGCTACATTTAAGAAGGGTACAGATTTTCCTACTATATGAGCGATTCAAGCTTGAAGAACATCAGTTTTTACAAGCCGCGTCAATAAAGAATAAGATCCGCACACTGAGGAAGTACAACAGAACGCAGGAATCTTTAGATGAGATTTTCAAAGTTTCCACTACATTTAACTTTACACAGCATCCCAAATATGCAGCATTTATGATGCTGAATACCAGTGAGATTCTACAAACACATCCCTCTATGTACATGTACATAGAGCAACAATTTAAAATGGCAATAGATCTGGACACACTGACGAACTTAGAGCAAAACAGATTGCTGTCATCTGTAGGCTTGTTCAATGATATGAGAATAAATCAAACAATTTATTATGCTCTTAAGACAATTTTTGTATTGTCTAATCAATGCTTAATTAATCTGCCACAATAATGCAGTTTAATTTAATCTGAATTTCAATCCCCATTATATATTTATTATAGGCCCTACATATTATATTTATAAATATTTGAATTATTGTGCATTATTTATATGAATTTTCTTTGTTTGGGTGCCTTTCTCAGTAAATAATGATGTATGCGATCAATTGCAATGAACCTCCTTAGACTCTTGCTTGACTGCTGTTTGTATTTTCCATTTCCTTTTTGATTTGTAACTAGTAGGAACTAATAATCAATAATTCAGAAAATTCTAGAGCAAATAGTTTTTATGAAAATTGATGTCCACATACGTGGACAGTGAGACTAAGTTGTGAAATATGTAAGTAATATGAAGCTATAGTAAGTCTTCACTGTTTTCTGTCTTTTCTTAAACAATATAGTAACTTTCGAAGTTAAATGGAATGCAGCAAGAGGCAGATTGCTAACATTAGCTTGCTATCTTTGCTAGCATTATTTGCCATGGCACACTTTTTTTATTAAAAAATCCCATGGCACACCCACATAACCATCGATTGTTTTCCTTTTCAAGAACTTGTCCATGTTTTCTGTTTGTCTTAGTAGTGTGAACCCGTAATGTTTGAAATTCAGTGATGCAAAAAAAATTATGTAACATAGGTACACTGTATAATGAGGTCACAGATGCCAAGAGCGCTAATTGGATGATGAAAAACCAACACATTTTTGTCTTTTCGAATTTGTAGATTTGTTCTTGCAAATTAGTTATTTCAACAGCACAGCAAATATTATTATTTTTTTTTACTGTATTTTCCGAAAATCATTAGCCATTAACAGTAATAAACATTTTAAATTAGAAATGAGTCAACTTATTGCTTGCATTTGAAGCAGGATGTTTTACATCCAATCACAGTAATGATGTTAACAAATCAATCAGAAAATGCACAGGCAATTTAGTGATATCCCTACAGTTGTGGTCTTGATCAGTCTTGAAATAAAATCCTGAGTCCTCTTTGTCAGAGACCAAGACAAGGCCTAGTAAAAATGCAGTGGATTCCGAGACCTTCAAAAAGTGATCTCGAGACCGGTCTCGAGAACAAGACCGATCTCTAGTACTACAACACTTATATACTGTGTGTGTGTGTGTGTGTGTGTATATATATATATATATATATATATATATATATATATATATATATATATATATTTATTACTGCCCGTTATACATTGGGTTTTGTTTCTCAGGTTGTGTCTTATCGTGTGTAGGGCACCAAATGAGCCAAGACTCTGGATAAATGTATCCTCTAAAGCTGTGTAAAACTGAGCTGCACCACCAGCCAATCTCTCTATCTTCTTTCTTCTCTCCTAGTGCCAGGGTTAATTAACACACTGGGAATAGCCGTAATTCTCCCTGCCTGCCTCAATTCCCTTCAATTAAATGGATATACCTCTTTAAACAGCGGCCTGGTGGTGTGATATATGTTTCTTCTCCATAAACAAGCTCAACTGTTCCCTCCTTCTGTCATCAGATTTTAAAATGTCAGTGTTTAATGTCTTGTAGCCGATCTGTGGTCTCATCACCGCCATCACAACAGATGTTTCAGTTTTTTGTTCCCAAACGGTTCCATTTCCGACACTCTCCATCAATATTAAATGGACACATCAAACAACTTCATATCTCAGGAGGGATCTTTGTGTGTATATATAATGGCTACCTTGTTTGAATATACAGTATAATCATACTGTTGCCACCCCATACCCAGGTCTTCTCCTCTCCTTTGTAGTCTTTGTCTTTGAAGATATGTACGTGAAAACACTCCTAACCTACTGTCAATCAAACCTGTGCAGATTTTGGGACTATTAAAATCTTGATTTAGTGTGTTATGTTATTTCTATGGCTTTATGTTTTAATTTTATAATTTAAAAGCAATAATATTAAAATGTATAATAAGTGGGGTGAAATTGACTGTTAAAAAGTAATAGTTGATCGGGGTTAGTGTTGTGTGTAATTTATTTACTGTAATTATATTTATTTTTTGTACAAAGAGTAGGGTAATGCATTACATTGTAAATTCTTGAAATCAGATTAAAGTTACTGACTTTAAAAAAAGGTATAAATTATGTATTATTGACGTATATGAATGGTCATATATGGCATAAGAATAAACCAAATGAAATGGTATAAGTTTAGAAATTGCGTAAGAATAAACCAATCGAGGCAGGTAGATTTTTGCCAATTACCCTGATTTAGTGTTGCATGTAAACACCTTAAACGGCATTCTTATTGGCTATCCAATGTGCGTCTGTGTTGTGCGCATGCCTCTTTGCGGTTTAGCATAAAACACAGAGAATAACACAATTATTTTAAATGTCATGTAAACACAGAATTCTATTATGGCATAGAATGGCGGGAAGGACAATTTATTGATGAACATAAAATAATAATGAAGAAAAACTATCTGACAGTTCGGGTACATTTTTGGTTAACCATCATATCTTGCCGGGGAAGATAGCAGGAGCCGAGGAGCCTACCCCCCAAAAATACTTTTAATACTTGCACCCCCAAAAGAGAGATAAAATAAATTAAGGAATACCTACTGGGTCTTCAAGTTGGCAGGAAACTATCTGCAAAAGAGAACAAAGCCATTAGAATATATAATTTTCTTTTTATTTAAATAAATGCTATGCTGCGGGTAGGATGCGGATAGGAATGGGGTTGAGGTAGCATTGGGTGCTTTACCCTTGAAAAGATAACCATGCTATGAGGAAAATGAGGGAGGTAGCATAGTTTGTGATGATTGATGCTTTACGGCCCTGACTTGGGCAAGCATTTGGTTGTGCAATACCATTGACAAGAGTAACCAAAGCTTATGATGTATATGAGCCCTGAATTGGGTGACACGTTTTTGCAATACTCTTGACAAGAGTAACCATGTACAGTATATGACACAAAAGGATGTGGGCATTGGTTGTGCAGTAAGCAGGAGCATAGACACTAGAGGCCCCTAGTGGCCAATTGAATGTGAACAAATGTTGCCATATCCATTTTAATATTGTTTTTCTTTAAGATTTGTCAATAAAGAGATTATTTTTGTACTATGACCCATGTCTCTGACTCTTATCAGTGATAAAAACCTGTGTTTATGCCTTTGTAAGTGGTTCATTCTAATTCTTTGGATGAAATTCCCAGGGTGGCGTTGTCTGAGTGTGAATAGTTTCATCTTGCTTATTTTTCCTCATGATTTACTAAAAGTAAACCCCCCTTTTGCCCTCGTAACCATTATGACCCTAATGCCTCAACGTCATATTTGCTTTGGTATGGAGGGCACCATACCCAGCCTTGAGTGGGATTAAAATATGTGAAGCAAAAGATGTTTGATGTCAAAGCTCTGATAAAGTGCATAAAACCAGTAACACGACACATGGTCCATGACATGTAAAGCTTCAGTTGATTAAATATTCAGTATCTGCTTTGCAAGGTTGCTAATCTGCATGGATTATCAAGAGAGAACAAATCTTACTTACTTGCTGCTTAATGGAAGCTGCCCTGACCGCAGATATATTAACGGTAAAAAGAAAAAAAAAAAAAAAAAAAATCAATAATGCATTTTGGCAAACATTATTTAAAACAACTTTCCTGACCCCTGACTTGTAAAAAAACAAACATCTTTTATATGTTAAAAATAGGACTGAGCGATAAAACGATATTGATATATATCGTGATAAAGAAAATCCACGATAAGCTTTTTGAGGAATTTTCGATATTTACAAGCAGTTCGGCTTTCTCAGGCTGCGTTTTCACTGGGGCGGGTGAAATCTGCTCAAAGGCGCTCACAGTGCTAGGAGAGAGCTTGCTCCGCACCGCTGCCAATCCTACGATCCACCTTGCAAGCATGACGCTCTGCTTTCATAGGAATTAATTGAAAACTCTCTCAGCTTCGCTCACAACACGCCAGTTGTAACGTAGGGTCAGACTTGATGAACTTGCTAGCTGCTAGCTGCCTTGCTAACAATTAGGTTACGTTGGATACTGTAATGTTGATTCCATCCGCACCGCAAGACATCATAACAACGTTTGCGCCCTCTCATCATCTCTAGTGAAGAGTGTGACAGAACATCAGTGATGTGGACAACAGCTCTGATCTTTCTGTACTGTAATCTTGAATATTGCACGCATTGCCTCTTTTCCCTGCATTTGTGTAGACATGAAACGCCACATGAGTGGCTTCAAAGCACCTTTTAGACCATAACATTTTTCCCTTCTAAATGTATCTTTATTAATCAGCATGTTACGAGCCTTTAATAATAAACAAATCGAATAAACAAATCGATTTCTGTTATAATTTTGTGAAAATTAATTAGATGTCTGGAATGGATAAGGAAGGACTAAAATTACTAGTTGGTAGACTAGTCTCTCACTTAAATGAAAATATACAAATGTTTTTTTACATTTTTTAAAAAACGTTTTCTACATTTTCTCTCGGGACACCCCTGAACCCACATTCAGCATCATTCCACAGTCACAAGGGCTTCCATGCCCCATACTTGGGTACCTGAATCTAAATTAATATAAAAAATATTTCATTTTAATGTAAAAATATTTCAACAAATACTGGACTGCTGTCACTATGCTTCAGAACAAACAGATGATCTTTTAACATTCATTTTCAATTGATAAACGGTAAAAGATGGTAAAATTGGTAAAAGATCCCACAGACCCCACTGCTTTGGCCGTCTCTGGACACCCTGTGCAGTTTTGTTGTGACTATTTTGACTGTTTAGAATAATTTTTGTCTTCTTTTCTTCCGTCAACTTTGAAATAAAAAAAAGAAAGTGCATTGTGTAAATGTATATCGTGATAAATATCGATATCGAACAATATGAAAAAGATTCTCGTGATAACAATTTTGGCCATATCGCCCAGCCCTAGTTAAAAGTATATTTATTTTAAAAAATACCACAGTTTTAGCACCACTTGTGGTGGTTTTCGGATGGTCCTTTACCAACCATAGGCATATTTTTCAACTCATATCAATGTTAAATTAGTGATCTATAATGATTTCACTGTGACACCATCTGACCAGCTTAAATAGTGGACATATTGCAACCTGTATTGATTCAATACAGGATGTATAATTTTATCTTTAAATATGGGAGGCTTCCCTAATTATGAACCTAACTCAGTTACCCACCATGGCATTGCGTCACGCTTTGAAACACGTGATCGGCAACCATGAACTATGAGAGCCGAATGCTTTATAGAAATGAAATATTGTAACTTAAATGTGATATTAATGCAGATAGGGTTTATGATGAACAGACAACATTGGCAGCAGAAAGACCAAGACCTTTAAACCATCCTCTAAATATGAATAGATGAATTGATTGAGAACTTAGTAGCTGATGGGGATCAGCTGCTACCTAGATGCAATGCTTCTGCAACGGCCTTCCAGCACCGGGTCGTGCATTCCGGATGCGGTAGATGCAGTGGCTCGACTGAGGGAGAGATCCCACTGGAATTGCAGACACAAGCTGCTGCAAGGAGCAACAGAACCTGAATAAGAGGTAAGGAGCAGTGATTACATCCATATTAGCTCAGCGGGGAGCAAAGCAGGCTCGATGTTGGACATAGTAAGTTGTAGAAAGAATTGCCACATAGACTCTTGAAGGCAGCAGAGTGGTTGGCTGCCGGCGGACCTTTAAATCAAGAGGTGAACTGTGATTGGTTAAAGGAAATTATAAGTGGAACGATGACGTGTACCATGCGAGTTTCCCTGACAACACTACTGCTTATGCTTCCATTTCTTGCTATGTCATATTTTTTTAAACAAGAGGATTTTTCTGAGTAATCCGAGAATAGGTGTGCATGAAATTAGGCTCAATGAGGGTGCAAATGCAATATATTAGATGTTAAAAATCAACTATATATAAAATAACTATGTATTTTGCTTTAAGAACTTAATCACTGGAAGCCCATATTTATAATGCAATGTAAAGGCATTATACATGCATTATACTGCATTCATAATGTCTCATAATACACCTTATAATAAGTTTTAACTTCTCATAAATAATTATAACTACAGCTGTAGTACATTATAAGACTTCCCCATTCATAGTAACACTTGAGAATATAATGCATTATAAATCAAGCAACATCTAATTTTAACGCAGCAGAAGTTAATAAAGGTTAATCGTATAAGTGCTGTTATGCAAAAGCAGCATAGTGTAAACAGTCAAAAGGCTTTTTGACACAATCATATTATAAGTGGTCGTTACCTGCTTTAAGTTACAAAATCAATATCTTCATATAAACAGCCATAACATAAACTTATTACAAACAATGCATTACAAGTCAAACTTGTACAATGGAAGTTATTTATAAAATAAGTCTCCAAATCAGATTTACAAACAAGTTTATTGAACAGATTCTAGTATAGAATCAATTAGATTTATTATTATTATTAGTATTGTTGTTATTATTATTATTATTGTTGGGTGTCTTTACACCCAGGAAGACTGGCTACATGTGTGATCAACATACATATTTTTTTTACTTGAGAGAGTTTCTGATATATTTTAACCTTGTAGCTTCACAAGTGTTTTTTGTAATATCTCAAAATACATTGAATGGGTGTTATTTTGTACTGTGTGCATGTGTTATGTATATAATTTCCAGCATGAGTTGTAATGTCTTAAAACCACTTAAAATTATCTAATGGATGTTTATGAGAAGACATTGCATTTTTCACTTTAATTAAAGCATACCTATTATATATATATTACAAAAATATATAATACATTATAACTTCTGCAGATAAAATTGGATGTTGATTATAATGCATTATAATCTAAAGTATAACTATGAATATGTAAGTTCTGTAATGAATATAATTGTGGTTAAAACTATTCATGAGAATTTATAACATATTATAAGCTGCATTATGAAACATTACTAATGCACTATAATGCCATTACAATACATTATAAATATGAGCTTTATAGAAAGTGTTACCAATTTTTTTCAACAAGTCTCAGTATCTTTAAGGGAAAAAAAAAAACACTTAAAGTATGTTTTTGCCCATTCAAACAATATGTTTCACATTGCCACATGGGATTCTTATATTTATATACTGTATAGTAGTGTACATATGAGACCATGAAAAAATAGAAATGTAGTGGAGCTGAGCATGCACTGTATGTGCAGTAATGTACTACACCAGCACAAAGTCAGATGCCCGGAGAGCTTCACTCAATCTTTTGTGTTTGGTGTTGTGAATCAGCACTACTGAACCAAAATAGGCAACTAGGTCAGTGGTGTTTCAGTGCTATTCATCAAAAGCTCTGTCCCATTAGCTCTGCCTATGTATCCAAGAAGGCACAGAGCATCCATTCCTTTCTCTCTCCGTCACACTAATAATGAGACAAAAGTGTTTGTTCTTCTTCTTCAGACATACGTATGACAATAATGTAAAACATGTGATGTGTTTGTTGGATTTTATTAAAAAAATTTCCCTCTTTAGGTCTACTATGATTTTAGTTATTTTTATTATTTATTTTTTAACACCAAAAACATCCATAATATATCTATTAATATTAGGGGGCCAATCACCAAAAGTGCTGGAACCCTATTGTATTTGTTAGGATATTCTTATTATTAGGGGGCCAAGCACCGTAGGTGCTGGAACCCTGTTGTATTTGCACTGATTTTCTTATTAAGGGGCCAACCACTGAAGGTGCTGGAACCCTATTGTATTTGTTAAGATTTTCTTATTTTTATTCTTTTTGTTCCCTTAAAGTATATGAGCAGCAAGACGCATACACACATACCCATCTGACAGTAGGTGGCACTATAATAAGCATATCTCTGATATAATTTCCACATTTTCCCAAATGTTCATACAATTCTGCCCATAGGGGCCGCTGCAATAACAAAAAATGTCATAAATCCACAGTCGTTTGATCGATAAAGTACAAATTAAATATACTAACTAACATCCTTAACATATCAATTCGGGGGAAAAAATGGCTCCCTGCAGCCAATCAAACTTCAGCACCTAATAACTTGAATTGTGAAAGGCCAATGGTCATGAAACTTGAAATAAACACAAGAAGGGTCTATACACAAAGCTTTATATAACATTTTGTGAGAACTGACCACACAGTGGCACTATAATTAGCTAATTTGTGTTTTTGCTAATAACTGTATAGGCTAGGATCATTTTTCTCAGCTTTTCCAAATCCATTAGTGCCCCCAAAATATATGGTCAGATTGATTTCTATTTCTGCATGAACAAATTTCAGCCTACTTTTTCGAACTCCTCCCCTCGCGAATAGCTGATGGTCATGAAATAGTATTATTATTAAAGAAAACTTCAGCCTCCCTTTCCTTATCTTTTTTTTATTAATCTTTCAGAACGTTACTCTTATTATGAGTACAACCTCAATTCCAAAAAAGTTGGGACAGTATGTAAAATGCTAATAAAAATAAAAAGGGGTGATTTGTAAATATACTTTGCTATATTGAAAGCACTACAACTAAACATTCTAAGATGTTTGATTTCTCAAAAGAGTTTATTCTCTAAAAGAGTTTTTTTTTGGTAAAAGAGCAACATACACGAGCGAGCGTTGAACGTTCTTTTCAGGGCGCGTAAGATGCCTTTCCGCCGCTGTGTAGTTCCTGGATGTGGCCGGTATCTCTCCAGATCCGATGGTCATAGACACTGCCTCATGTGCCTGGGTAGTGATCACACTGAGGCAGCGTTTGTGGATGGTTCATGTTCTTACTGCAAGAACATGACCATGGCAACGTTGCAGTCATGGCTTTCCTTTCTCAAAACGAACACCACTCAAGCCGCCCCCCGCATCGCTCCTTCTTCCCACGGGATTGAGGATGACCTGGCTGGTGATGGAGGACATTTGGGTATGGCAGCGGGCTCGTTTTCTCCAGGCACAGCCCCACGAACTACCTGCCCCCCGGCACACTAGTTTGCTTCCGTCTGTGCTTGGGACGATGGCGGTTTGATGATTGGTACCTCGGCTCTGGGCGCCGCTCTCAGTCACAACCTGGTACTCCCCTCCAAGGCCTGTAGGATAACGTCATCACTGATTGCAAGAGCCTAAAGTGCCACTGGACAGGCCGACTCTGCCCTGCATGCCATGGCTCTCCTGCAGGTACACCAAGCCAGGGCACTCAAAGAACTGCACCAGGGTAGTCCCGATCCCGACGTGCAGCAGGAACTGCGCTCTGCCACCGACCTTGCGCTCAGGGCTACGAAGGTCACAGCGCAAGCACGGGTCCAGGAACGCCACCTGTGGCTGAACTCAGTCGAGATGCGCGACATTGACAAAGCCCGCTTTCTCAATGCCCCCGTCTCCCAGTTCTGTCTCTTCGGTGACACCGTCGATGCCTTGGAAATAGACGGAGGCCATCGAAATCAAACTTATTTAACCTCCTGAGACCCCCACATGACTGCTGTTTTTTCTATTTCCCTTTTTGTTTTGTAACTAGTAGCACCTAATAACAAGCAAAAAATATATAAAATAATATAAAATCTATAAAAAAAATACATTCTAGAGAAAATAGTTTTCCTAAAACTTGTGAGAATAAGTTATGTAATTGTATATAACAAGTAATAGAAATAATACCAAGGTATAGAAATTCTGATTTTTTTTTTTTTCATCAAATAGGTTATTATGTTTCCAGGAGTGTTGGTTATTCATGTTTTTGAGGCATATATTTTCTATAAAGCTGAAGAAATAATTCTGATTAAAAATCATGGCCAGCATCATCAAATTACTGCCAACCATGTTAAAATAAAAAATTGCATTATACATTCTGAATCTATGTACTGATTATTATTGTCCCATGTCTGCCAAACATGTTGAGTTTTGCAAACTTTATCTGCAGCCTGAAACTGATATTTTCTCCTTGTAACCTGGCAACCTCTGTGACTTGGGATGGCGAGAGTTGGTCTCCACAAATGACTCAATCAGTGGCTTTTAAGTTTAAGAGGTTGGCGATGTTGGTCTGGGCTTCGGCCGACCCGTAGCATGATGGCTTTTTTTAGATCTTCGTACACCTGGAGGTTGGATGCAGGAAGTTGGTGGGTCGCAAGTTGGGCTACCCCAGACAACAGCGGCAAAAAGTGCTCAGCCCACTGAAATCTGGGCCAGTTTCATGCTCCCGAAATCCGCTTGAAGGGCTCTAGGAATGCCTCTGGGTCAACTTGATGTCCCATCTTCATCAGTGTGATGTGCTGTATGATTGTAAGTGGGTCTGGGGTAGCGGCTGAAGTCCCCTCCTGATGTACCAAACTCCGTAGCACCTGGCGGTGCTCCACTTGAGCCTGGAAGAGCACCTGGAACCACTGATTCTGTTCCACACGCAGCTCAAGCAGAGACTGATGTTGGGCTTGGTGGATGCTGGCGAGGTTCTTGAATACTTCGGCCAATGGCAAGGACTATGCATTTTTCTCCTCCTAATTCCCGGGTTTCAGCACCACTGTAACAGATCTCTAGCTCTCTTGTAAAGGAGGAAGTTGGAGCTGTGCAAACAATCCAATGAAAATCTTTATTTCTAAACTTTTCAGCTAAACACACACTCTGTTTGAATTTCAGCATAATCACAAAGAATGCACGCATGAAGACTGCTGCATGCATTTCTCTCTCCCCTCCACCGGTCTGGACTGCCCTTGCATCCCTCTCCAGCTCTCACTGCAACACAGAACAGCTGTTAGAGATAATTTCCCACAGGTGTCCATCCGTACCATTCTTCCTCTCCCGGCCTTGCTCTCCACAGACGTCACTTGGCCACCACATAACCACACATGTTTTTTCTACTTTTGAGGGAATGCATTCTTAATTTCCACATATGTGGACTTAATATTTTATCAGCATGCTGACGTGAAAAATAAATTGGTTTTTTAAAGCGATATATCAAACGAAACTAGAGACTCTACTCTTTACAACCAAAGGTGTTTCAATCAAAAAACTTAAAGGGGTCCCTTACCAGACTTTTGTTGATGCTACGCCGTGGGAGTGCTTCATGGAAATCTATGTCATTGTGTCATGTGAAGCAGTGCGGCAGAAGTTTAACCATTAAATAACAGTGTAGCGTCTTGTGAACTGTATTCAGTTAGTTTCAATTAATTTAAATTATGCGTTGCGTATAGAGAAGTCAAAATACATCATACACACATGTGGGCAAGGGGTTGCATTCAAATATTTGATTACATTTGAATCATGATATTTGATTACATTTGAATCATACATACTGTGCACACCCATAAACAGATTTAAAAGGACCATTATCTGATTATATGGCATGTCTTAATGTAATTAAACCTTAAAACATAATTTTTCAGTTGTCAGATGTGCTGTAGTGGTGGGTTTCTTTTAGTGCTGTGCTTTTTGACGCAGCATGAACAGCATTCTATATGAGAAATTGCTCTATTGTCTGAAGCCTCCAATACTAGGCTGCACTTCAGTCTGAATGAGAATGTGAAGTAATAGCTGTCCTGTATCTTTTTTTTTTTTTTATTAAGCCTCATTTTACTTTTCACAGGAAGATCAATTATATCTCCAGCTCATGTTACTTACCATTATGTCTCCCAGTGAATTCTAGGGGTCATTTGCAAATCTCAGCAATTTGTCTGGTGTAAATTCAAGGAAATTAAGAGTAAAGTAAATCAATTAATTTATTAATAATCAGAAACTGGAGCTCACATGTGCCCATACATTCAAAAATATTTTCAACTTTGGCCACTAGGGGAAATTATTTAAATTTATACAAACTCAGACCGATTTCAACAGCAGAACTGTCAAACTACTGTCACTGAATTCACATTGTAATTAGCTGAAATGCCATCATCTTTGAGACAAGGTGACCAAAACTATATATTTATTAAACCTTATAAAATGGGTAGCTCAGATTTGTTCAGATTTGATAAGCCACTTTTTAAGTCTTTAAATTACTAGAAACGTATACACCCATGACCTCACATTTTATATTAATGCATCAAGTTACTATGTTGCTTGGCAAATGTGAATCACTATAGTTAGGATAATAAACCATGTTACTTGTGGAAGAAAGTTTTATTTTTTTTATTTCACAACATTGCAAGAAAAAAGTTCACTTATTATGAATAATATCTCTGTCTCTTTTTTTGTTTCGTTGTTTGTTTAAACATATCCATATTATATGAAATATAACTTTTAAAAATGTATTGTTTAAGACCACAAAAGGCTATTTTAGTTTTATTGTAATGATTGCTGAGTGTTGAGTCTGTCTTTACATTGTGATGTTCATTCCAATACATTTATCCTAGCTCAATTAAAGTAAAATACACAATCTCCTCAACAAAGCTTACATATCTGTCACATAGTGACAGTGAGCATGGTTCATTTCATTATAACAAGATCAATATGCTCAAATCAATCATTTACTTGCCAGTGTCAGAGGCTTGCCAATACCTTTACCAGAGCCAACCGCACAGACAGGGACACACAGACAGAAAGAGAAAGATTTCATGGCTTTTCGGTGGATGCTCTAGTGCCTTAACACATGACTGCTCTTTGAAACGGGGTGCAAAGGAGCCCATCTGTAATCTTTATAAGAGACCACCCTTAGACCTCTGTGAACATTCAAGACTTTGCGATATAGCATACAGAGCCTTGTGGTTAGTGCATGTGCTGTGACACATTGAACCGTGATGCCACTTTAATCAGTGGCCCTCTTCTCCCCTTCATTTTCTGTCCATTCCCCACTATCGCATCAATAGAAGTTGCAAAAAGACCAAAATAAAATAATCATAGCTGCTACATCATCAGAATATATATAAAACTCATGACACTTTATCTGAAAATGAACTCAAAATCAAATGTGCAAATCAATTTATTATTAAAACTTTCTTGAGCAAAATCTACTGGTGCCATTTGAAATATTGTTTAAATGGGCCCTTAAAAACATAATTTATTTACTTTCAATTCACAAGTCAAGACAAGTTGTGTTAACTTCAATAATTGCTTACCATAGCAAGTAGTAAGATTATTTGCAATTCCCCATGATGATTAAAAACTGTTATTCAGAATCACTTATCTAGTGCTTTGTTATGAAATATGCATGTCATAAGTTGCCTAATCAGATTTAGATGGATCCTGGGGTCATATCTGGTTAAATCCCATAAATAAAATATTCTCAGAGGATAGTGTTGAGTTATTCTTTTATTATGGTGCTAGTAATCCTATAAAGTCTGAATTTGCCTTTCTTTAGAAGGCTCAGAGTTGTGTTGGATTTTAGGGGCTTAAGAGCTGCCAAACAGGGACAAATTAGAAATCATTGAGAAAAACCAAAGTACTGCAGCTATTGATTCAAACACATCAAGGGTAAACAGTTTCCTGCATGATGTTTCCACTCCAGTACATTCATGTCCCTGGATATGTAGACATTATGCCTACTGAGCACCATGCTGTTCTTCTCTCACGTGTTGTGTTACCTGGGTTCACAGGTCTTTATGGATTGCGTGGCTGTTGTCCCATGTGAAGACTTGAAGTATGTTATGATTTTGTGTTCTTGCCATGCAGTGGTCAACATTGACCTATTGGAAGCAATATAACAAGTAAGATATAAATCTAAATTAAACTTCTGGTATTATAGCATTTGATTCGTAGGATACAAAATGTGTGTTTTCAGGATCAAGCCAGTGGAATGTTTTCTTGTCATCTGGAAATAGGTTTTTGCTTATCCTTTGAATTTAAAGTATATATTTTAATTAAAAACAAATACATTTTCAAATGTGCATTTCTGATTGATTTATTGATTAAACTTGATTGGATGCCCATTTGTTTTAAGTAATGATAATACGAGTCATGACAAAAAAATGTGATAGTTAATTTATCTTTTTATTTTGATGCTTACCCAATGCCTTGGATCTACCCTCTCCAGGAGATGATTGGGAAAGCTAATTCCATCACTACATTAGATCTGCATATGGGCTACTGGCTGGTCTCCCCAGAGGAGAGGTCCAAACCATCACTGCTTTCCGAACTCCCTTAGGCCTGTTCCAGTTCACTGTAATGCCCTTTGTTATTCATAGTGCACCAGCGACATGCCAAAGAGTTAATGGACAGTCTGAGGGCTGTGATGATTGCATCTTAATGACATGGTGATCTTCAGCTCCACCTGGTAAGAACATCTAAAGCATTGCCAGAATGTTCTGGGGAAGAGCAACAATGCAAGTCTCATGCTGAACCATCACAAAGAGGGCTTATAGCAGCACAATGACATGTTTACAACACTAATTGGCTAATGGCACCACATGCAACTGACAAACTGCAGACAGGGAAAAAATCCTTTTCTTGCTTTTGAGGGCCTCCTAAATCGATCAATGGCAAAACATCTAGAAAAATATAATGAAATACTTATGAATGATATGTTGCTTGCAAAACATTACTTCAGAATATTGTTACGGCCCTGGGTGCTAGTGCTGTTTCTGTCAACCAGGCTGTCACATAGGCTAAATATACCCTTCATTTAACAAGATCAAACTGAAATTCACTTTTTTATCACTTCTGTGTACAAATTTGAAAGCTGCTTATTGGATCAATACAAGTAAATGGCTACTCATTACTTTACGGATAGCTTATGAACTACTTGCTAAGTCTTGTCTTAAGAACAGGTGGTGCAACCAAATTAAGTACTGACTTAGTTACAAACTAACAAGTAATTACTAAGCGCTTAGTGTGAACTTTACATCTCAACTTAAGTGAGACCTGGATTGAGCAGGCTATAAAAAAGGTCCTTTTCCCCTGTGTGGTGGCCTCCTCTCACCATCACCTGGATCTGCACTTTTGATTTCTTTTTGGATTATTATGTTTTTTTATATTTAATGATTAATAAACACCTTTATTTTTGCTCAGTTGTATCCAAATGTGGCCTCATTTTTCATGTTACTCTACCTTAAGCTGTGTGATTTGTAACAAGAACTACGTGTAACTACTTTTGAACGGTTGTCAATTGAGAGATTGTTTTTGGTACCAGAATGGTGCAGATACATGCTAACGAGCTAAAACTTGACCCCTTGGACACAACCCAGCTGGAGTTTTACAAAAATCCATAAATCAGTTTTTGATATTCTGTTTCTGTGCCATTTTCTACAATCATTTTGGGAGACAGGTAACATTCAATCATATATCGGTGGTCTTTCACCATTGTGACCCAGTATTTTCTCAGTGCAGATCTGCCCTTAAAAGTACTGTAGAAATGCCTGCTATGTTGTTGGAGAAAATGGCTTCAGTGGACTTTTCTGTACTATTGAATTGCACACTCTTTACCCACATAAGACACAAAGCTAACCTTTCCAAAGAGGTGTCAGCCATACAGATATAGGGACCATTGCTATGTGCTGCACCCTAACATGGTTTACCTGTCATCTTTACCTGTTAAGTGTTTAACTTTATTCACTCTGATATCTGATTGTTTACCTGTTTTGCAATTGCATCTCTTTCTTATGCTAAACAGACCCTTTATGCAATGCTACATCTACTAAATAAATCATGACTCATAGGGCATTAACTAGGTGCCTTTCGTCCATCAGAGCAGAAAGTAATGTTTGAATGCACACTGGTTCCAAAGGTATCAATTAGTCATATGTTAAGGGAGCCTTCAAAGAGGACATTGAAATTCAAATTAATTTCAATGCTTTCATTAAATTAATTATGCTGTGAGAAAGTCATAAAGGCTGTTGCATCTGTGCTCCTCTTTTCAGGAGGCCTGGTTTGATGAAAAAAAAATATTTCCCACATAAACATCTAAACAATTTTAAAGCCATACAATAAATATCATTTAGCTTTCCAGCTCTACGCTACTCAGAAGTCATTATTTTGGTTTATATATCTATTTCTTGAAGGTAAATTGTGTGAGGTATGCTCCCATATTATATTAGGTGTATTTTACTGCTATGTTCTTAAGCATTTGATACAATGTAGGTATTATACGTATGTGTTGTTGAATTGTAATTAAATTTAAAGTACATGCATGAAATTTTAATTGTGGTAACTCTCGTAACCTTACCCCTAACAGAAGACTTACCCTAAAACCTAACTCTCTAACTAGAGGTTGACAGATATATTGGTTTTGCCAATTAAATGGCACCTATAGCAGATTTCTGGAACTATCGGTTATCGTCATAAATCCACACCCCCATTGCGTCTGGTGCTGGAGCAGCTGGGAAGAGTCCGCTGTCATTATACAGTAGGGGAGTGGCCTCAAGAGGTGAAATAAAAACTATCACTTCACTTCACATGCCTTGTGGTGTTTGTTTTGACACGTGAGACTACACTCTGCATGGAGCGGAACACTTCATATGCGGATTTAAAACATCAACAACGAAAAGGTATGTATACAGTACACTACAGTCAGTGTTGGGGAGTAATGGAATACATGTAGAGGGATTACTTATTTAAAATACAAAATATAAGAAACTGTATTCCACTACAGTTACAATTTACTGTAAATAATTGGTAATTAGAATACAGTTACATTCAAAAAGTATTTTGATTGCTGAAGAGATTACTTTGCATTTTATTGTCATTTGTTTAATATTTAGTCCTTTCAGATGGAAAACATTTATACATATGAATGATGCAATCCAAAGTGCATTTTAACAGTGGTGAAACACTTTCTTATGATGTGTTACATTCATACAAGCAGACAGAGAAGTAAGTTTGAAGTAAGTTTGGAGCAGAAGAAATAGAAATAAACCTTGTGTAAATTGTTAGATTTACACTAAGCTAAAATGCTATTTCTAGTCATTTTACATGCACGTTACCAGGCACGATCATATTTTTTAATAATAAGAATAATTTCTTTTTTTCTAGTTAGACCTTTGATATTAGGGCAAAAATCATATTCTTGATAATAATTTTAAAATCTTTAAAACAAGATCATTTTTATTTATCTTGTTTTAGAAACAACAATGCATAAGATTGAAAAAAATTTCAGAGAATGCATTTTGTCTTACAGTACCAGAATTAATAAAGATACTGACCTTAAATAATTTAATGGAATTCATTACAAATTACACTTTACAGCATTTATTCTGTAATCTGTATTGGAATACATTTAAAAAATAAGTGAGATGGGTGGTCAAGAAAGCGGACCCTGTCAGCGTTCCACATCTCTGCAAGGTTGAGCCACAGGTGGTACTCCTGGACCACCATAGTGGACATTGCCCGCCCGATAGCCTGCCTCGATAGCCTGCGCCATGACCTTCGTTGACCGCAGGGCAATGTTGGTCACCGAGTGCAGCTCCTGGTGGCAGCATATTGCATGCACTGGTGCGCAGCAATTGCCTGCTACACCGGAGGAAACTCCTGTACCCCCTGGCTGCCCCATCGAGGGTAGTGAGAGCAGGAGATCCCATGAAACGGAAATGGGCAGTAAAAGGTGCCCGCCACGACTTCGTAAGCTCCTCGTGCATTTCTCGAAAGAAAGGAACTGGAGCATGACTGTGAGCAGCACTCTGAGCAGAGAAACCAATCGTCCAGCAGCGAATGCTCAAGGCAGGGTGGAGGGGCCGTCAGCTACGCGTCGACCTCTAACTGGCCGATCGCACCAGATGGTGGGAGCCTGGCCGAGTCCTCAGCGTCAGACTGCAAAAGCCCGCTCTCTGATGCTGTGATCAATACCTCATCCTCATCGCGAGCCCCAAATGAGACATCAAACCCACCCTGGGATGAGCCGCCTGACTCATCTATGAACTCCACTGGTGGAAATGAGCATGCTGGGGAATGGGAGATCCGTGGGGATTAACCCATCAGAAATGCTCCCATTGAAGCCCCCAAATCGCTCCCAGTGCTAACCGCTGCTGGACCAGGATGGGGAGCAGCTGGAGTGGCTTTCTCTCAGTGAAAGAAAGAAAGCTACGATTGCAACATTGCCATGATCAAGTTCTCGCAGTGAGAACATGAGCCATCCATGAATGCTATCTCAGCGTGACTATGGCCAATACACCTGAGATAGCGATCGTGGCCATCAGAGGAAGAGAGATAACGGCTGCACACAGGAACTGCATATAAAGGGAAAGGCATCTTTAAAAAGACTCTTTCCGTCAGTGCTTACTCTTTTAGAGAAAATAAACACTTTTAGTGTGGCTACTGATGTGCTCAGGGGCATTCTCCACACTTATCTGTGCGAGAAGGATAACCTGCACCTTATATCCAACAGCCTTTTAAACACTCGTAGAGGTGAATGGAAGACCAGTGGATTAGCTTCCAAAACTGATCAGCCCTGAAGAACAAATCTGAATGACTGAATGCCGGCTCCTTTTTATACATGTATGTACAGGGGAGTGGCATGCAAATTCCACACGCCAATTTTCATTGGCCTTTTTTTCAAATATCAGAGGTGATTAGGGCTCCTAAGTCCGTCCCGTATAGTCACTACATCGACACACCGTTGAATGAGTGACAGATAGGGAACTGATTTCCATCAGGCAGGACGATGTTAAAAAAATAATGCAATTCAACAATAAAAAAATAATTAAAAGTACATACAATATATCATATGATATACAACAGTTAGTTCTGGTCCTCGAATTTGATTGGACGAGAGACATTCCCTGAGCACTGATGGTCTGACACCATTAGCACTCTGACACATCACTGTGTGTATCACTCAGCTTGTGTTCATGCCGTTCTAAATTAAAGTGCAAGAGCAGTGCAGATGTGTTAAGAGCAAATTTTTTTACATGTATTTTATTTTTTTTACATTATATATGTTAGCCAGCAGGTGTTGACAAAAGATAATTTTTATATGTAATATGAGTCAGTTAGGTGACGTGAAGTGAATCCGCATCAGCCAGTGTTTACATACAACACTCCATGATCGCTCGTATTACTACTACAATACAAAAGCTAGAAAATAGTTTAAATGGCTTTAAACGAACAACTTCAGCATTACGTCTCATCACAGCTGAGAGACACAACATACTGATTAATTACACAAACTGAAGGCACTTACCTCTTATCAGACTTTCCACATTGGAGTGGACACACTGTTAAAAATGGCAGATGGCATTGCGGTTTCTAAAGTGATAGAATCTTGCACACCGGCTACTGTGAAATTGGGAGAAATACCCCGACATGGACGGCTACTTCTCCACTGAGAAAGCTGATCTTCAGAAAGCTGACAGCATCTCCGCTTGGGTGTGGCAACAGGTGATCGCACACGCTCCATCTCTCTCTCTCTCTCTCTCTCTCTCTCTCTCTCTCTCTCTCTCTCTCTCTCTCTCTCTCTCTCTCACTCACACACACATCAATCCATCCATCCATGTTTATCCAATAACTTGTTAGAAACAACACAAGCCATGATAACATTTCTGAAGTTCTATTTTTGAATTACTAACGAATGCTTGGATGCATCAATTGGTTTGAACCAGCAACGACAGATTATGATAATACACGTAATACAGTAGTTCCATGCACAAATGCGTTTTTATGACCGTACTCAGTTTTTCCTAATTATTTAAAATGTATTTGTTCATTGAACTGTTGTATATAAATCAGCAACTGTTGTATATAAATCAGCACTGTTGTGATTTCCTACAGCACATGGCCTAATCACAGCAGTGCAGATATAGGGCCATATCGCACTCTTGCTCATGTGATATTGCTTAGTTATATTCCATATAAAAAAAAATCCATATCAAAGGTCATATAATTGATATATCTTAAGCAATATTTTAAGTGTAGTTTTTAAAAGTACTAAATGTTGTACATTCTCTAATATGAGCAGGTGTTGAATTCCATTTTTCTGCTGCTCTGACTGAAAAAGCTGACTGTCCAATGGTAGTTTTCTTAAATTTAGCCAGAAAATCACCTGTAACTGATGCTCTAGTCTGCCTAGTGTTGTCCCTGCAGAAAGTCACACATTGCTTAAGAGGTGGTGGGGCAAAAATCATGAATTAATTTATACATCAAACACATATCTGAAAAATATAGAAAACAATGAAATGTCAATAATCTGTACTTTTTAGTAATAGTGCAATGATGATAACTCCTTGTTTGTTTATCTAGAATTTTCACAGTTTGTTTGTAGAGTGTGTATAATGGTATTAACCTAGTTACACCTGTCTGGGATCAACTTGTAACCAGGGGTGTAAAGTAACGAATTACAAATATTCACATTCCTGTAATTAACTACTTATTCCAAATTTTAATTTAATTCATTTAAATTTTAAATGAGTACATTTTAAGTGCTGTAACTGTACTTTTACTGCGCTATTTTCCCACCGTCTGTGTTTACTACTTCACTGTACTGAATTTATTTTTATCTATCAAAATGATTGGCTACAAGAGTCTTGTGACTCCCATCAAATCAAATCACACATAAAAAACTTGAATGGCAGTTGTAGATCTGGCGCCTTACCGCCATCTGTGGAGAATGCCTCAAACACAGTTCAACACCTGAACATCATGGCCGCACCTAAAAGGGATTTTCGCTGTGAAAAAGGCCAACTGCTTGACTGTGTCATGTAAGTTTATTTGAAGAAACATATTGAGGTAAATTTCATATTTCTGCTTAATAAATTCTGTGTCTATAAAGTAGCCTGTATTTGAACTATCTATCACTGAGATTATTGGGCTGCTGTGAGAGATTAAAATTATGTTCCAAAAGCACATAAAAGTAGCATTTTAATTGTAACATGTAATTGTAATACATACAATTACAGTGGTTTAATCCATGACTTCAGAATTGGTATGACAGGTGTGGGTGAGAAACGGATCAATATTTAAATAATTTTTTGCTATAAATTCTTCTCTCTGCCAAGTAGGTGGCAATATGCATGAAGAAAGTGAATCACCAAAAACACAAGAAGAATACGAAATTTAAAGTGGAGATTCACTGAGCAGGGAGGAGAATTAATAGTAAAAAAGGAATTAAATATTGATCTGTTTCTCACCCACATCTATCATATCGCTTCTAAAGACATGGATTAAACTACTGGAGTCACATGGATTAGACAACTTTAATGCTGATTTATGTGATTTTTACGAGCTTCAATATTTTAACACTGATTCACTTTCATTGAATGGACCAAAAGAGCTGAGATACTCTCTAAAAATCTTAATTTGTGGTCTGCGAAAGAAAGTCATACACATCAAGGATGGTATGAAGGTGAGTTAATGATGAGAGAATTTTCATTTTTGGAGGAATTATTCCTTTATGTGCGTGATGTAGCCCATGTACCAAATAACTTTCCCATTTCTGCTCTACCTCCTCTATTGTGCTGGACATGACGTGCCAAATGATCCTGCTTATTTAGCATTTTTTTGCATTCCTTGCATTGTTTTGAACATGTTTTATGCACAATAATCCCACTCTGTCGGCATTAAGGGAAATTTAGACCCTACACAAACTGATTTTAATGTAATTGTTTCATACATTACGATTTAAAATTGTGACTTCATTTCTGTTATCATGTCTCCCTTTAATTTTTTGGAATCAGATTCATGTAGTGTTTATTAGGGATGGGCATTCATCAATAATTAGGTATTCGAATATTTAAGGTAATAAAAAGGAATATACTATTAGGAGGTCAGCTTCATCATTAGCAATTTTTAAATCTTCTTTGAAAACGTATTTTTACTTTTATGGCTTTTGAATAGATAATTGAATAATTTGAAGTGGATATGATGTTGTATTTAAATTTTTCAATTTTTTTTATTTATTTATTATGTTTTATATGTATTTTAATCCGTCTTAAAGCACTTTGGGTCAGTTTCTGTTGTTTTTAAATGTGCTCTATAAATAAAGTTTGACTATTATTTAAATGAAGGTAATTAATGAGAAAGAGACATTGTAAAATGATTTGTTTTAGTCATAAAGGTTTCGTCACCATTCAAAAAATCATATTCAAAACAAGCTTATCACGTCCTATGTTTTTAAAAAAATATTGAAACAAGCAATGCATGAAAACAAAAAAAGAATAGAATGAAAGCTGTCCTTTTCTGCATATTGCGGCGCTGTTTTGTGGTCCGTTCTGCATAACGCAATGGCTCTTTTTAGCTCATCACGGCTCATTCAGCAGGTTTCGCGTTCGACCCACCGGCCCACTCGGTTCTTCCGATGGCCATTACCCTGATCGGCCCCAAAGTGCATTGTCCCACTGGGAAAATGCCAGGTATTCCAGATTTCCAGTCCAGCCATCCGTTTGCTCAACAAATGTGATCAACTTGTGTCCAAACTCAACAGCGCTACCCAGTGCATTCTGTTATAACTGCCAGTTTTAGTTTGTGTGTTCAGGATATAACATGGATCTCACTGTATATATGGCCAGCAAAGCACAACTTTACGTAATGCAAATAGTATTTTTACTATTTGAATAATTATTGCATAATGAATATTCAAATATTTGACTACTCGTGCACATCCCTAGTGTTTATCATAGATAAGTGATGTATTTTAAAAGTTGGCATACAGTGTTCATTATAATGGGGCATAGGTTTTGCAACTTGGTACTCAATACTCACTACTCATGGGTACTTTTAAATGAGCTATTCTTTTACTCTTACTTGAGTAGTTTTTAGGACAGCTACTTTTACTCTACTCATACTACATTTTTTGGGAAGTAATAGTACTTCTACTTGAGGATGATTTTTCAGTACTCTTTCCACCCCTGCTTGTAACACAGTATGATAAATGCGGGAGAATCATTGTGTACATAAAAAGTTTTGCAGCAGCTAAAGGTTATTGATGCCTAATATACCTGAAAGACATTAAGCTTCCTCTAACACTTCTAGAGACCTTTTTAATTTTTTTACATGTTTTGAAATGTTTAAATTAGAATATATGATCATACCCAAATATTAAAAATGCTCAACAATATTTATTGCTTCTCCTTTAACTAGGATATCTGGTGTGTTTGTATCATTTTTCTTAATAGAAAAGTACATCCCCACAGTTTTGCTAACATTAAGGGTAAGACAAATGTGAGTTAACCAATCTAATATTTTGTTCAATGCAAATGTAAGTTTGATTGCAGCTTGTTCTTGTGTCTTGGTATGAGTATAAATAACTGTATCATCTGCGTACATCTGAACCTGAACCTCTGGACAAACCAAGGGTATATCATTAATATATAAACTAAATAGAATTGGTCCAAGGTCCCTGTGGGACTCCAGTGGTACAGTCAAGAAAGGATGAGCATGCATCATTGATTCTTTTACATTGTTTTCTTTGGTTTAAGTATGATTCCATCCATGTTAATGTAGCAGTAGAAAAATGTAACTTTGACAATTTAGATAAAATAATTAACGGTATCAAAGGCCCTTTTAAAATCAAAGAAGACAGCACCAACAACACCTCCCCTATCAAGACTGTATTTAATTTGTTCAACAAAATAACAGTTTGCTGTCTCTGTAGAATGATGTGCCCTAAATCCAAACTGCAAATGATTTAATGTAAAATGGAAGATTAAAATTAACTTTTAGTTGATTGCAAATTATCTTTTCAATTACTTTGGAAATAACTGGAAGAATACTAATAGGTCTATAATTAGTTACATTGGTGGAATCGTAAGTCTTAAATATAGGTGTTCTCCGTCTGTGCTCACTTCAACGTTGTGTCGAAGAAGTGACACTAGGGGTCTCTCTTGAGCGCCGAATATGCCTCTGATCCAAGAAGAAAGGCCAATGAGAAGTTGGCAGACTGTATTTGCATACGCTGCCCCCGGACATATGGGTATAAAGGAGGGGAAATACGTCTACTTCATTCAGAAATTTTGTTCGGAGCCGATGGTCGTGTATGCAGCGAAGCTGCGAGTCACACACTGTTCCTCCCTGATTGCTGTTTGATCTATGGCGCATATCAGCGGCTTTCTCCTTCTTTGCACAGCAGTGCAGTTTGCCCCTGGGCGCTTCGACATCGCAGTTAAAAGAGTTATTTTCTCTAAAAGAGCAAATACACAGCTGGCGTTGAACGTCCTTTTCAGGACGCATCTTTTTAAAGACATTACATTTACATTTACATTACATTTATTCATTTGGCAGATGCTTTTATCCAAAGCGACTTACAAAAGAGGAGAAACATAAGCGAATCATCTTAAGGAGACAGTGGTACGAAAAGTGCCATACTACAAAGTTTCACTATCATCACAATAGTATACAAAACCGATTTAAGTGCAACAAGAATTGTTAATACATTTAGAAAGATTTTTTTTTATTTTTTTTATTTTTTTTTTAGCGACTGGTTAAATACTCCTGGAAAAGATGTGTTTTCAGACGTTTTTTGAAGATAGAGGGTGAGTCAGCTTCACGGATTGAGTTGGGGAGGTCATTCCACCAACGTGGTATGATAAAACTGAAAGTCCGGAAAAGTGTTTTGGTGCCTCTTTGTTTTGGTACAACAAGGCGCCGCTCATTTGCCGACCGCAGGCTTCTGGTGGGAGTGTAGCTCTGCATAAATGTTTTTAGGTATGCTGGAGCAGACCCAGTGATTGTTCTGTATGCCAGCATCAGGGCCTTGAATTTAATACGTGCATGAACCGGCAGCCAGTGGAGAGAGACAAAGAGGGGTGTAACATGTGCTCTCTTTGGTTCATTAAAGACCAGACGTGCTGCTGCATTCTGGATCATTTGCAGAGGTCTAATAGCACATGCAGGGAGGCCTGCAAAGAGAGCATTACAGTAGTCCAGTCTAGTTATGACAAGTGACTGAACAAGCAGTTGTGTGGCATGTTCAGAGAGGAAAGGTCTTATCTTCCTGATATTGTAGAGTGTAAATCTACATGATCTTGCGATCTTTGAGATGTGGTCTGTGAAATTTAGCTTGTCATCAATGGTTACCCCTAGATTTCTGACTGTTTTGGAAGGCGACAATGTAGTTGGACCCAGCTGCACAGTGATGTTGTGTTCAACATCAGGGTTAAGACATCTTTCACATGCAGGCAGCGTTTTATGAATGGTTCATGTTCTCAGTGCAAGAACATAGCCATGGCAGCATTGCGGTCGCAGCTTTCTTTTGCCATGAGAGAGAGCCACTTCAGCCGCCCCCCGTGCCTCGCCCTCTTCCTACGGGATTGAGGCAAGCGCTCCGGGCGATGAAGGCGATTTGGGGACTATGACGGGCTCTGTTCGCCGGGTAAACCCCCTCGAACCCCCCGCCTCCACGGCACGCTTGCTTGCTTTAGAATTGGATGACATCACCGCTCCATTGGAGAGCGTTACAGCGGCGTCTGATGCTGATGACTTGCCTGGGCCGCCACCTTCGGGTCTGCTCGCCCAGCCTGATCCTGACGCACGGAGGTCCGCTATGCTTTCCCGGGCTACTTGATTGGTCCCGCGGGCATGTGCGCCACTCACAGCCACTTCCTTTCTTCCCGGACGTCCATGACGAGTTGAGTAAGCCGCGGCTTCCTCGCTCCTCCGCTCTCACTACCCTCGCGGTGCCCTGCACACCACGGCCCTCCCTGCAACCAACGCCAGGCCAAGGCACTTCAAAACTTGCACTCTGGTAGTCCTGTTCTTGATGTGCTGCAGAAACTGCGCTGGATGACCAACCGCACCCCTGGACCACGGAGGTCAGAAGCGCCGGCACTCAAACAGGCGATGGCCACCCTTGTGGTCTAGAAGCGCAATCTATGGACCGGACCTGGTCGAAATGCGGGAGGTAGACAAGGCACACCTTCTCCCACACCCCCGTGTCCCAGCTCTATCCATTGAGCCGTTGACGACTCTGCCCAGCAGTCCTTAGCGGTGAAGCAGACGGAGGTCATCTCACATCCTGCCCCACCGCAAACCTGCCGCCATGGGCCATGCCCCGTCTGCTCGCCGAGGGCATACATCATACCACGTTGGTGGAATGACCTTCCCAACTCAATCCGTGAAGCTGACTCACTCTGTATCTTCAAAAAACGTCTAAAAACACATCTTTTCCAAGAGCACTTAATCAGTCACTAAATTTTTTTTTTTAAATTAACAATTCTTGTTGCACTTAAATCTGTTTTGTATAATATTCTGATGATAGTGAAACTTTGTAGTATGACACTTTTCGTACCACTGTCTCCTTAAGATGATTCGCTTATGTTTTCCTCTTTTGTAAGTCGCTTTGGATAAAAGCGTCTGCCAAATGAATAAATGTAAATGTAGCATAATCTGAGGTAAAGAAGCACAATTTATGATACATGAGTTGTTAGATTTTACTGCTGATTTGATATGTTCTTACTGCTGATCCAAATCTTGACCAACCATTTTGGAGATTTCAGTCTTTCCCCACTTAAGTATATATAAGCTGCACTGGCATGCCGCTTGTTTACATAGAAAAATAGCTCCCCATAAACATTATAAAGATGGCCGCTGAATGAACAGACTTGCTAAAAAGACTTTGGAGAAACTCAAAGCTGATCAAAGGCCTTTTATGGGTTTGCTTACATTTTAATTCTTTGAATTTTTGTGTTTAAATTCTGGCCTGTTGAAAAATCTTGAACCAAGATTGTAGAATAATAGTATGTTGTTTCATACATACACAAAAGTTTCAAACTCTCTCCCCATTTGGGCAAACAGGAAGTCATGCCCCATAATCATGCCATTGTTTGAGCTAACAGCTTTATGCCTGGGTCATTCAGAAAATAAATTACAAACTTCACATTTAACATAACTCTCAAAGTGAATTTATGACTAGTATAAAATATTCTCAGCTAGACAAATATTATGCCACTGCCTGGCTTTCTCAGGTAGAGAGAAGAATTTATAATTATATATTATCTCCATTGCCATTCTCAGACTGAAGCCATGTAAACATAAGGCGTAATTTAAGATGTCTGCTTTAAAACAGTATTACAGTCAAAGCACCCATCAATATAAAAAATGAGGAAACTTGTAGGAGGCTAATTACTGCATAAACAAACAAGAAGAATGATTATTAAATGATTATGACACACTGATGTTGTTGTTGCTTATGCACAGTACTCTGCTTACAGGCAACCATCACTCTTCAGATGTACATCAGAGGCCCTGTTTCCAGCTGGTATAAACATGTTGCATTATTGGAGATCTAATATCACATGGTCAGACAAGACGCATTGCTGTTTCTATCACGTATTGCCATGTGTCTTGAATGACCACTTGTCATAGGAACTGGAGGAGAGGCTCTCCTATCTCATGTTGACATACATTAATAACTATGTCAGTGTGTTACTGCATGATAATAAACCACAAAATGTCATAAAGACAAAGAAAGTGTGAAACAAAATCCAGCACATTGTTTTTCCCAGATGTAGCTAAAATTGTATCTAAGCACAAACGCAACATTTTGGGAAGAATTATCGGTTGTTTTAGTGGAGTACGTGTGTGAACTGTGCTTCAGATTTGAACGCTTGTCATTTGTTTCTTGTGTTGGTATTAGTTTTTTCAAATTTTCTGATCGGACAGTTATTTGCTTTTATAGCCTCATGTAACTTGCAAAGTTTAAACTTGTGTTTTAGTGCAGTGGTTAATTGACAGGTTAGTGTGTGCTTCACTGCTGTCCTGGACGCATTCAGAAATGATTGCGTTTCACACCCTAAATGCAATATGGTTACAAGTATTTTTGACAACCTCCATATGTGGTTCAGTTATCCAATCACACGTTTTTTTAGACCCAATTTCATTGTGAAAACTTGCTGCTGTAAACCTACAATTAAGGTTTTCTTTAGCCAATTCTGTGCTGTACCTTTAAGTCCTCAAGTTTGCAGCATTTTTAGTATTCAAGTCAGTCCCTGTGAATCACAGAACTGAAATATTAAGAATTTAACAGCATTCAAATTTGATTATTTCCATCATAATTTTTTCAGAGCCACAGGATAATAAATGAAACACTTCGTACGCGCTGCCGTGCACTAACAATATTTTGTTCCTTCTCATTATTGTTTACTAAGTGTAATTTTTAAGAATGCACCACACACACTCAGGGTTCCATTGAGTGGATGTTTATTAATTTACTACACCGCTTTGCTTAAAATTAAGCTAGTCTCTGAGGAATCTATACCATTCCTTCTGATGCAATCTCATTTCTTTTATCGCTATCAAGGGAACAATTATCATCATGTACAGTATAGCATACTACCTCGTCAAGCAACAATTCAGTGAAATGCTTGAAACTGCTAATCTTAATGCATGGGGAAGGTGAATGAGAGTGGGGGGTCTATATTACAGGAACTGCACCTATGAGATTATTCTACTAGCTGTTTTGTTCTGTTTCTAGGCAGCCCTGAGGTTTAGCTGAGCTGTTTGATAATGGCTGATGACTTTGCTGATGAATTTGCTGCTGGGGTGTGACCGAAGGGCTGTGTTGCTCATGCTCTCCAATCTTGGCAATGCATACATGGTTGGCTAGAGTTCTTCACAACCCCTATGTAAAATCCAGCTGGGAGTTTTCTGTCTGCTCTGCCAGTGCCTGATTTTGAGCCCGATACACAACAATGCAACACATCACAATCACATTCCTACCCAACCAACACTGGTAATCCAAATCATGACAAATATGTCAGTATATCAAACATGGAGCCTGTAAAAAGAAGATGAAGAAAAATATATTTTAATACTCTGTCTGTCAGAAGGCTTGACATAGGTTTTTCATTAGTTCCTGGTTTGTCACAGCAGATAATAATAAAGATAGACGACTAGGTGGAGTGCACCTCAGTTGTTTTGAGTATTTAGGAGCCCTTCATATCATAAAAGGACTGTAGTTGTACTGAAATAAAATATAATAATAATAATGAACGTGTATGGTCCCATTCTTTTTCATTAAATTAGAAAAAAAAAATAGAACAGTTGTTAATTAACAGTAGTAGTAAATAGGGCAAATTAATAAGTTCAAGTGAAACTGCCACAAAAAAGGTCAAGTTCATCAATACTTTGTCAAGTAAAGTTTATCAAGCCAGTGAAATTATTGAGTAAAATGGAATCAAATGAAACATTGCTTACTATCAGACTTTTTTTTTTTTTTTAATACCTTAATCTTACAAAAGCTTTTTAATGGGGTAGTACCCTCGAAGTTATACCCACTGTACCTTTTACAATTCAATCAGAATGTATTTATTCCTTAGGGGTATAAATATTAGTCCCAGTGTCTCATCTGTCACTACATTATATATGTTAGTACCTTAAGGTAGAGGGTACAGTCAAAGTCTTTCTAGCAAGTCAGTCTACTGGCGGCCATCTTTGGAATGCTCTTGGGAGGCTATTTCCACTCATGACAGTGCAGCTCCTATCTACTTGAATGGGGTAACACCAACATCTTAAAAAAGGTTAGGTTTAAATTAGGGCTGTCAATCAACTGACATTTTTAATCGAATTAATTGCATGGTGTCCCGATTACTTAACCGTGATTAATCGCTTATACAAATATTTGCTGAGAAAACCCCTCATTTACTGTAACAATAACTCAATATATAAAGTTTATACATATTTATATCAATATATAATTATACATAGTTATCTTTAAATATTAAAAAATTATATATATATATATATATTATATATATACCCGAGATGGGCATGGCACCATGGCACATCACCCACATGTGTGACAATCACCCCCTCCTGCTGTCAGATTTTTCCTGCAGACCGGAGTCGTCTTGTAGCAGGTGTCCAGATGTGCCGTGGTCACCAGAGACACCTCTCAACAGGGTTGGGGCGCCATTTGCAACGTGCATGATGCCGCTGGCTCCTGGACAGGACCCCGGCTGCTTTGGCACATCAACTGCCTAGAGCTGCTGGCTGTATCTCTTGCCCTGCGGAGGTTTCTCCCGCTAATTCGGGGCAAGCACATCTTGATCCATTCAGACAGCACTGCGACGGTAGCGTAGATAAATTGTCAAGGCAGCATGCGCTCTCGTCATATGTCACAACTCGCCCTCCATATCCTCCTTTGTAGTCAGCCGCGACTCAGGTCCCTGCACGCCACTCACATCCCTGGCAACTGCAACACGATGCTGGACATGCTGTTGTGCCCAGCGGAGAGTGGAGGCTCCACCCCCAGGCGGTCCAGCCGATTTGGGACCGATTCGGCATGGCACAGATAGATTTCTTTGCCTCCCAGGACAACTCCCAACACCCGCTCTGGTACTCCTTGACAGAAGCTCCTCTCGTGACAGACGCACTGGCACACAGCTGGCCCCGGGGGCTGCACAAGTATGCATTTCCCCCAGTGAGCCTCCTTGCACTGGTACTGTGCAAGATCAGGGAGGATGAGGACGGTCACCTTATTGGCCCACCCGGATCTGGTTCTCTGATCTTACACACCTCGCGACAGCACCTCCCTGGAAAATTCCCCTGAGGGAGGAACTTCTTTCTCAGAGACGGAGCACCCTCTGGCACCTGTGCACAATCCTCTGGAACCTCCACGTCTGGCCCCTGGACAGGACGTGGAAGATCTAGTGTATCTACCACCTGCAGTTGTAGACACGATCAACCAAGCCAGAGCTCCCTCCACCAGGCAACTTTACACCATAAAGTGGCGCTCGTTCGTGAATTGGTGTTCTTCCCAAGCCGAAGACCCGCAGAGATGCGCAGTTCGGTCAGTGCTTTCATACCTGCAGGAGAGGCTGGAAGGGAGGCTGTCCCCCTCCACCTTGAAGGTGTATGTAGCTGCTATTGCGGCCCACCACGATGCAGTAGATGGCAAGTCCCTGGGTAAGCATGACTTGATTTTCAGGTTCCTTAAAGGCGCCCCGAGATTGAACCCTCCCTGGCCAAGCCTGTTCCCCTCTCGGTGGTCCTCGCCAGTCTTCAGAGACCCCCCTTCGAGCCACTTGATTCAGTTGAGCTCAAGGCCCTCTCCCTGAAGACGGTCCTCCTGATCGCGTTAGCCTCCATCAAGAGGGTTGGGGCCTGCAAGCATTCTCTGTCAGCGACACCTGCCTAGAGTTCGGTCCGGCACATACTCACGTTATCCTGAGGCCACGACCAGGCTACGTGCCCAAGGTTACTACGACCCCCTTCAGGGACCAGGTCGTGAACCTGCAAACACTGCCCTTGGAGGAGGCAGACCCAGCCCTTTCGTTGCTGTGTCCTGTACGTGCTTTGTTACCTCCCCCTAGCTTGGACAGGATGTGGCTTCCACAGGGTCTTTTCTGAAAAAAAGAAAAGACTGAAAGAATAGGACTGGGAAAGACCGCCTTCCCCGATGCATTTCATAGCACTAAGATTTCCCCAGCCGCTTCACACTCTATGCGAGAGACATAGAAAGAGAAAAGGCTGTGGCTGCCGGGCTTGCTCCCATGCTAGTCATGTAGCACCTGTTCCCCCCTCAGGCGTGCTTGGAACCTAAGGTTCTCTTTTGGGGGCGTTGTGGAGGGCTACGTGCAGCCTACACAATTGCCTCCAGCACGCAGCAGCCTGCTTGCACCTGTCTCGTCAGTCCACATAACACGGACTAGTGCTTGGTGCTTTTGAATGGGACCCCTTGTGTCACTTCATTCGACTCAACGTCAAGTGAGTGACAGAAGGGGAACGTCATGGTTACTGTTGTAACCTCCATTCCCTGAGGGAGGGAACGAGACGTTGTGTCCCTCCTGCCACAGCACTAGACATACCACTGTAAATGGCCGTGCCTTATTCTCGGCTCCTCAGTGCAAATCCTGACTGACAGATGCAAGCCCGCTTCCCTTTATACCCATATGTCTGGGGGCGGGGCATGCAAATTCTGTCTGCCAATTTCACATTGGCCTTTTCTCAAGTTCAGAGGTACGCAAGGCTCTCAAGGAAGACCCTTTGTGTCACTTCATTCGACACAATGTCTCGTTCCCTCCCTCAGGGAACAGAGGTTACGACAGTAACCGTGATGTTTTTTCAGTTCTTGATAATGCATGTATGGAGAATTTGTCCAGGAATTTAAATTCTTGATATGTTAAGCATGAACACTTAAGCTTTTAATCTTGTGTTATGATGTCTATGTACTTTCGGAAGCCAGAAAATTTAGAAATTTCATCAAGTAAAATCCCACTTGTGAAGTAGCATCATGTCTGAAAATGTGGATGGAACCATTTAAGTGCTTTGTTACTTTATGTTTGCTCTGTCATGGAGCTTTAATGAATTGTAATTGCTCTTATCAAGCTCATATCGGTCCATTAAAATCTTTCATCGCAATGAAATAAAAGCAATAAATTAATTTGTAAAGAGGCTTCAGATTAAACTAAGCTGAAGTATTGATTTGACCTTTTTCACTGAACATATTTCCCTCACTACTGCTGCTTCAGATTGTTCATCTTTCTGACAGACTACAAAAAACATTGAGCCATGGAAAACCATAGAGATGAGGGTGATACCATTTATTTTCTTTTTGTATTATCAAGGTCAATAAGGTTAATATCAATACCAATACAAATACTTTTATTCAGTTTAAATATTTTTGCTATTTCTGAGGATTTATATATATATATATATATATATATATATATATATATATATATATATACATATACATATATATATATATATATATATATATATATATATATATATATATATATATATATATATATATATATATATATATATATATATATATATATATATACATATACTGTATATGCAGCCAAGTGATGAAATTTTATGTAATTTATCTTTTGTCAAAAATTGGACTTGACCCTTTTAAGAGTTTTGAGACACGCGTGTACATCTTAAATGTGCATATACTGTATGTGCAATGATAGTTTTATTGTTTAAACTGTTATACATGTCATTAAAGCCTGGTTAAAAATGCATATAATACTTTGAGTGGGTTGAGCAAGTTTTTCAGGTATAGGGTGCTGTGAATGATATAAGCGTGTATTAAGTATGTGTTGAGGTATGTGGGTAGGCTAATGCCCTGTTTGTGTTTTCATTTAACATTAGCCTCTACCTTATTTCATTGTACCTTTATTATGTTCTACTGAGTTTCATTGTGCTGAAACTCATTGAATAATTTTTGCTTTCATTATGGGACATTGATCTTTTTAAGTCACATTTAAAAATTGTAACTCCTGGATTGTAATCCAATTTTTAATTAATGAAATAAGAACAAAATCACAGCTTCTATATTCTATATTATCTAGGGTTAATTAGCGACCCAGCGTGCATATCAATCACAAATGGATCTAGAAAATGCCCAGCTAGTGTAAAATTTCAAGACATTTAGAAAATACTTGAATAGAATGTATTGTCATATTTTCGTGTTTTATTTTTCATATACCAAAGAGAAAATGCAAAAACTTACTGAATCTAAATAGATGTGCAACATACAGAATTGTCAATAGCTATATCATTCTGTTCATATGTTGTACTTGCTATGGTTTACTTCCATATTGCTTCTTCATCAAGTAGCAATGTCAAATGTAAATCAAATCAATCACTGAAACAACAGTGCCATCTTGAGTTACAAACACATTATATTGTAGCGTGGCCACATAAGGGGATATTGTTTATATAAGGTTTGTGACATTAAACTAATTATGTTTGTCATTATTACCTATTAAGTTATATTGCTTTCCCCTATCTGTTTATCCCTCAGCTGTTATGTGTTGATCCCTATCTCTGTTCACGCGAGATCTTCGCGTGTTTTCATGTACGTGTTTTCCTGCCACGTAAACAGGAAATATCAATTGGCGTTCTATTTAAAGAACCGCTATGCCGGTTGTGGGTGCTCATTTGCGAGTACGCACCAATTTACATACCTTTCATTCCTTGGAATTACACTGGTGACTGACCTGGAAGCGCTGAGCGCCGTTCCTCCTGGAAGTTATTCGTTTGGCTCGCAGCCAGGATTACTTTTTATCAGAGGACACTGGTCATTTCATTACTTCATCACTTGTTCGTGCTCTTCAAAACACCCGGTGAGGTTGATCCGAACACTATAAATAACTCTGCACACTGGACTTCACCTTTACTTGTATATACACCCTGTTATGAACCTATTGTAAATATTATTTGTTTGTAAATACACTTGAGTTGGTTAATTTATCAGTGTTGATATATTTATTTACATTTCTACTCATTTGCCTATCATTAGGAACAGTACGGACGTTCCCAAATTAGTGTAAACTCCACTTAAATATTTTGGGGAGTGTTACATAGTGGTGGCCCGTACGGGGACTACGTGTCGTTTCTATTTCTTGTTAGTGTTTTTTTGTGGTGTTCATAAATATGGAAAACATGACACAGGTAAATGGAGCAATAATTAATGTACATTGTGAGGATATTGAGACTGATGTGAATGAGCCACGGTATAATTATGATGAAACTCAGGCTGCTGATTTCACTGCGGGCCCGTTTGTTACCAGACGTAACCCAACAGATGAAATAGCATCCATCTTGAGTTCAATGTATAATTCTGATGATGATGATGAAAAAGAAATGCTGAACCTAAATGTTGTGCAAACAATGCAAACGGAGATTGATAATCTTAAAGTGGATTTATTGGCTCTTAGTGCTAAAATACAGCAGAATGAACAGGAATTAAAACAGTCTGTAGATAGTTCCCTTAATAGGGAAACTAGTTTCCGGGAGGCAGTGGACGCTGGCTTAGCAGATTTAGGAGATCATTTCCAGAGGTCTATAGAGAAGTTGGAGAGAGCGGTGGTTGATTGTTTCCTGCGGAGAGATGCAAGATGGGAAAATCAGATGAAAAAGTTGAGATTCACCAGCACCCCATCTCGACAGCCTTTCTCCCCTGCCTCTACCCTATCTTCAGCTAATGTCTTAAATACTCCCGTACCAGCTACAAGACTTAAAGTCCCCCCTGTTAACGGAGGCAACGCTACCTATGACGTCACTGCTGGAGCAAGAACATCTAACCTGGCTCACCCTTCGGGTATGCCGACTATGTCATCTTTCTGTGGGAAACCCCCTATCCGTCTGGAATTCCCTTCCTTCGGTGAGTCTGGTGAGACAGCAGACGTACTTCATTTCATCGAACAGGTTGAAAATTATCTGGACATTAGACCTTTACCTAGTGTGGAGCTCGTTGGCACCTTGAGTACAGTGCTCAAAGGACCCGCTTTAAGCTGGTGGAAGGCAGAAAAGACCAAGGTAACAGATTGGCACTCTTTCAAAAATGCTTTTATGTCTGCATTTCTCCCTGATGATTACCTCACGGAAGTGGAGGACAAGTTGAGATCACTGGTGCAGCAACCCAATCAGCGTTTGAGAGATTTCGCCTATGATTACCGAGCCCTCTGCCTCAAATGGAAGCCAGCTATGACTGAAGAGGAGATGGTGAGCCGAATACTCAATAACATCAACCCAAGGGTTGCGGGCTGTTTGAGAGGGACGGTGAAGTCAGTGGAACAGGTGGTGAAGGTGGGATCTATGGTGGAGAAGGACTGGATGGGAGCAAAAGATTACTGGCAGAAAGTGGGAAAATTGAACAGCAAAGAAACAACAAGTAAAAGACCTACTGAACGCCATACCTCTAAAAATCTAGCAGGAGTGTCCATTGCTCAACCCCATCCTATGACATCTCTTCTAGTTGTGCCTATAAAGATAAAAGGACAAGAGGTGAAGGCGGTGCTGGATACAGGGAGCACATTCACCCTTATGCAGGAGAATCTGTGGAGACAGTTAGGAGGGGAAGGGAAACCTGACCCTTCAGGCCCACTTCAACGGTTCATTATGGCGGATGGAAAAATGCACCAGGCGATCAACAGGAAAACAGTTTGTTATGAGTGGCATGACAGGATATGCAGGTTGGACACCTATATTATGAAGGACGCTCACCTGGCCTTTCCCCTTATAGCTGGTCTGGACTTCCTGAGAGCCGCTGAAGCCATAGTGGATGTAGGCCAATGGAGATATGGTCTGAAAATGGGCAAGGGATATATATATCATCCATTTCTAACTGCCCTTCTAAATCCTGTATTGTCTTCACGACTGATGGGTGAAAATATAGGCACGACCGCTGCAGTGAGTCTATATTATGCTATATCTCCAACCTGGAATCCACCCACATATGACTCCCACACACAAGTTGTTCCCAGCTGGGACTCCGACAATCAGGAGGAATTACGGAAGCTGATGAATAATTGGCCTCGTACCACCTCTCAAGTCCTGGGAAAAACATCTGTGGAACAGCACAAAATTACACTGTCTGATGAAATGCCCATGAGATCCCGAGCTTATAGGGTCTCACCATTCAAGAAGAGGATTATTGATGCACAAGTAGAACAAATGCTACGAGACCATATCATCGAGCCTTCTTTCTCTCCTTGGTCATCACCTGTGGTTCTTGTCCCCAAACCTGATGGTTCCTACAGGTTCTGTGTAGACTATAGGAGACTTAATAGTAAGACCGTACCTGACGCTTATCCAATGCCAATAATCCACGACATCTTGGAATCCTTGGAAGGCGCCTCCTGGTTCAGCACATTGGACTTGCAGTCAGGGTACTGGCAGGTTGAAATGGAGGAAAGTAGCAAAGCCAAAACAGCCTTCATCACCTCCCAAGGTCTATTCCAGTTCCGCTCCATGCCATATGGATTACGGAATGCTGCTGCCACCTTCCAGAGGCTGATGGAGAAGGTACTAGCAGAGTTGAGAGGGAAGTTTTGTTTCGTCTACATTGATGACATCATAATCTATTCACGGTCTTTACCAGAACATGTACAACATCTGAACACCATCCTGCAACGACTAAACCAAGCATCTCTTACCCTAAATATGAAGAAATGTCACTTCTTTAAAAAGCAGTTGAAGTTTCTTGGACATATAGTCTCAGAGAAAGGAGTGGAGGTCGATCCTGAAAAGACCAAGGCGGTTGCTGACTATCCACCTCCCAAAGACATTAAAGCCCTCCAACGCTTCTTGGGTTTAGCCGGGTGGTACCACAAGTTCATTCCCCATTTTGCCGACATCACCGCTCCATTAAACCATCTAAAAAAGAAAGGAGTTAAGTGGGATTGGACGCCTGAGTGTCAAACCAGTCTGGAGAATATTAAACTAATATTACAAAACCCCCCAGTATTGCTGCAACCTGACCTCAACCAACCTTTCCAGGTTCATACAGATGCCAGTGATGTGGGCTTAGGAGCCATTATTACCCAGCAAACTCCTGAGGGGGAAAGGGTAATAGCTTACGCATCACGAACATTGCGTGGACCCGAAGTGAATTATTCAACGGCTGAAAAAGAGTGTCTAGCTGTAGTCTGGGCAGTGGAAAAGTGGAAACATTACCTGGAAGGAAGACAGTTCGACATTTATAGTGACCATGCTGCCTTAACTTGGGCCTTCAATAGCCCTAAGACCTCCTCTCGGCTGACCCGGTGGACTCTTAGGTTACAGCAATTCATCTTCCAAGTACATCATAGAAGAGGATGTCTGAACCTTGGTCCAGATGCCTTGTCAAGAGTCTGTGAACCCTCTGAAAGTGAAAGTGTGCCCTGTCTGGCCATAGTAAAATCAAAATGTGCCTCTGACATACCCCACACGTTAGAGGAAATCTCACAAGCACAAAGACATGACAATACGGTGTCTCTTCTCCAACTGGCCCAAAAAACCAGAAAGACTCAAGAAAACCAAATTACCTTTGAGGTCCACCAGGGGGTGTTATATCGCAGAGTTCCTGTCAAGAACAATGGAAATAAATTCCAACTAGTTGTTCCTCAGGCATTAATTCCTGGTTTCTTGCATTACGTACACGATAACCCGCTGGGAGGACATCTGGGACGGCTGAAAACCTTACTGAGGCTCTTGGAGGTGGCGTGGTGGCCAACTGTCCGTAAGGATGTCTGGCAGTATGTAAAAGGATGTGAAACATGTCAAAAATACAAACATGAAAATACAAAACCCAGCGGTTTTTTACAACAGACGCAAGTGACAGAACCAGGTCACACCTTGGGGATGGATTTTATGGGACCTTTCCCAACCAGTAAAAAACAAAACACTTACTTACTGGTGGTGGTTGATTATTACACCAAATGGGTAGAGTTGTTCCCCCTTCGAGATAGTAAGACCCCTAAGATTGTCAAAATTCTCAGGGAAGAGATCTTTACCCGATGGGGGGTCCCAAAGTACATCATTTCTGACCGGGGAGCACAATTCACTTCTAACGTACTGTCCGAGCTGTGCAGGTCCTGGGGAAGCATACAGAAACTCACTACCAGCTATCACCCTCAGACAAACCTTACAGAAAGAATAAACAGGACAGTAAAAACTATGATTGCGTCATATGTAGGACAATACCATCAAACATGGGACCAGTGGTTACCTGAGCTGAGGTTTGCAATCAACACGGCACACCAAGGAACAACAGGGAGAACTCCGGCTGAATTAATGCTGGGCAGACAGCTTCACGGTCCACTAGAGAGGTTGATCCTAAAAAACCCCACTCCTGACCAAACAGCCTATAATATAATTGTAAGACAGAACATCATGGCAGAGGAGGTAAAGCACCGAGTAGGGGTGCAACAATCTAGACAAGCTAGATACTATAATGCCCGACGGAAAGATGCGCAGTTTCAGCCGGGTGATCTAGTCTGGGTTAAAACTCACCCTCTCTCGTCTTCCTCGAATAAATACTCTGCTAAGCTAGCGCCCAAGTGGGAGGGTCCGGCTGAAGTAATAAAAAAAATGGGGCCAATAAATTACACTGTTCGTTGGGGAGACCCATGTAAAACAGAAATTTTAAATGTGGTGAACCTAAAACGCTGGTACGGACGATCTCCTCCTATGCCGAAGGCTGGGGGGGGGATCTATGTAGCGTGGCCACATAAGGGGATATTGTTTATATAAGGTTTGTGACGTTAAACTAATTATGTTTGTCATTATTACCTATTAAGTTATATTGCTTTCCCCTATCTGTTTATCCCTCAGCTGTTATGTGTTGATCCCTATCTCTGTTCACGCGAGATCTTCGCGTGTTTTCATGTACGTGTTTTCCTGCCACGTAAACAGGAAATATCAATTGGCGTTCTATTTAAAGAACCGCTATGCCGGTTGTGGGTGCTCATTTGCGAGTACGCACCAATTTACATACCTTTCATTCCTTGGAATTACACTGGTGACTGACCTGGAAGCGCTGAGCGCCGTTCCTCCTGGAAGTTATTCGTTTGGCTCGCAGCCAGGATTACTTTTTATCAGAGGACACTGGTCATTTCATTACTTCATCACTTGTTCGTGCTCTTCAAAACACCCGGTGAGGTTGATCCGAACACTATAAATAACTCTGCACACTGGACTTCACCTTTACTTGTATATACACCCTGTTATGAACCTATTGTAAATATTATTTGTTTGTAAATACACTTAAGTTGGTTAATTTATCAGTGTTGATATATTTATTTACATTTCTACTCATTTGCCTATCATTAGGAACAGTACGGACGTTCCCAAATTAGTGTAAACTCCACTTAAATATTTTGGGGAGTGTTACAATATGTATGTGTATACATGCATTTGGGATACTGATAATTTACCACTGTTGCGCAAATAATCTACATAATATTGTAGTTGTATTAATATTGTACTCATTTGTTTTAAAATAAACAAATAAATAGATATGTGATAGATCATGTGATGGTAAATGTATATAGATATGAAATTATCATAAAAATATGATTTAAGGATGCACAAATATACATTGCAAAACTATTAGACATATTGGGTTACTAATGGCCCTATACACTTTGGATAATTAAGCAACAAAGAAAATATAACTTTTTTGCAATTGTGGCATTTTTCCATTGTTACACTACTCATAAGAGAAAGGTTGAGAAATACTAAAGAGTTGTGGGGCATAAAAAATGGACGAGGTAAGGGGTTGGAATGAGGTCCTGGGTAAATAAAAACCCATGGTATGCATTTAAGGGTTAACGCTGGATTTGAAATTCATTATTTGTAACTTTTAAAAGGATACAACAAAAGTGAAAATTCTGTCATCATTTATTTACCCTCATGTTGCCCTAGTTTGACTAGTTTGATCTTCAGTGGAACACAAAAGCAGATGTTAGGCAGAATGCCTCAGTCACCAATCTTTTTCCATACATTGTAAGTGAATGGTAACTCCTTTTATATTCCATGGAGAAAAAAAAAGTCATATGGGTTTGAAACATGGGTGAGCAAATGATGACAGAATTTTATTTTGGGTGAACTTAACTATTCTTTTAATAGGCCAAAACTGCAGGATTGCACTGGTTCAACATAAGATTTCATTATTCAGCAGAATGAGTATTTGCCAACACCATTTTCTTCTTTATTTAATTTTTTTTTTTACTTCAAAGCTTATGATAAGCATAAAATGTCATGCTAAATAAATAAAATCACTAGTAAAGAAAAACTTTTCAATACATTTCTGTGAGAATAAATCCTCTTAATACAACATCAGTATCAAAGTATTAATAATTTTAAATAATTCTCCCCATCTCTAATGGAGATCAGCTTAGTAAAACAAATTTCAGCATTTTACAAGATTTAACAGAAATATCTTAAAATAAAATACTGTATTCTGAGTTTTACTGTAAAACAAAATAGAATATCACACTGTATTGTGTGATAATAGTTTCATTTGAAGTACCTTTATGGTATTTAAAGTTCCCTTTGTATGCGCACCTTGACTCATTCATTTTCTCACAGGTGGTATAGTTGTGATATACAACATAACTTATTGCACAGTTAAACATGAAGAAAATTGTGTTACTGTCTCTAAAGTTTGATCATAATAAACAGTCTGCACTGGGGAGTAATTCTGTTTGTTAAAATATAATGAAAAAGTAATATATTTTTAAGGAAACAATCAGGGAGGGATGTTTGCTATGCTTACGCTACTCTACAGGGTATGATTGGGTATGAATCACTCAACAATGGTGGTGATTAACAAACATTGTAGATTCACGCTCAACTGGGGCAGCTTAGCAAACACACTTTCCTGTTTCCTGTTATTATTATTAATTTTCCTGTAATAATAATACATTTGAGTAATGAACAGGGAAGTTCATTTGCAGTCATTTATTTATTTTATTTTATCTACAATGTTTGTTAATCGCCACCATTGTTGAGTTTTGTATACTGAGTGTTGATGTCTTTGCGTGTCTGGTTGACAGCTTTTCTAAATAATCATGAGAGATAACAATCATAGAGTAGCGTAAGCATAGCAAACATCCCTCCCTGATTGTTTCCTTAAAAATATATTACTTTTTCATTATATTTTAACAAACCGAATTACTCCCCAGTGCAGACTGTTTATTATGATCAAACTTTAGAGACAGTAACACAATTTTCTTCATGTTTATCTGTGCAATAAGTTATGTTGTATATGTTCGATAAAATAATGATAAAAGCAAAGTTTTTGAACTTTTTAAAGGGACAAGAAAATGTCAAATGTTGTGTGTTAAATCAAGCTGTATTATTTTGATGCAAATTCATCTGTCATTTGGTAGAAGTATGATAGCTTAGGCTAATGTTATATATGTAGGGGTTGCACATCCTCATCTTCAAAAAACATGAACAAAACTAAACAAGGTAAAAGACAACCCGGACTACATTAAATGTGGATTCACAACACTGCCACAACTTTTCACATATCTAGATGTCAAATGAAGTGGACTGGAAATGGATTTATGTATAATTATGTAGAGTGTGTAGTCAAAGTGACATGACTCTCTACTCTCAGCAACCAGCTTAAGTTTGGGTAACTTTACTCTTTCTGTCGGTCTCTTTCCTTGTCTGTCCATCTGACTATTTTCTCTGAAAATTTGTTTGCTATTAATCGCTGTTTTTCTCCTCTCTTTTTGTCTTTACAATCTCTAATAAACAGTTTAGGAATACAACATGAGGGTAAGTAAATGATGACTTTTTATTTTTGTGTGAAGTAATCCTTTGAAGAAAAATTTAGATTATTCATATTTTGCTTTCTTTTCCCCCACTGACATAATGTATTCATCCATGTGAACATTAAGGAGAGATTTCTGTGGAATATTCTATTTTCAAGTGTTCTTAATGAGAAAATGCCCTGATTTCATTTGCATGTCTGCACATCCTGATTAGAAGTCTTGTGTTAATGCAGAATCTGTGTTTATTAAGGAATTTGGCGAGATCTTGCTCGCCAAAGCTTTTAAAGCAGTATTTTGTGTTTGGCTGCAGAGAGTCATTTGGGGGTGAGATGGTTTTAAAGAAAATTGGGATGACATGTTGCTTGACTCCAAATAAGCCTTCATGTAACAGAGTAAAAACAAACATATCCAGCCTATGAGTCAGTTGTAGACATTATTATGCTGAGAGCTGGATTTGTGTTGCTGCAATTACACACAGAGCAGATGAGACCAAAACTGTACTGTATCAACTGAAAAGTTTATTAATCTTCCTATGTGAAATATGGTAACACTTTATAATAAGTTTGTATTCTTTTAACCCGTTTACACCTGGCATTAAGATGCATCTCAGATGATCCGATCACATGTGGTCAGGTGAGACACATCACTGTTTACACCTAGTCACTTGTATGCGGATTTGAAGGGGAGGGTCTCTGATTTGATGACGACATGCTATACATCAATCACTATGTTAGTGTGGCCCTGCATGACACTGAAGCAAAACAAAGTCAGAAAAGACAAAGGAAGTGCAAAAAAAAATTATTAAAAATATGCGCTTCCGGGCAGCTGAAATTTGATTTAAGCACAAAAGCAACATTTTGAGCAGAATTGTCTGTTATTTTAGTGGATTAGATGTATTAACCTGAGCTGCAGATGTTCGTGCTTCTCATAAGTGTCCATGCATTTTAATTTCAGACATACTGAAGAAGATCTGTGAAGCTCTCCTGCTTGTGTATATATCCTATTTTTTAAGTATTTCCTTTTAAAGTCACTCATAACTGGCAAAGTTTAAACATTTGTTATAGTGCTTGTTTTGATTATACGAGTGGTGGTGCTTCGCTACTGCCGGGATGCATTCAGGACAGACTTGTGTTTACACCTCAAATGCAATGCGGTTACATGCGTATTTGACCACATTAATATGTATTTTTTGTGATCCAATCACAAAACGTGTGATGTACGTGTTTAGACCCTGTTTAGACCTGTATTTAGCGCATAATATCAGGTGTCAAGTCAAGTCAAGTCAATTTTATTTGTATAGCGCCTTTCACAACACACATCGTTTCAAAGCAGCTTTACAGAAGTTCAGCATTAACAGACGATAAAAATGTAATGTCTATAAAGTCGATAAATCATCATCCTTGTGCAGGGCTCCAAACTGCGACTAAAAATGGTCGCATTTGTGACCAAATAAATTTATTTGTGAGTGTAATTTCTGTCAAGGTCGCCATTGGCGACAGTAAAAGTTTACTCCCTTTTGATTTTAAAATTTGCATTACATTTCCCGAGATACATAACAAAAGTTTATATCAAAGAAATAGCGGGGAAAACGGAGTTCATTGCAGGAACTAACAATTTCAAAAAAGAGACTGTTAGAAAACACGGTGACAGTAACAAGCATAAAAATGCACGTGATCACATAATTGCGAAGAATGCTCCACAGACTACACTGTTAGCGAGCTGCGGGACGAAAAGGAATGGATGGAGTTAAAAAAATTTAAAATATTTGGCGCCTGTTTTTCCCCCTGTAGGAGCCATTGGCTCCTTAATTGATTTTTTTTTTTGTTTGGAGCCCTGTTGTGGAATTAGATAAGATATGATTCTTTATCGTGTTTAAAAATAATTAAATAATAATTGTATTAATAACCCCAGTGAGCAAGCCGAAGGCGACTGTGGCAAGGAACACAAAACTCCAAAAGATGATTGTTAATGGAGAAAAATAACCTTGGGAGAAACCAGACTCACTGTGGGGGCCAGTTCCCCTCTGGCTAACATCATGAATAATGTAAATAAGAATTATTTATAGTCAAAAAACATGATTTAAAAAATTATTAAACTTATTAAGTGCTAAGGGTCAGTATTTAGACAGTGAATGTGTTTGAACTGCAAGATTAGTGACCAGTGTCTTTGAAGTCCATCCTTGATTAAATTCCAGAAGTTCACTTAGATGCAATTGTCCTTGTTTGGCTGATGAAGGCTTTTGTTGGCAATAATTAGTCTATGTATCCCATTTTAAGATCCTTGTCCATGGTGATGGGGCATCTGAAGTCTCCGTGAGAGGCTGGATACAAACTGGAGCTGACGAACGCTATTTACCTCGGGACTGGCGTCCCGAGATAACAGCAGAAAAGCAGATGGGAAATAATTAGCATAGCTGATGTTCATAATATTAATGCATTATAACTGATTCAGCAGTAGTATAAAAAGTTAGCATTATGTGAATGCTTGGTTAAAGAGATGTGTCTTTAATCTAGTTTTAAACTGGGACAGCGAGTCTGAGCCTCGAACAATATCGGGAAGGCTATTCCAGAGTTTAGGAGCTAAATGTGAGAACGCCCTCCCTCCATTAGTGGACTTAGATATCCTAGGTATGACCAGAAGCCTCGAATTTAGTGATCTTAAAGAGCGCGATGGATTGTATGGCGATAGAAGATCCGTTAAATACACAGGAGATAAACCATTTAGGGCTTTATAGGTCAGTAGTAATACTTTGTAATTGATACGGAACTTAATTGGTAGCCAGTGTAGAGATGATAAAATCGGTGTTATGTGATCATATTTTCTTGACCTAGTAAGAACTCTAGCGGCTGCATTTTGGACTAACTGTAGCTTGTTTGTTGAGGATGCAGGGCAACCAGCTAATAAAGCATTACAGTAATCTAGTCTCGAGGTCATGAATGCATGAACTAACTTTTCTGCATCAGAAACAGATAGCATGTTATGTAGCTTAGCAATGTTTCTAAGGTGGAAAAAGGCTGTTCTCGTAACAGATGAAATATGATTTTCGAAAGTCAAGTTGCGGTCTAGTATAACACCCAGGTCTTTTACTGTAGTGGATAATGTAACAGGACATCCTTCTAAATTAAAGTTGTATTGTAAGGGATTTTGTGGGTAGTTTTTTGGACCAATAAGTAATACCTCCGTTTTATCGGAATTTAATAACAGGAAATTACGCGTCATCCAACATTTTATATCTTTAAGACACTCTGTCAAGTTAGATAAGTTAATGTTTTCATCTGGTCGTGATGAGATATATAATTGAGTGTCATCAGCATAACAGTGGAAATTAATTCCATGTTTTCTTATAATTTTACCAAGTGGTAGCATATATATTGAGAATAATAGAGGGCCTAACACAGATCCTTGTGGCACTCCATAGTCTACTGACGTTATTTTTGATTTTTCCCCATTTAAACAGACAAAATGGTAACGGTCTGATAAGTACGATCTAAACCAGCTTAATGCCTGTCCCTGAACACCAGTGTAGTTTTGTAGTCGATCCAAGAGTATTTTATGAGCTATAGTGTCGAACGCAGCGCTAAGATCGAGTAGAACTAATATTGAGATGCAGCCTTGGTCAGAAGCTAAAAGTAAATCATTTGTAATTTTAACTAGCGCAGTTTCTGTGCTATGATGCGGTCTGAATCCTGACTGAAATTTTTCATAGATATCATTTTCTTGCAAGAAAGAGCACAATTGAGCGGACACAACTTTTTCTAATATTTTAGACATAAATGGAAGATTTGAGATGGGTCTGTAATTTGCTAGGTTATTTGGATCTAATTGTGGTTTCTTAATGAGAGGTTTTATAACTGCCAGCTTAAATATTCTTGGAACATGACCTAAAAATAAAGACGAGTTAATAATATTGAGAAGAGGCTCTTCCACTACAGGTAACACTTCTTTCAGTAGTTTAGTGGGTATTGGATCTAGTAAACATGTTGTTGGTTTAGATGCAATGATAAGTTTATTTAGCTCTTCCTGTCCTATAGTTGTAAAGCGGTGTAGTTGTTCTTGAGGGGCGATAATTGAGGCTGAATCATAAGACACCATTAAAGATTGTACATTAACAATTGTGTTTACAATTGTGTTTCTGATGTTTTCTATTTTCTCAGTGAAGAAATTCATAAAATCATTACTACTAAACTGTAAAGGAATATTTTGCTCAGGTGATCTCTGTTTATTTGTTAGTCTAGCCACGGTGTTAAATAAGAACCTTGGATTATTTTGGTTATTTTCTATTAGTTTGCGGAGGTGCTCAGCCCTGGCTGTTTTTAGAGCCTTTTTGTAACGTGACATACTGTCTTTCCATGCGATTCTAAAGACCTCTAAATTAGTTTGTTTCCATTTACGCTCCAAGTTACGAGTTTCTCTCTTGATAGCATGCGTAGCACTGTTGTACCATGGTGCTCTAGTTTTTTCTCTAAACTTTTTTAATCTAATTGGTGCAACAATATCTAATGTACCAGAGAAAATGGTGCTCAAACTGCTAGTCATTTCCTCTAGTTCATCTGTTTGTTTGGGTTCACTGAGCAGCTGAGATAGATCAGGTAAGCTATTTGTGAATCTATCTATTGTGGTTGGAAGGATTGTTCTGCTTGGTCGATAACGTGGCGCAATATGACAGATTTCAGTGGTACGTAGTATGCAAGTTACCATGTAATGATCAGTGACATCATCATTTTGCGGTATAATATCTATATCGGTTGGATTGGTTCCATAAGATATAATTAAATCTAGCGTATGATTTAGGCGATGAGTGGGACCACTGACGTTTTGCGTGACCCCGAAGGAGTTTAACAAATCTGTAAACGCAGCCCCTAACGCATCATTTGTGTTATCTACGTGTATGTTAAAGTCTCCAACAATTATTGCTTTATCAACATTGACCAATAGATCTGATAGAAAGTGTAAAGGTGTAAAGGGGATCATTAACATTCTTAAAATTAACTAACATCAAAAATAATTCAGTACTTAAATATAACCAATCCAATCAAAGTTTCAACATATACTAATACATTTTTTAAATTTAAAGTTGTGTATGTTAACATTAGTTCCCCGTCTGTTTCTCACTTTGACGTTGTGTCGAAGAAGCGACACTAGGGGTCTCTCTTGAGTGCTGAATATGCCTCTGATCTATGAAAAAAGGCCAATGAGAAGTTGGCAGACAGTATTTGCATCCCCCACCCCCGGACTTACTGGTATAAAAGCGGGGAAATACGTTTAGTTCATTCAGAAAGTTTCTTCGGAGCTGATGGTCGTGTATGTATAACCAAAGAGTTGTTTATTAAAAGAGTGATTTTCTCATTAAAAGATTATTTTCCTCTAAAGAGCAATACACAGCGGCCTTTTCATGACACGTCTTTATAAAGATGCCCTTAAGCCCCTGTGTAGTTCCTGGATGCAGTAGAGTGCTCTCCTCTTCAGACAGCCACAGGCGTTGTCTCGTGTGTTTGGGCTGCGATCACACTAAGGCAGCGTTTGTGGATGGTTCATGTTCTCAGTGTGAGGACATGACCATGGCAACGTTGCGGTCGCAGCTTTCCTTCAACCGAAGGAACACCACTCCGTTGGAGGTGATCCTTGATTCCCGTCCGTGCTCGAGGCAACAGCGGCTCACCTCACAGCCAGGTGGATGAGCTCACCGCTGCATCGGAGAGTGGTCTGGCATCTGACGTGAACGACTCCCTTGGGCTGCCGCCTTCGGGCCAGCATGCCCAGGCTGAGGCTGGCGTGCAGATGTCTGACATGCTTGCCCAGGCCGGCGCCGGTGTGGGGCTGGACTGGAACCCTCCGTCCTCTCCACAGCCATCGCGGCTGGATGACTGGTTCCTGGGGCCTGCGCGCCGCTCACAGCCGCACCCCCCCCCCCCCCGGTCCTGTTTTTCCCGGAGGTGCATGATGAACTGACTTCATGGAGGGCACCCTTCTCCATTCGTCACAACGCTACTCATCCGTTCTCACTACCCTCGATGGCGGAGCGGCCAACGAGATGCGTGAGACGGACAAGACACGTTTCGTGTCTTCGGCGACACCGTCGAGGACTTCGCCCAGCAGTTCTCCGTGGTGAAGAAGAAGACGGAGGCCATTTCACATATCCTGCCCCGTCGCAAACCTGCCGCCATGGGCTACGCCCCATCTGCTCACAGAGGGTGTCCTCCTGCGGCTAAGAAACACCCTGCTCTGCCTCAACCCGGGCCCAGCTCTCAGCCCGCGTGTCGAGCACCCCGCAGGAAGCGCACACCCCCCGTCTCACAGACCCCCTCAAGAACCCGTAAGGCTCCCAGGTGCTCCTGAGACAATCGACCCAAGGAAAAAAACGTTAGCTCCGGAGCTGGTAAGCAGACCACTCCATCCCCCGTGGAGTTTGGACGCGTAGCTTTCACTTCCCAACATGTCACGCTGGCTGGCCAGGACCATTTGACTCTGTTACGCAATTCAGTTTGCTAGGCTCCCCCCTTCTTCGGGGGTGTTCGCTTTACCGCAGGACACAGCGAAGATGCCAAATCCCTGTGCGCAGAAATCGCGACCCTCTTACTCAAAGACGCGATAGAGCCTGTCCCTCCAACCAAGATGAAGAAGGGTTTCTACAGCCCTTATTTCATCATACCCAAGAAAGGTGGTGGCTTACGACCGATCTTGGACTTGCAAGTTTTCAACCGGGCTTTGCACAAACTCCCGTTCAAAATCCTCATGCAAAAACACATCTTAACTTGCGTCCGGCATCTAGATTGGTTCGCAGCGGTAGACCTGAAGGAAGCATACTTCCACGTCTCAATCCTGCCTTGACACCGACCCTTCCTATGGTTCGTGTTGTCGAAGGTCAGGTGTATCAGTACAAAGTCCTCCCCTTCGGCATGTCCCTGTCCCCTCGCGTCTTCACGAAAGTCATAGAGGCAGCCCTTGCCCTGCTCCAAGAAGCCGGCATCCGCATACTCATCTACCTCGACGACTGGCCCATCCTGGCTCACTCCCGAGAGTTACTATGTGCTCACAGGGACCAGGTGCTCAGGCACCTCAGCCGTTTGGGGCTTCAGGTCAACAGGGAAAAGAGCAAGCTTGCCCCGGTTCAGAGCATCTCTTTTCTCGGCATGGAGTTAGACTCAGTCTCAATGTCAGTGCGCCTCACCAACGAGCGTGCACAGTCAGTGCTGTAATGCCTCGCTGCCTTCAGGCCGGGCACAGCAGTCCGGGCACAGCAGTCCCTTTAAAACATTTCCAGAGGCTCCTGGGGCATATGGCATCCTCCGCGGCGGTCGCGCCACTGGGGTTGATGCATATGAGACCGCTTCAGCACTGGCTCCAGACTCAAGTCCCAAGATAAGCATGGCGCCGCGGCACGCACCATGTGATGGTCACCCCCGCCTGCCGCCAAACATTCAGACCCTGGACAGACCTCTGCTTTCTGCGGGCAGGAGTCCCTTTGCAGCAGGTGTCCCGACACGTCCTGGTCACGACCGACGCCTCCAAATTGGGTTGGGGCGCCATGTGCAACGGGCACACAGCCGCGGGCCGCTGGAAAGGGGCCCTGCTGCACTGGCACATCAATTGCCTAGAGTTGTGGACTGTATTCTTTGCCCTGCGGAGGTTTCTCCTGTTAGTTCGGGACAAACACATTTTGATCAGGTCAGACAGCACCACCGCGGTAGCGTACATAAATCACCAAGGCGGCATCCCACCACATGTCACAACTCGCCCGTCGTCTCCTCCTTTGAAGCCGGCATCAACTCAAGTCGCTGCACACCACTCACATCCCGGGCAACAACGCTTTCCAAGTGGAGAGTGAAGGCTTCACCCCCAATCGGTTCAACTGATTTGGGAACAGTTCGGCATGCCCAAACAGAGGCTTCCCTCGGGGCAGACGCACTGGCACACAGCTGGCCCTCGGGGCTGCTCAAGTACACATTTCCCTCAGTGAGCCTTCTTGCACAGGTGCTGTGCAAGGTCAGGGAGGACGAGGAACAAGTCACCCTAGTGGCTCCCAACTGGCCCACCCGGGCTTGGTTCTCGGACCTCGAACTCCTCGCGTACTCCCCCCTACCTGACAAATTCCCCTGAGGAAGGACCTTCTTTTTCAGGGACGGGGCACACTCTGGCATCCACACCCAGACCTCTGGAACCTCCACGTCTGGCCGCTGGACGGGATGCAGAAGATCTAGCTGATCTACCACCTGCTGTCGTAGACATGATCAACTAAGCCAGAGCCCCCTCTACCAGGCAACTTTACGCACTGAAGTGGTGCTTGTTCGCGAGTTGGTGGTCTTCCCGAGCCGAAGACCCACAGAGGTGCGCAGTTAGGTCAGTGCTATCATTTCTGCAGGAGAGGTTGGAGGGGAGGCTGTCCCCTTCCACCTTGAAGGTGTACGTAGCTGCTATTGCGGCCCACCACGACGCAGTAGACGTCAAGTCTTTAGGTAAGCATGACTTAATTATCAGGTTCCAAAGAGGCGCCCGGAGGTTAAATCCCTCATGGCCAAGCCTGTTCACCTCCTGGGATCTCAGTGGTCCCCTCAGGCCTTCAGAAACCCCCCTTTGAGCTGCTAGAATCAGTTGGACAGCCGAGATAAAACTGTGTGCTTTCTCTCCCAGGAGATCCCACTCATTCAGATCTCTGAATGACTCTTCCCTAGCCCTCTGGGTCTGCAGTTCAGCGGAAGAACTCGCCGACCTAATCCACTGCGGGTACTTAATCTACCCTGTACTGGAATAGGTGCTCCAAAGCTCAGGACTCCTACACGGACTCCCCCTGTGTGTATCTTCCGCGGTACAGTCCCCTTACGGGCAGACCCGCATCTCCCTTGGGCAGTTTCCACTGATCCCTGGTTGCCGTGGTTGTAGCAAATCCCCCCTCCGATGAGGTGGGATCTACCACCGCGTCACTTTCCACATGTTGCCTAAAAACCCATGTGATGTATTCGCCACTCTTACCTCCCCCTCTCTGGGCAGGTGTGGTCTCCGCAGGGTCTTTTCCTTCTGAAAAACAGGAAACCGGGTAAGACCGCCTTCCCACGATGCGTGTAAGTTTGGCTCTATGCGAGAAACATAGAGAGAAAAGAGGCCCGGCTAGGCTCGGCCCATTCCCAGGTTGGCAAGCGTCGCCTAAAGGCAGGGAAATACATCTAATTCAAAATACAAATCATACACATCACTTCTCCAGTAGCTTTGTTTTAATTTGGCTATATTTTGAATTTGTGGCCCTGTGAAAAGAAGTTTAAAGCTTTCTGATGGATGGAAGGAAGGATGGATGGAAAATCCTAACAAATATAGTAATAATATTTTGCATTGCTTTAACTAAAACATGTATTTTGACTGACAAATGATGTCCAAATAAATGTACAATAACACAATGTGTAACTACAGCCCCACAGCATTACTCCCAATTACATTCTTGATATTATGTCGTTTTTTTTTATTACATCCCAAACTATTTATTAAATTTCAACTACTTTTATTTTCAGCAAATTAACATGTGTAAATATTAGTATGAACATAAAATTATTCAACAACTAAGACAAAATCTGATCAAGTTTCACAGACATGTGACTAACAGAAATTTAATTATGTGTCCCTGAACAAAGGTGGGATCAAAATCAAAATTAACAGTCAGTATCTAGTTTGGCCACCAGCTGCATTAAGTACTGCAGTGCATCTCCTTCTCATGGACTACACCAGATTTGGTAGTTCTTGCTGTGAAATTTTACCCCACTCTTCCACAAAGGCAAGTTCCCGTACATATCTGGGGGGAATGGCCCAAGCCCAGCAGGTCCCAGATGTGCTCAATGGGATTGAGATCTGGGCACTTTGCTCACCATGGCAGAACACTGAAATTCCTGTCTTGCAGGAAATAATGCACAGAATGAGATGGCTGGGGTGGCATTGTCATGCTGGAGGTTCATGTCAGGATGAGCCTGCAGGAAGGGTACCACATGAGGTAGGAGGGTGTCTTCCCTGTAACGCACAGCGTTGAGATTGCCTGCAATGACAACAAGCTCAGTCCAATGATGCTGTGACACACCGCCCCAGAACGTGATGGACCCTCCACCTCCAAATCGTTACTGCTCCAGAGTTCAAGCCTTTGTGTAACACTAGATCCTTAGACGATAAACGCGAGTCCGATCATCACCCCTGGTGAGACAAAACCGTGACTCGTCAGTGAAGAGCACTTTTTGCCAGACCTGTCTGGTTCAGTGAAGGTGGGTTTGTGCCCATAGGCAATGTTGTTGCCAGTGATGTCTGGTAAGAAACCTGCCTTACAACAGGCCTACAAGCTCTCAGCCTATTGCTGACAGTCTGTGCATTGATGGAGGGATTGTTTTCATGTTGTAACTCGGGCAGTTGTTGTTGCCATCCTGTACCTGTCCCGCAGGTGTGATATTCAGATGTACCGATCCTGTGCAGGTGTTGTTAAATGTGATCTGCCACTGCGAGGATGATCATCTGTCCTTCCTGTCTCCCTGTAGCACTGTCTTAAGCATCTCACAGTACAGACATTGCAATTTATTGCCCTGGCTACATCTGCAGTCCTCATAACTCCATGCAGCATGCCTAAGGCACGTTTGTGCAGATGAGCAGGGACCCTGGGCATCTTACTTTTGGTGTTTTTCAGAGTTAGTAGAAAGGTCTCTTTAGTGTCCTAAGTTTTTATAACTGTGAGCTGTTAGTGTCTTAACGACCGTTCCACAAGTGTATGTTCATTAATTGTTTATGGTTCATTGAACAAGCATGGAAAACATTGTTTAAATCCTTTACAATAATGATCTGTAAAGTTATTTGGATTTTTACAAAATTATCTTTAAATAATAATAATAATAATAATAATAATAACATATATTTGAAACATGTGCACGCTGAAAAGTCATGAAATAAGATTAGTGTGCAGTAGGAAAGGAAAGCTGCAGGTAAATCACCTGCTACTCATCTGGTACACAACTTCCTGACACCTTGTAAGGTATTAACATCTCTGTAGCCCATGAGAGCCCTCATAGCAATGTAATGTAAAGAAAGGCAACCAATCCATTGAAAGTAAAGGCTCCTAAAGGCAGACAGAGAAGCAGGAGTTGTCATCATTAGGATAGATAGCACCAATTTATTATTAATGATTAATAAAATGAGCTCCAGTAGACCTATTTTAAATTCAGTTTCTATTATGTCGCATACAGCATTTTTCTCCTGGAGATATTTACTGTTTGTTTCTATAAGATTGACTTATGGGAAGGTGGCTTGCGGTTGACTGTAAAAATAAATAAATATATTCAAATAAAACTGAAGGAAAAAGTTGGTAACACACAAAAAAAGAAAGTTAGAAAAAAGAAACAGGACTTGCTTAATTGTGCCCTGAGAGGTGGCAACAGAGAAGTGCACAGTTGGGTTAACATTCATCTGAGCATGAATACAACAAGAGCCTGAGATTTACTGCTTCTGAGAAAACATGACTGATGAGTCAATCTGACATTTTGAAAAACATCAGACCTGTATATCAACACTGTAACCCTGTCCTCATTTTCTGTGTCCTTATTCATCATATCAGTAAATCTAAATTAAATAATCAGAGAACGAGAATGTCATGGTTACTGTTGTAACCTCCATTCCCCGAAGGAGGGAACGAGACGTTGTGTCGAATGTGACACAAGGTGTCTTCCTGGGACAGCAAAAGTACCTCTGAACCTGAGAAAAGGCCAATGTCAAGTTGGCAGACAGAATTTGCATGCCACGCCCCGGCCATATGGGTATAAAGGGACAGTGTGTGCCAATCAGGATTTTGCATTGAGGAGCTGAAAATAAGGTACGGCCATTTACAGTGGTAGGTCTAGTGCTGTGGCAGGAGGGACTCTCTTCCTTCCCTCGGGTTACAACAGTAACCATGATGTTCCCCTTCTCTCACTCACTCAATGTTGTGTCGAATGAAGTGACACAAGGGGTCCCATATAAAAACGCCACGCATTGTCCGTGAACTGCCGAGACAGGTGCGAGCTGGCTACTGTGTCAGCTGCACGTATCCCTCAGTTTCCCCGCACCCCTGGCAGGAGCTACATGACTAGCATGGGAGCAAGCCCGGAAGCTGCACCTTTTCTCTCACTATGTCTCTCACATAGGACGTGAAGCGTATCTTAACGCTATGAAGTGCGTTGGGGAAGGCGTACTTTCCCGTTCTATTCATTGAGGGGGAAAAGACCCTGAGGAGGCCACATCTTGCCCAATGTAGGGGGAGGTAACATGTGGAAAATACACCACGAGGGTTGTGAAGCCTGCAGATGTCTGCTAAGGAGGTGCCAGGGCCAGTGCCCACGAGGATGCCACACTTCTCGTAGAGTGTGCTCGAACCCGCAAGGTGGCGGGCATGGATTGGGTGTGATAAGCTACGGAAATTGCATCAACAACCCAGTGAGCTAGCCTACGTCTGTTTGGAGACGCCGTTCCCTTTCCGCCATCCACCGAAGCAGACAAAGAGCTGCTCAGAACATCTAGAGCTCTGCGTACGGTCCAAATATATACGCAAAGCACGTACCAGACACAGCAATGAGAAGGCTGGGTCTGCCTCCTCCCGGGGCAGCGCTAGCATGTTCACGACCTGGTCCCTGAAGGGGGTCGTAGGAACCTTGGGCACGTAGCCTGGTCACGGCCTCAGGATAACATGAGAATGTGCCGGACCAAACTCCAGGCAGGTGTCACTGACAGAGAACGCATGCAGGTCTCCAACCCTCTTGATGGAGGCTTAAGCGATCAGGAGGGCCGTCTTCAGGGAGAGGGCCTTGAGCTCAACTGAATCAAACGTCTCAAAGGTGGGTCTCTGAAGGACCAAGAGGACCACTGAGAGATTCCAGGAGGGGAACAGGCTAGGCCGGGTAGGGTTCAGTCTCGGGGCACCTTTCATGAACCTGATAATTAAGTCGTGCTTACCTAGGGACTTGCCATCTACTGCGTCGTGGTGGGCTGCGATAGCAGCTACATACACCTTCAAGGTGGAGGGGTACAGCTGCCTCTCCTGCAGAAATGAAAGAACTGACCGAACTGCGCACCTTTGCGGGTCTTCGGCTCGAGAAGAACACCAATTCGCGAACAAGCGCCACTTTAGGGCGTAAAGTTGCCTGGTCGAGGTAGCTCTGGCTTGGTTGATCGTGTCTACGACTGCAGGTGGTAGATCCATTAGATCTTCCGCATCCCATCCAGGGGCCAGACGTGGAGGTTCCAGAGGTCTAGGGGCGGGTGCCAGAGGGTGCCGCGTCCCTGAGAAAGAAAATCCTTCCTCAGGGGAATTTTTCAGGGAGGTGCTGTTGCGAGGAGCATAAGATCCGCTAACCAGGCCCGGGTAGGCCAGTAAGGGGCCACCAGGATGACCTGTTCCTCGTCCTCCCTGATCTTGCACAGCATCAGTGCAAGAAAGCTCACTTGGGGAAATGCGTATTTGCACAGCCCCTGGGTCCAGCTGTGTGCCAGCGTGCCTGTCCCGAGAGGAGCTCCTGTCAGGGAGTACCAGAGCATACCAGAGAGTTGTCTTTGGAGGCAAAGAGATCTATCTGTGCCTTGCTGAATTGGTCCCATATCAGCTGGACCACCTGGGGGTGGAGCCTCCAGTCTCTGCTGGGCGACACCTGCCGGGACAGTGCATCCGCCGTCGTGTTGTGGTTGCCAGGGATGTGATCCAAAGGAGGAGATGGCGGGCGAGTTGTGACATATGACGAGAGCACACGCCTCCTTGGCGATTTATGTACGCTACCGTCGCGGTGCTATCTGAACGGATCAAGACGTGCTTGCCCCGGATTAGTGGGAGAAACCTCCGTAGGGCAAGAGATACAGCCAACAACTCTAGGCAGTTGATATGCCAACGCTGCTGGGGTCATGTCCAGAGGCCAGCGGCAGCATGCCCGTTGCACACGGCACCCCAACCCTGTCAAGAGGTGTCTGTGGTCACCATGACATGTCTGGACACCTGCTGCAAGGGGACTCCGGTCCGCAGAAAGCTGCGGTCTGTCCAAGGGTTGGAAGTCTGACGGCAAGAAGTGGTGATTGTCAAACGGTATGTGCCGTGATGCCATGCCCATCTCGGGACTCAAGTCTGTAGCCAGAGCTGAAGCGGTCTCATATGCATCAACCCGAGTGGCGCAGCCACGGCTGAGGATGCCATATTCCCCAGGAGCCTCTGGAATTGTTTTAGAGGGACCGCTGTGCCAGGCTCAAAGACAGCGAGGCACATGAGCACTGACTGAGCACGCTCATGGTGAGATCCAGTAGAGGTGAGTGGAACAGTGGTGAACTCAGCTTGCTGTTTCACAACCATTCGGCTCCGAAGAAAAATTCTGACTGGCACTTGCTGCCCCTCTTACCTTTATACCCGTATATCCGGGACGGGGCATGCAAATTCTGTCTGCCACTTTGAAATTGGCCTTTTCTCATGTTCAGAGGTACGTTTGGTGTCCCAGGAAGAACCCTTGTATCACTTAATTCGATATGAATCATGAATCATCCCTTAAACAGTCATGGATTAATTGGACTCTTTTCAAATAACTCTTTTCTTTTGAAGAGTTGGTTAGAGTAGGGAAATTTACTACAGTTCAGACTAGTCTCATAAAATCACATTACTATATCTCCATTTTTGACAAATGATTTGATATGGCTTATTGTACATACTGAAGCATTTTCCTGGAGTAATGATCACTGGAGATGCTAAAACAATGACTTTTATTTAAGTAGAAAGGCAGATTATAAATTCATAAACACTTAGATGTTGTCCTTTTCCACACATAATAGCTTATGACTTAAAGGAAAGTCATCCAAAAATGAAAATGATCTCATAATTTACACCCCCTCATGCCGTCCCAGATGTGTATGACTGTCTTTCTTCAGCAGAACAAAATTTAAGATTTTTAGAAGAATAAATCAGCTCTGTAGGTCTATAAAATAAAAGTGAATGGGTGACAACATTATAAAGCTCCAAAAAGTACATATAGCCATAATTTTTTTTTTTTTTTTTTTAAATCATGATTCCAGTGGTCTAATTAATGTTTTCAAAAGCAAAACGCTGGGTGTGTAAGAAATGTATTAATATTTAAAACTTTTTTTTACAAAAAATTGTCGCTTCTGGCCAGCTTGTGGTTCGTACATTGACAAGGGTGAAGTTCAAACTGCCTCTTGCATGACGTAATAGCAAAATCCTCCTCTGTATAGATACTACGTATTACAATTTTTGTTCCTGGGTAGTAAGTGTTATTTGATAATTGCTTATTCCTCATAAGTATAGATGGGTTGGAAAGCATGATCCACGTGTTCAAACTGTGGCAAGGGGGGCCAGGAGAACAATTTCATCAGACATACCGGTGGGTGGGGCCTCGCGGCGGTGCCAGGGACGCCACATTGATGGGGTTTGTGCCCTGTGGTGGTGCTGAGTCGAGAGACATCAAAGCACTTACCAGACTCCTGATGCTCACCGCCAGATCGGTCAAGATGGGGGGAGGAGGAGTTTTGTCCTCACGGTCCGTCAAAAGGTTTGAGTACGTCTATGCTTGGTGTGCCAGGGTGGGGAGCTGCCACCGGGGCGTTGAAACTGCCAGAGAGAGACAAAAGCCAGTGGTCGAGGTGACGGCTGAACACACCGATTATGTGACCAGACCTGAGGAAACTGCTCTTTTGTTGAGTGTTTGGGTTCCACAGCTACCTACTGGAGCATGCGGCGAAACAAAAGGAAAAGGGAACAAAAGATTCTCCTCCCGGCCCTCCACCGGGGGATGGAGTGGTCTGCTTACCAGCTTCAAGGCAGTGGCTTCTCACGTCCCTGGGACACCTGTCTCAGGGATGCTTCAAAGTGTTCTTTCTAGCGGTCGGCCGTGAGATGGGTGACGTCTACTTGCTGCGGGGGGCTCGACGCTCGGGCAGGGGCGGGGCGGAGCCGGGGCAGCCGCCGCAGGGAGACGTCCTTGGCGACGAGCAGACGGGGTACGGGTCTATCTAATTATCTGTAATGTGATCCCACCCACCAGCAGAGCACGCCGTTCATACGCTAATGAGCTGAGACGATCAACGCAAATGTACACGCCCCTGACTGTGAGGTTGTAAACACATTTAATTCATTTTTCTGTGCGTTTGCAACGATACACAAGTGAGAAAGCTCAAGGAATGTATGGAAGAGTTAACATTTTCCTCAGAAGACGAGCAGGACTTCGATGAACGTTTGTATTTTGAAGAGAGACTTGATCCAGCCAAGGATACAATTTCAGACAAGTAATTTAGTTGTCATTAGTTGACATGCTATTTTATATAAACTTTAACATATTTTACTAGTGGGAGTGTTTCTAGACTTGCCAGACAGGATTCAGAGTATTGAAATTTGAAATATGTCCTAATAAGCAAGTTTTAGTTACATTTAAATGCTGTTTCGGCTAAAACAGGCATTTAAATTGTGTGCTGTATGATATAAATATGATATGTAATATTATATAAAAATAATATGAATGTTTAGATTATATTTTAACTAGAGGTTATGCTGCCTCATTATCATCAACAAAGCTTGTGCTTGCAAATATGTGTTCAGGTTAAATGAGTAAAATGCACTTTAAATATGCCCATATTAGAAAATCACCATCTTATAATGATTTCTGAAGGATCATGTGACACTGAAGACTGCAGTAATGATGCTGAAAATTCAGCTTTGATCACAAATTGCATTTTACAATATATTTAAATAGAAAACTGTTCTTTTAAATTGTAAAAAGAGTTCAGAATATCAATGTTGTTTCTGTATTTTGGATCAAATAAATCCAGCCTTGGTGAGCAGAAGAGACTTCTTTTAATGGTAGTGTAGGTCTAAAATTAAGTCTTTATGTAAAGAAAATATATAGTCAGATTACTTCTTTTAACTTAAAACTTGATTTGGATCATTAATTCTCCTCACATTCATTCTCTTTCTGTCACATTCCTCATTGATAGGCTCAGGGGTGGGATATTTTTGGAGTGGTTCATATTCATGATCATTCACATATTACCTTTTAACACTAAAATTGCTTACAAAAGTTAAATTACTATGTTGTTTTGTATGAATGAGTGATCAGGATGGTTTTCACATCATTTTGTAGCAAAAAACTCTAGGCTACAAGATCCAGCACTCAAAAGTCTTGTGGACAAATGTTTAGTATGTGTTATATGGCCTTATTTTAATTACTTAAAATTTTGTTTTTCCAAAAACCACGCATAAACGTTATTTTCTCAAAAATTCAAACATGTACACACATGTTGCTCACATATTATTGTAGCCCAGTTTGTGCTGAATACCGTGTTATCAGACTTTAGCCATTAATATGTTTTTAAGCAACTGATAAAAGCACAAATGTCAAGGCATGTCAAAACTTCTCCATGGCCCAAAATACCCTCAGACCCCAGAGGGTTAAGTTTGCTGAAAATAAAAGCAGTTGAAAGTGAGAGAACGTTTCTTTTTTCTTTTTTTTTTTTTTTTTTGCTGAGTGTGTGTGTGTGTGTGTGTGTGTGTGTGTGTGTGTGTGTGTGTGTGTGTGTGCAAATGTGGCTCTGAATATCATACAGTATTACCCTGTGATAACGTAGACACTGAGAGTGCAGTCAAACAAGTTAATTCTGTTTACGGCATGTGCAGTGTGATCTTTGAGGGAGAACTCATGTTCCGCTACAAAAGAAAATCAACGACAGCTTACAATAACATTTTTCTACAACTGGATGTTTCTTCTTTTGGTCTTTACTACTTTAGCTTGATGATAAATTTCCTTTAATGAGACCAATTAACACTGGAATGGGGACGCTCTGTCCTTTGATACATAAATCACTGCAGTGATTATATGGTTGATGATTGATTTATAAACCACTTTAAACCACTGCCAAAACATTCTAAATTTACATGACCATTATTCATTAATAACGAGGGGATACATATAAATAAGGAAATAAATTATACTTTAGAAGGGTTGTTGGGGACCAAGTCAAATGGTGGATGATTAGTTTTTTTTAAGGAAACCATCAAAGAATACCAGGCAGTAATCGGCTGTAAGAAGTAGTCATGCAGTAACTTTAAAAAATGGCTTAAACTAGCCTAAGCTGTTTTGCTACTCTTAACTGGTCTCCTATCTGATCTTCTATCTAAATTGGCCTGTTTGCTTGTATTAGAGAGGTTTTGGGAAATGTTCAGCCAGTCAGGGTGGGACACCAGCTGACACTAGCTTGACCAGCTTTGAAATAGAAAAGAAAAAAGATCAACTATGACAGACAGTAAAGTTTTGCTATAGGGCAGGATCTCTGCATCCAGCAACACAAACATTCAGCCACTGAAATAGAGGTCACTTCCTGGGGTTAACAAACATGCACATCCCCTCTCTGAATGGATTCTTAGCTCTTAAAGCACTGTTCAAAGAGCCCGGGGACAGACAGATGGTAAGATAAGGGGTAATTCACATGGAAGTATATTCTCCCTTATTTTAAGAATGCAACTGTCCTAGTTTCAGGCTCTTTGACCTTTTAACTGAATGGTGTTGCAACAGCAGTCATTGCTGATTGACATTGAATGGAAGCACTAGACTTTAAAATATTTTAAAAAGCATCAAATTTGAGCCCGTCTGTATGTTGCTTAGAAATTGTTTAATATCTACGTTTCATCTGAGTAGCCTATACTATCAGCATTTAAATGTATCTTTTTGAACTGTTTCAGGATCACTAATTTCACTGTGACTTAAGGACAAATTATACTTTGGTACACTATGTGCGTGACAGAACGGCACGCAAAAACACAAAGTATACCTGAGCCTTTAGTCTGAAATTTCATGTCTGATCCAAGCTTTTTCACTGGGAATATTGTTGGTATTCTTGTTGACTTTTAAAAATAAATGGGTTTGCTATTACCTCAGTGAGTGGCTCTTGTAAGCTACTAATCAGATATTCAGTAATAAATTGTATATAAACAATAGAGTGGCACAGTTCACAACGGGCATCACAAGGTCACACTGCATGTATTATTAAATCCACTGTTCAAATCACCATGACAATAGATTTTTGAAAGAACACATATGGCTTAATTTTCTTCTTTTGTATTGAATACATTTTTTCAATTTGCTTACACCTGCAAAATTACTGCTGACAAGAAATAAAGAAATACCAAGAATACTGTATCTCTCAGAAGGCTACTGAAACTTTTACAAAAGATAAAAGAAAGATGAAGAGTAAACATTTTCCTCGTCACTGAATTCATTTTAAATTCTACATTGTCTCATTTTTAATTCTTAGAGCAGTAATGCTCATTTGTGTCATTTCTTCTTGCATATTCCCTGGTGTTTTGTTCAAAACCAATGCTTTAAAGATTTAGCACCACACATAGCAATGCAATTCAATGCATTATATTATCATCCAAAGAAAAGTATGTTCTTCCAAGCATGGTGCAGGAGAAATCAATGTAAAGATATTAAGTTTGAGTCTCAGATACAGTATGTGACCTTATAGGAAAAATGAACAATATTTCATGGCACTGCTTGTCAATGCTCAAGTAATTTAAATTATATTTGTGTTGTAGAACTTATCTCACACAAACACAAAGGAGATTTGTAATGGACTTGGAACAATAAAAACACAGCATTAGGCATTAGTCCAAAATATGATTAATTAGTTCGGCCAGCTTACATTACCTGCTGCAATCAAATCAAATTTCCAAGTTTCAAATAATGAACTGTCTATTTGTGAATAATGAATTGCCCGTGATCATAATTCTTGCTGGCAGGTGAGAGGCATAGAGAAGTTGGAGAGTGAAAATATCTGGAGATTTATTGAAATGAGCCCTGTCATTGTATATGCTTGTGGAAATTTTTGGATATCGTTCTTATAATAAATTGTCTCGTTCTTTTGATATTTTCCAATAGTGTGACATAAAATCTTAACTAATAAATTTAATTAATTAATAAAATAATGACACAAAACAATAAGAAAATATTGGTCTTAATGGAATGCCACCAGTCAAAATAACTTTGTACTTATAATTTGGTGTGTTCAAAATGAATTAGCTACAAAGATGATGTTGACATCTTGTGTTTTATAATACTTAACAACACTTCTACTAATTAATACAGTTATTCAAAAGCCTGATTTAATTTAATTGTGATGTGTTCAAGAAACTGTCCCTTTTTGTACATTGTGTTACAAACCACAACAGTGTAATTGTTAATCTAATAAATTAATAAATAAAAAAAAATCTTTTGAATAATTTATCATATTTCAGTTCAATATGCAAAAACAAATATAAGTGAGGTATTACTTGGATGGGTTCCCCAAAGAGTGTAAACGCTATGGATCTGTGGCGATTATAATTACACACTTCATCTATACGTATCCATTAATATGCACCACCAGACAGAAGTTTGGACACACTTGACTGAATTTGTGTTTCTTATTGTGGGGGGTGTGGTGGGGAATAAGAGACAGACATTTATTGGAAATAATAATAAACAAAAAAAATTCATAAAGGGGAATAAAATGTGCATGGGGGAATTAGTGTTCAAATAAAAGGGGAATCTGGCATCCTTGTGGTGAATCAGGGCTCTGTGTAGGAAAGGAAAGTGTTCATGGGATGCTTCAGGGCGTGAGTGGCTTCTGTCATGGCCTGTCTTCCAAAGGGTTGTGGAGTGTGAGGGGAAGGGCGATGACGATGTCATTCAACCACATTATTATCTCAAAAACATTCTAATTTAAATGTTAATATAAACTGTGCATGCATTTGTATTTATTGACAATTTTCTTTAAATGGAATTGTTGGTCCAGACAATTGAAATTAGGAAAAGAAAAAGAAAAAGTTGTAATCTAGACAACGAGTGGATACTTTGAAAGTTACCAAAATATAAGATAGCTGTGATTTGTTCAACATTTTGGTCAACTACATAATTACCATACTTCCATTTGTGTTACTTCATAGTTTTAAAGACTTTACTATTATTCTACAAAGCGGAAAATGGTTATGATAAAGACCAAATTAGTGTATCACTTTGACTGATAGTTGATGAGTTGCACATCAATATAATTTTTCCCTTTCTATGCATAAATGTCATCCCCTTGTTTGGTGTAATTTTTATACCAGCCACCTAGCATCACTATGATATCAAGCAGTTCCATTTTTAAATATAATGTTCTGATGCGTTAGTCAAAAGCTTAAAAAAAAAAAAAAAAAGATTTAACTTCTAAGTATTGTCTCATTGTCTCGTCTCTCTTGTTCATCTGGCTTTGTTTACTGCTTTTGCATGTACCATACAAGCACAATATTTCTCAATGAAGGATCAATGCGATAGAGAAAGTGAAGTGTGACGTCCCCGCTCTCCATTTGCAGATAATGCTTGCAGCCAAACACTGCAATTAGTGAAAGGAGGGAGGATCTGCAATGGTGCTCTGAGACAAATGTGCTCATCAGACAGCACTCTCTCTCTCTTCTCTATCGCTCTTTCTCTGCTGCCTGAAGTCACACACTGCATTCCAATTACTGCTGCCAACACACACACAGTGTGGACGTGAGGGAAGGCTGCAGAGGCAGCCGCAGGTAAAACACACATTATGTTAACACTTGATTGACATCCAGCTTGTAGAGACAAATGATCCAGAGGGCTTGATTACATTTCTCACAGTTGCACTACAGTATGTGCTAGTCGGTCTTGTTTTATTTGGATTTTATGTCTAGTTATTTGCAGTTGCCTCCACATAAAATTTATTTGATTCATTTTCTTCAGAAGCTTAGTGTAATGGAAGGTAGACTGTTTAAGTGTATATACTGGGGGCCTGGATAGCTCAGCGAGTAAAGACGCTGACTACCACACCTTGAGTTTGCAAATTCGAATCCAAGGCATGCTGAGTGACTCCTAAGCAACCAAATTTTCCAAGTTGCTAGGGAGGGTAGAGTCACATGGGGTAACCTCATCATGGTCGCTATAATGTGGTTCACTCTCGGTGGGGCGCATGATGAGTTGTGCGTGGATGCCGCAGTGGATGTTGCGAAGCCTCCGCAGTAACACGCTCAACAACCCACGTGATATGATGGGTGGGTTGATGGTCTCGGACGCAGAGGCAACAGAGATTAAGGCAAGGCACTACGTCACCATGAGGATTTAGAGTGCATTGGGAATTGGGCATTCCAGTTGGGGAGGAATTATTTTTTTTTTAAATAGTGGATATACTGGTAGATTGGTGGATAATGTTTGCACCAAATATGAATAGCCAGGGCCGTCCTTAGGACGCTTTGGTGGCCCCACGGCGATCGCAAGCTACACACCCACAAATAGTAAGAGGTGTATTACTTTTGATTGCATTTCTCACAGTTGCACTACAGCTTGTGTAAGTACAGTATGTGCAGTATGCCATAACCTAAGTGTTTATTCTGACACCTCCAGTTCCGATACACTCTCACAAATCTGTGTTCTTATAACAGTACATCATGCTTACATCATGTTATATTATGTTTATCATATGCTTATTCACAAAAATAAAAATAAATTCAAAATGATTAAAAATACTGACTCCTTTTTTGCTGTTAAAATAATACAGGCTATTTGACTTGGACTCTGTTGGTCTTCATGTACACACAGCAGGGACTATATAAAGCAGCACATAACCCTTTCAAATTAATAATGATTCTGGTTATTTTATGTAACATTCAAGAATCTGTTGATCTGAATTCCACTTCGTCTGCAATAAAGCAAGCAAGCATGCATTGTGCTATCTGCTTTTACTGATATAGGTTCAGCACACAACACAAAGTGCAAAGTGTCACACAGCTTTTACCAACCAGGCCAGCTATAGGGCGCAACAGTGCCTTCTCACTTTTCAGCTGGAAGTATCTTTCCCATTTATTTTGTTTTATAAGTATTTCATAAAATCCTTTAATAAAGAGCTTTAAGCAAACCGACCAGCTCTGAGGTTTATCTCAACATTATGAAGTTTGATTGAAATAACCACAAATAAAAAGTATTTGGAAAACGGCAAAAAGACAAAGGTGCAAGATTGTATACTTCGCATCTTTAATGAGGGAAGAAACTACTATACCATAAAGCATTTTACATGAAGTAATCTAATGAAAAACAACGGAAAAACAAAACTATTGATTTAAAGTTGTTGAATATAAGTAAAGAATGAGTTTATATAAAGTTTATTGCTATATATATATATATATATATATATATATATATATATATATATATTGCCATAAAAAAGCCAGACTACAGTTTGCAAGTGCATATGGGAACAAATATGGTATTGTTTTGAGAAATTTACTCTGGTCTGATGAAACAAAAATTACAACGTTTTGGACATAAGACCATCTTTATGTTGGTAGGAAAAGGGTGAGGCTTGCAAGCAGAAGAACACCCTACCAACCGTGAAGAGTGGGGGTGGTAGCTTCATGATGTGGGGGTGCTTTGCTGCAGGAGAGACTGGTGCACTTCACAAAATAGATGGCATCATGAGAAAGGAAAAATATGTGGATATATTGAAGAAACATCTCAAGACATCAGCCATGAAGTTAAAGCTTGGTCTAAAATAGGTCTTCCAAATGGACAATGACCCCAAGCATACCCCCAAAGTTGTGGCAAAATGGCTTAAGGACAACAAAGTCAAGGTATTGGAGTGGATATCACAATCTCAATCCGATAGAAAATTTGTAGGCAGAACTGAAAAAGCATGTGCGAGCAAGGAGGTCTACAAACTCAGTTACACAAGTTAACTTATTTTGAGAAGCTTGTGGAAGGCTACCCAAAATATTTGACCCAAGTTAAACAATTTAAAGGCGATGCTACCAAATTCTAGCAAAGTGTATATAAACTTCTGTCCCACTGGGAATGTGATGAAAGAAATAAAAGCTGAAATAAATCATTCTCTCTACTATTATTCTGAGATTTCACATTCTTAAAATAAAGTAGTGATCCTATCTGACCTAATGTTTTCTATGATTAAATGACAGGACTTGTGAAAATATGAGTTTAAATGTATTTGGCTCAGGTGTATGTAAACTTCTGACTTCAACTGTATGAGTTACAGTGCATAATGGGAGTGGGCGGTGCTTTTTTGCAGCGATTCTCTTATTGGTCGATCTTTACCTTTTAGGACCATGGGTAGTGTAGTTGTTTCCAGGAATTATGCTATTAATTATTTTTTTTAATTAAGAAGACAAGACACTGAATAATGGCATCAACGGCAGCATTAACAACCTCATTGCTCTCTCGAGGTCTATTTTCAATTGTTTAAGTTGTCAATAATCAATTTCCAGATGGAAAAAATGTATGGGAAATTTAATTCTGGAACCAGACTGTTGCACTCTATTTGCACATAGTGTAAACCGAGATTGCCAAATATAAAAACATGACTAGAAACACATGCATAAAAATGATTGCTGAAATTTTAGACATATAGAACTGCCAATTAACTGAGAATACGATATCAAAAGATACACATTCACAGAGCCTCTTTGTATAATTGCAAATTGGCCTAGTTCAATTATGTATATTTTTGCAAAAGATAGTTGAGGCTCAAGGACACTGTTTTAATTGCAAATTGAGGTCGTTAGGTGTGAAAAAATACATTTTTTAAGGCGCTTCTCTAGTCTCAAGAGGATATAGTAATTTTAACAGATTATATATGAAATGCCTGCTTCCCAGTGGCAAAAACGTCAGGCTGCTGACTCGCATGTTGCCTGCATTTTCACAACAGCAACAGTCGCTATAATAACAACTAATTATTATTCTGCACAGACAATCAAAAGAAAGACACAAACCAGTCCAAACAATTATTCCGCAAACACCACATGTGCCTATGTACTTTCAATACATCCATTTCATTTCCCTTTTCTTACATGAAAACAAAAACATTTCAAAAGCAGTTTAGATTACATGCCTGGGGGGATTTCATGTACAGCACTGCACATCAAAGTTACGCAAGGGGGAATTACGAAGGAACTTCTGCCTTTGGAAACCTGATATAAATCATAATCATTAAAACCGGACTTTGCTTCTGAATTTCAGTTAATTGGGCCTGGAGGATTCAGTTTTTTTACAGTCATTGAGAGTGCAATGCGTGTCGCAATATTTATTTGCACCAGAGACCGAGATGAATCACGCTGACACATTGAAACCCCTCTAATCTGAGCACAATGATAATGACTTGTGCTTTATGGGTAAAATTCACACAAGGGCGTATTGAACTCAAGATTGAATTGGTTGCAATGAACAACCGATTCCCCTTCACTAGGTGTCTTTCTGTAGCAAGGGCATCTCGGCCATCTCTTTTCTCAAGAACCCTGAATTGAGATGCCACTAATTTGTGCATAGAAACTGTCATCATTTAAGAGACAAATCACAATCAAAATGTATTAACAATGTAGAACCAGAATATACAGCTTCTATAATAATATGTACATGGTCATGGATATATAGTTTTCTTGCTACTAAATGCCTAAAATATAAATTTGATGTCACTATCCTTGTAAACTTTGGCAAATCCAGTTATTAGTTCTTTCTCAAAAGTGCCCATTGTATCAACACGGTACATTCTTAACGCTATTTTTTTTTTTTTTTTAGCAGACTTATTAAAAAAACCTGTGTGCTCTTACTCCTGGCAGTTTCATAAAGCCAGCCAATCAGAACTGCAGATTTTATCTAATGCTTAGTGTGGATATATATGCATGTAAATTTACATGCAAATATATATTTTTCATTTACATTTACATTTATTCATTTTGCAGACGCTTTTATCCAAATTGACTTACAAATTATGAGAACAATTGAAGCGATTCATCCAACAAAAAGGGCAACAATATAATAAGTGCTGTAATACAAGTCTCACATAGCTTAGCACATTTTTTTTTTTTTTAAAGAACATGAAGGTAATGCGTAAGTATGAATGAGTTATGCGTTCATGAAAAAGATTTGTCTTTAACTGTTTTTTGAAAGAGACTAAAGCTGCTCAGGTGTAATTAGGCTGGTTATTCCATCAGCGGGTAACAGTCAAGATAAAGGTACGGGACAGTGATTTTGTACCTCTATGAGATGGCACCATAAGGCGCCGTTCATCCACAGAACACAGGTTTCTGGAGGGCACATAAATCTGAAGTAGTGAGTTTAGATAGAGGGTTGCGGAGCGAGTGGTTGTTCTGTAACTTAACGCGAGCAACAATTGGCAGCCAGCGCATTTTGATGAAGAGAGGCGTGACATGCACTCCCTTGTGCTCGTTGAAGACCACTCTCACTGCTGTATTCTGTGTCAATTACAGAGGTTCGGCAGTACATGCTGGAATGACTGCCAGAAGAACATTTCAATAGTCCAGCCCGGATAGCACAAGAGCTTGGACAAGGAGTTGTGTAGCATGCTCCAATAGGAAGGGCCTGATATTCCTAATGTTGTACAAGGCAAATCTGCATGAATTTCTGTGAAATTTAACATCATAAAACACAACTCCAAGATTTCTGGCTGTCCTGGTTGGTGTAATCATTGAAGAATCTAGATGAATGGTGAAGTTGTGATGTATTGCTGGGTTCGCTGGAAGCATGAGCAGCTCTGTCTTATGGCACTTTTCCACTACACATTATGGTTCGACTCGCCTCAACTCTACTCGCTTTACATTTCTGAGCTTGCATTTCTATTGCAGTTTAGTGCCACCTCAACGTGGGTGGGATTATAGGCTGATCGTTATAGTTATGCCACCTCTACTGCCGTGTTATCATATTAAAACACGACACAAACTGACCAAAACAATAACACAACCTCTAGCTGTTAGCTACTAGCTCATTGTGCTGCATAAAGCAGTTGTTGCAATGTGATTTTCCACTAGTGCAACAGTTAAATTGGCCAGATTGTTTTAGAAGCAAGCTTCCAGTAGTTGGTCAACTAAATAAAGTGAAGCTTTCAAGCAGAGTATAGAGTTAACATAACAAACCATACCATTCTCCATTGTGGATCAACGCCAGTCCAGGGCACCCTCCCTCCCATTGCTCGCGGGTTCAGATAGTGTCTATTTGGTCAAACCACTGCCAGTTTTCCTTGATAGTAGTCAATTTAAAAAAAAATGTTTACTTTTCCCTACACTGTTGGTAGGTCCGGTAGTAGCCGTGTGCGGCCAATAGCTGATACACTTCCTGAGAGACTATATCACTTTTTCACTCATCGCTAACAAGTGGACCATCTGCACCTTGTTTATTGACCACAGCGTGGTTTTGTGCACAGCCATTTATTTTTTCACAATTCGAATTTCACGTGAACAAATTATACTGTTATCGCTGTTGCTATCTTTAAAACTAGCGGGTTGATATCGCGTTGAGTCGAGTTGTACCATGCAGTAGAAAAGCCCCATTAGCAAGATTGAGCTGGAGGTGGTGATCTTTCAACCCTCATGAAATGTCTGCTATGCAGGCTGAGATCCGGGCCGCTACCATCGGATCATCAGGCTGGAATGAGAGATAGCATAGCATCAGCATATCAGTGAAAGGAAAAGCCATGTGCCTGAATGATGGATCCTAGTGATGATATGTATATGGAGAAGAGGAACGATCCAAGCACTGAACCCTGAGGCAACCTGGTTGCTTGTTGATGAGACTTAGACACATTTCCCCTGCAAGACACCCTTAAAGACCTAACTGTGAGTTAAGACTTGAACCAGTGGAGTGCAGTTCTTGTGATACCCTTTGTTGTGAGTGTTGTCAGGAGAATCTGGTGGTTAACTGTGTCAAAAGCAGCAGACAGATCTAGCTGGATGAGTATGGATGACTTGGATGCTGCTCTCACCAGTCTCAGAGCTTCAGTAACTGACAGCAGGGCAGAGTAGAGTGTCTGGCTTTAAAGCAGACTGGTTGCTGTTTAGCAGGTTGTTCTAAGTAAGAAAAGATGAAACTTGGTTTAACATGACTCGTTCAAGTGTTTTAGTAACGAATGGGAGGGATACTGGTCTGTAGTTTTCTGAATGTGTAGGGATTAGGGTGGGTTTCTTAAGCAGTGGGATTACCCGAGCCTACTTAAATGCGGTGGGGAAAGGTACCGGTGAGAAGAGATGTATTAATCATGTGAGTGAGGAAAAAGTTTTGGAAAATTTTGTTGTGATAGAATGATGTTTTTGCAGTGGAGACGTTAGCAGAGAAGGAAGAGAGGAGTGACTGATACATACTCAGCAAGATCTTTTGGTTTGCACCATTTCCTCTCCGCTACTCTAAGTTTATATTGATGTTAATGGAGAACATCAGCTAGCCAACTAGACCACAACACTTCACAATTATTTTGGTAACCCAGAAAAGAACTGCTGTCAATGGGCACTTCTTTCAAATTGAGGCTTAAAATGCCTCTAAAGTGCTTTTTGTGGGGTTAAGTGCTTTTTCCGCGGGTCGGCATTGAGGAATTTGAAGTCCGGTTTTCGGTGTGTGATTGCCGAACCAATGTCTCATCACTGACCCTCAACACTGGAGCCCCGCAGGGCTGTGTTCTCAGCCCACTCCTGTATTCCCTTTACACACATGACTGTGTGGTGACACATAGCTCCAATGCCATCATTAAGTTTGCTGACGATACGATGGTGGTACGTCTGATCACTGACAATGATGAAATGGCCTACAGAGAGGAGGTGCACACTCTGACGAACTGGTATCAAGAGCACAACCTCTCCCTCAATGTCAGTAAAACCTAGGAGCTTGTGGTGGACTTCAGGAAGAAAGACAGAGAGCACAGCCCCATCACCATTAATGGAGCACCGGTGGAGAGAGTCAGCAGCTTCAAGTTCCTTGGTGTCCACATTACTGAGGAACTCACATGGTCCGTCCACACTGAGGCCGTTGTGAAGAAGGCTCACCAGTGCCTCTTCTTCCTGAGACAGCTGAGGAAGTTTGGAATGAACCACCACATCCTCACACGGTTCTACACCAGTACTGTAGAGAGCATCCTGACTGGCTGCATCACCGCCTGGTACGGCAATAGCACCGCCCACAACCGCAAAGACCTGCAAAGGGTGGTGCGAACTGCCAGAAACATCATCGGAGGTGAGCTTCCCTCCCTCCAGGATATATACAACAGACGGTGTGTGAAAAAAGCTCGGAGGATTATCAGAGACTCCAGCCACCCAAGTTATGGGCTGCTCTCACTGCTTCCATCAGGCAGGTGGTATTGCAGCATCAGGACCCGCACCAGCCGACTACATGACAGCTTCTTCCCACAAGCAATAAGACTTTTGAACACTTGATCTCTCATGATCAACAATCAGCACTGCACTTTATTAATCTTCATTCTGTCAAATATATTCTCCCCAATTCAATTAGTGTATATATTTTTTTATATACCCTTATCTAGTTTATGTGTATTCTACATTGTGTGTATTGTGTACATTTGATATGTAAATTGTTGTGTAATTATGTGTACATTTGTTATGTAAATTGTGTTGTGTAAATATGTTGTTTATTGTAAAGTGGTTTATGTCTCGTCACTGTCATTACTGCAATGTTGCTCGGAACTGCACACAAGACTTTCACCTACTGTTGCACTCGTGTACACAGTAGTGTGACAATAAAGTGATTTGATTTGATAAAACATACAGTTTCTGAAAGATTATTGGAGATTTGGCGTCTTTAATTATTTATTCGGATCGGTGGATCAGGACGAACTAAGGATTTTGCATAAATTGTGATGTTTCTCGAGTTTCCATCACTGTTATTGCATCTGCTCAAACATAACCTGTTTGCATAGCAGCTGCTGTTGCTAGGTTTTAACTTTTTATGAAGGAATCACAAAAACTCTGATTACAAAAAGCTGTTTTTAATTTCATAATAAAAATGCTTTTATATGAACAAGACCAACATTTAAGATCTAACAGGAAGTCTCCACCACCGTAGAGTATATCGGCTATTTGTGAAAGGAAATGCAAATAAATATAACATGCCGTTCATTTATTTTGAATATAGAAAGTAATTTGGATATTGAATTTGTCAAGTAATATTCTGCCGTGCAAAGGCAAAAGGCCGTAATTCATTTTTGGTCGAAAATTAGTTATTGATATTTTTGAGACATTCAAGACCTCCTTTATCATGTGGAAAAGAATCTTGAGTCAATTTAGTTGTTTTTGTTGAGAAATAATGGGTTGTCTTAACTTCCAAAAGCCCAGGAGAAACCAAGTCAGAACTCCATAACTCCAATTACCGCTCTTTGACTTTGTTTTGGAATGCTCAAATTGAGTTAGGGTACTCTGCCTTTGTTTTTACATAAAAGTTTGCCACATTTAAATTATGGTGTAGCCCATGTACTGTCATACGTCTGTCATTGAAGCAATCTGACACACACGATACCTGAATAAAAGTTTAGTAATCAAATATTGTTGAGTGTCTTTACTGTTGTGTTTAACCCTCTGGGGTCGCGTCCTGCAGGATTTTTTCCTCATAACAGCAGAAACAACTTAAAATACTCCCATCATTTTTGGGCATACAGATAAGTGCAAGACATCATTAGAAACTATAAAGGGTCTACTTTATTTGTGTACACTCACAATAACAAAAAAAAACCTTGTGATTTTGTAAAATAAAGCAAATAAATAGGGTGCGCTTTCAGCCGTCTCTGTCTCCGCGAGCATATTTCTGAAACACGTCACAAAAATTAAGACGAATACTTATCACATAAACATGACATATATGATATGTCTAAAGAAAGCTAAAAATGTCTACATTTAAATAAAATAAATACAATTTAAAACAAATATTCTCCTGCAATATAATCTGTATGAAACATAGCAATGTATAATTTCTCTTGGCTCAGCTAATTAACCTTAATGTGATCACACCAACGCACAGAGGGCGTTTAGAAAGTTCAAAATAACAGCATTTACCTGAAATAGAAGTTCTCTTTACAAAAAGCTTCACTTATGATGCTGCGCTGATAAAAGCGCTTTGGGAACTTTATAACTTTATAACCTCTGCCGGTATAATCATTGGATGCACCTGGGGCAGGGTTATAAATAGATGTGTCACCGGAGCATCGTCAGATCTTTTGTCTTCACATCACTCTGTGTTTGTGTGCTATCACGAGCCTGTCAAACTTTCTTTCCTCTGTTAGAAGTTAGAATCTGTTAGGCAGTGAACCTTTTCTCTTTTCTCTTAAAAAAAAGAAAAAGAAAGAAAAAATTACTGAAAATCAGGGCAAACGATGCGTGTTCCCCTGTCTCTGCTCTATGGCAGAGAGGGACACGCATCAGTTCTGCTTTGTTTGTTTGGGAGAAGAGTATGCTGCTCTCGCGTTGGGGCGGGTGCGAGCATTACGATCTGCTTTCGGGCAAAATGCTTTGCGCTCGCCTTGCTTACTTCTGGGAGTCAGTGCCCACACTTCATTCGTGGGGCTCTCGTATGGATCTGGCTGATCTTTCTTTTTTTCGCTCGCTCTCTCCCCAGATCCAGCTGATTCTCGATAGCCTGAAGTGCACATAATGCAGATCCAGTTAACCTCCAGATTGCTTCAGTTCTGGCCTTTCTGCAGGAAGAACTGTCAGCAGGCACATGCCCCGCCACTCTCAGGGTCTATGTGGCCGCCATTTCGTCTCGCCACGCCTTGATGGACGGCGTGCCATTGGGGAGACATCCTCTACTTGCTCGCTTCATTCATGGAGCTAGGTGACCTAGGCCTCCTGCTAGGACCAGGACCCCTTCATGGGACTTAGCAATAGTCCTTGAGGGTCTGGTTGAGACCCCCTTTTAACCTCTAGAGTCAGCGTCTGACAGACTTCTGACTCTCAAGATGGTTTTTCTTATGGCGATTACCTCTCTAAAGAGAATTGGGGACAAGCTCTGTCTGTCTTGCCAGCCTGTTTAGAGTTTGCCCCAGGAAGGACCAAAGCAATTTTGCACCCTCATCCTGACTACCTGTCACACTCAAAGCCTTCTGCACCCTGCCATTTACAACGCCGGAGCAGGAAAGACTTCATGGACTTTGTCCAGTCCGTGCCCTTCAGACTTATGTCCACTGCACTATCCAGTGGTGTAAGTCAGGGCAACTATTCGTTTGCCATGGGGGCCACAACAGGGGGGCGGCCGCCACCAAGCAGACTATGTCGCATTGGGAGTGGGACGCTATTGCCCTGGCCTACGAGGCACGCGGTCAAGCTGTAGGCATCAGGGCTCACTCTACCAGAGGGGTTGCCTCCTCTGAAGCCATGGCCAGAGGGGTCCCTCTGCAGCATGTTTGTGATGTGTCAGGCTGGTCCTCTCCGTACACATTCATTAGATTCTACAGTTTGGATGTTCATGCCACTCTGGGCTCTTATGTCCTTGAGTCGACATCTCAAGCTCATGTCTGAGCACTTGTGTATGGTGCTCTTGTGAGCACCATACACAACCGTAGAGTGTCCGGACAGCCACAGTGCAGCGGCGTGGGTATTCTCGTTCCCAAAGCGCTTTTCTCAGCGCAGCATCATAAGTGAAGCTTTTTGTAAAGAGAATGTCTCGGGTTACTTAAGTGTAATCCTTGTTCCCTGAAAAAAGCGGAACGAGATGCTGTGCTTCACTGCCGCACTGGGATGCCCGGAACTGCTCTTCAGACAAAATACCTGACGATGCTCTGGTGACGCATCTATTTGTAACCCTGCCCCAGGTGCATCCAATGATTACACCGGCAGAGGTTATAAATTCCAGTCAATGTTCATTGACGTGTTGCACACATATTCACAGCTGGTCACAACTATATGATGTTCCCAAAGCGTTTTTCTCAGCGCAGCATCTCGTTCTGCTTTTTTCAGGGAACAAGGGTTACAGTTAAGTAACCTGAGATGCTTATGTAACATTATACACTGCCGTTCAAAAGTTTGGGGTCAGTAAGACAATTTTTTTTTTGTTTTTGTTTTTGTTTTGAAAGAAGTTTATATTTTTATTCAGCATGTATGCATTTTATTGATCAAAAGTGACAGTAAAGACATCTATAATGTTACAAAAGCTTTCTATTTCAGTTCAAAATACTTGTGGGGATATTGATTGTAATCTAGCACCCAAATCAAAAACATGGACAGTTCTTGATAGTTGTCGGGATATTAGTTTCCCAGTGTTTGGTTCAGTTGTTCTGCAGCACACCTGACACCACCCTTGTTTCTCTTATGGAGTTTCCCCTCGCTCCAGTCACAGCACCACTGCCAGCAGAGCCCACCCAAATCTATGTCTTTTTAAGCCCCCAAATAGGAGGGCTTTCTGGTGTTCACTGCTTCTGAGCAATGTTGTGGAGGATGACGAGTAAGAACACTATGAAACAATAAGAAATTAACAGTATTCCAAGTTCACTTACTTGTACATGATTTATTATCTCTTATTTCAATCCTATGCATTTTAAATGTGTACATGATTTATTATATCTTTGCATTCTATTATTAATTAAATTATTATGTTTCCTCATTAGAAATATCCATATCTTCATATATTCATATTATTCAGTGTCACCTATCTGCAGTCAACTTTTTAGTTTTGCTGCACTCCAATTAAAGATATTCTTTACAGCTATGGAGGTATGTGTCATGTCTAATGTATTAAAAATGCTATCAGAATACAACCAAAGCAGAAGATAGCAGTAAGTACATGGATATAAGTAATTTTAAATCATCCAAAATAAATGCCATGATCACTTGATTTTATACAGGTGTTACTATAATGATTTTGTAAATGGTGATCAGCAAACCAAATATTGATAATGTGGAAGTTACTGCCTTTTGCCTTGGTGTGAATTCTTACTATTTGCAGACAATACAAAGGCAGAGTACAGTAACTTCAAAATAGGGGTCAAAAGTCAAGTTTGAGCTCAAGATTTTTTTTATAGATACATTTCATTACTAAAACATCTAATTGCCAGATTTCCAGTTTCCTACCTATAATACGTTTGGCTGGACAACTAAAAAAAAATTCTCAGTTCCACATTCTAGCGAGTTAAGGTCTTTTGACTTTGTAGGTCAGTATTATAATTCACTTTAAATGGAATATTAATTTAAGCATTACAGACACATATTGCATGTCTGATAATACTTTTTTAGTTTTGTATGTAACATTTCTTAGGCTTTAGAAGTTTGCTAAACATGTGAGGATGTGTATTCATCAACCTGTTACATGTCCAACATAATTATGCAGGCTGTTGAACCAAGTTAAAACGTGTTTTGCCAATATTTTAGAAAGAAACTACATATATTTCTTCAAAGTAAATCATTGATATCCCAATATATTAACGTAAAAGTAAGATTATATATGCAGAAGAATTCCACCAACATGATTTGAAACGAGAAACATCCAGCCTTTCAATTTGGAATGTTTCCATGTCATAAATTACTGGCCTTCAGACAGAACCCCCCACACCAGGCTGTTTCTGTGTAAGGTTACAAGGACCATCAGATTTGCACAACTCTAAGACATTTCATCTTAATCTAGCCTTGCTAAATAATGCTGAAAATCGCTTTGAACTGTGGTAACATTTGTACCTGACAAAAGGATTATAGACCAATGGACCTCTTTAAAATGTGTGTAGCGATGTGCAATCACCCATAATTGATAAAAATAATCTTTAATTCTGTATGATTTATCTCATTCTACTAAGAATGGTAACTATAAGGTTTAACTTGCTAAAATACAATGATGTGTAAAACATGTTACCTACATGTATAACATCCATAAAAAAATGTCATGTTTATTATGTAAGCGTTCACTGGTGTATGAAGAGAAATCTGGTGAAAATGAATATCATGTCTCTTGTACCATTCTCAAAAGCTCTTTTCTCAGCGCAGCATCTTGTTCCGCTTTTTTCAGGGAACAAGGGTTACACTTAAGTAACCTGAGACGCTTATGTAACATTATACACTGATTTATGTTAGAATAGTAATAAAGTTTGTCTTTGTTCAAAGATGATGTGACACTGGTATATTTTGATAAATAATCTCATCCCTGTTTCTGAAAGTTTTTGCTTCTAAACTGTACCTAAATACATGTGATATTATTTTCAATAAGCCATGAGCATAATATCACTACAATAAGTGAATTAATCATAATTCAAATATTAAAGCTAATTCCTTACTATAGAAATTGTGAGCTGATACAACTAGACATTGTATTATGATTTCAATGGTGGAGAATCTATTAAGACAAGTAATCTTGTTATTTGTCATTTATCTAATTTATAATGGTTGTCGAATGCGATTAATTCCGTTATACATTTCCTTACTGAGTAAGGACAGTTTAATTTAGTTCATAGTTCATATTTAGAGTCTAAATTCCCTTATAAATGTAGCATACGTGCAAATGACCCTACATATAATAGTGGTAAAATGCGTGCAAAATTTTAACTGACCCTGTCCACATCTCTAAATTATATATGTAATACCCTACATAAATCTCAGAGGTGGGTAGAGTAGCCAAAAATAATTTTACTCAATTAAAAGTACAATTACTTCAAAAACGTAATTACTCAAGTAGAATTAAAAGTACTAACATAAATAATTTCTTGAGTAAGAGTAAGAAAGTATCCAATTAAAAGAGTACTCAAGTAGTGAGTAACTCGTTACTTTCACAAATGACATAGACGTTTACTCCCTTATGTTCCATTACATAATACACATTTACTACAGAATTATTATTATTATTATTATTAATGTTGTTCCAAACCCATATGACTTTCTTTCTTCCATGCAACACAATAAGGAGATATTAGACAGAATGTTTGCCTGAGTCACTATTTACTTTCAGTGAATCTTTATATATATTGATAGTGAATGGTGATCGAGACTGTCAGTCCCTAACAATCTGTCTAATATATTTGGTGTTCAACATAATACAAAGCCTCACACTGGTTTGGAACAACATGAGGGTAGAGAAATTATGACAGAATATTAAATTATGGGTGAGCTTTAAAGAGATAGTTTACTTAAAAATTACAATTCTCTCATCATTTACTCACCCTCATGCCATCCCAGATGTGCATGACTTCCTTTCTTCTGCAGAACACAAATTCAGATTTTTAAAAAGAATATCTCAGCTCTGTAGGCCAAAATCTTGATGCTCCAAAAAGCACATAAAGGCAGTATAAAAGTAATTCATAAGACTCCAATGGTTCAATCCATGTTTTCAGACATGATATGATAAGTGTGGGTGAGAAACAGATCAATATTTGTCATTTTTTCTAGACAGCAGGAGGAGATATGCAGAGAAGAATGTGAATCACCAAAAACACAAGAAGAATGTAAAAGTGATCTGTTTCTCATCCACACCTATCACATCGCTTCTGAAGATACTGATTTAACCACTAGAGTCTTATGGATTATTTTGATTTTGACTTATGTTTGTTTGTTTAGCTTTAGAATGTTGCCACCCATTTACTTGCATTGTATGGACCTACAGAGCTGAGAAATTCTTCTAAAAATCTTCATTTAAGTTCAGCAGAAGAAAGAAAGTCATAAACATCTGGGGTTTCTTGAGGTTGAGTAAATAATGAGAATTGTATTTTTTGGGTGAACTAACCCTTTAAGGGCTCGTGTCAGATCTGGATGAATTTGTCAATAAGAAGAGAGGTTTGGAAACATTTCTAGTAATTATTACAGTGAAAACGTTAACAGACATTATATATAATTCTGAAATATAATGCCTTCTTTTGCTATTTCATAGTCAAGTCAATTTCAAGTCAATTTTATTTGTATAGCGCCTTTCACAACACACATCGTTTCAAAGCAGCTTAACAGAAGATCAGGCATTAACAGAAGATAAAACTGTTATGTCTATAATGTCAATGAATCATCATTGTGTAATTAGATAATATACATTTTTTATTTGTGTTTAAATATAAGTAATTAAATAATAATTGCATTAATAACCTCAGTGAGTAAGCCGAAGACGACTGTGGCAAGGAACACAAAACCAACAAACATGGATTGAGGCAGAATATTTTGTTAGATAAAAACATGTTGTGAATTTTGGAAATTATTACATCTATCTTTTTTCAAAACATGTTGACTTTTGGACTTTACAACGCTCTGGATTTATTGGAAATGTTTGAACACGAATCGGAAACAATCCTATGCAGCCACCAGTGGAATCAAAATCCATGAATAAATGAATCTGTTATATTAATAATAAACACCAGGACACGAAATTTTAATTCTAATGAATCTGAACATTTATTAATTCATCGACAACCACAGAACCTGCTATTGTAGCTAATTACAGATACAAATTTGATTGTTTATATTCTATTAGTTTCTTTGTAAAATAAAAACAAATCTTAGGATACAATAGCTTATAAAAACATCACCAATGTGTATTTCAATGCATAATAAAAACCTTAGACATGTATGAAACACATATAGGCCTAACCCAAAATGGCCAAAACAGTTAATAAAGAATATGAACATTCGCTAAACTGTGGGAAAACAAACTGATTTAGAAAGCAATATTTGTTTTACACTGAGAAAAAAGATCATGCTATAAAACTATAATGAAAATATTATGCTGTAAAATCCTTATGAACGAATTTTTGTTTGATTGGGGGGAAAACACCGCACATCATTTACTGACGATTGTGGATCGATTACTCGCATTCCATTTCAAGAGCATAGTCTATCAATAGATGCAGGCAGAGATCAGGGATGTGAAACGCAGTTCAACCTGGCCGGTAATTTCGGTGAGGTTCGGTGTGGTCCATCCTAAGTCCAAGATTCAGACAATGCCATATGAAGTATCCCATGTCTTATGGTTGGAGTTGGCATCAGTTCATCCTCTGGAGTCCATTATAATAGACTGAAGTGATGTATGGCTGGCACCGGCTGCATTTAGTCATCATCACACAGCGACAAATAGCAGTGGAGTCCAACATGAAGCAGGAATGGAGCTGGATCCAGCCGGTTCTGGTGACCTCAGTATAGGAGTCCTGAGGTTGAGACAAGGAAACAAATAAAATAATATGCGTAAGCGTAGATACCATTAAATTTATTGCAGAGTTATAGATCATGATCAATCTGGTTTCTGGTTCCAGCAGACTAAACTAAAGCAGGGCTGAAGGATAAATTAGGTGTGTGCCTGGCTAAATAGATGAGTCTTTAGCCTAGACTTAAACTGAGGGAGTGTGTCTGCATCTCGAACAGTGTTAGGGAGACTATTCCATAGTTTAGGAGCCAAATATGAAAAGGATCTACTTCCTTTTGTGGATTTTGATATTCTAGGAACTATTATCAGGCCAGAATTTTGCGATCATAATGATCGTGCTGGAATATAGAGTGATAGAAAATAAAAGTACTGTGGAGCTAGACCATTCAAAGCTTTGTACGTAGTTAACTGAATTTTAAATTGAATACAAAATTTAACAGGTAGCCAATGTAACAATGAAATGGGGCTAATATGATCAGATTTCTTGGTTCTCGTTTGCACTCTGGCTGCTGCATTTTGAACCAATTGAAGTTTATTTATTGATCTTGCTGGACATCCACCAAGTAATGCATTACAATAATCTAGTCTAGATGTCATGAGCGCATTATTTAGTTTTTAGGCATCAGCAACAGAGAGCATGTGCCGTAATTTAGCAATATTTCTTTGATTTTCAAGGGACAGATTGGTATCAAATATAACACCTAAGTTCTTCACTGTTGAAGATGATGTAACAGTACACCCATTGAGAGTCAAATTATATTTTAGTTTTTTGGTCCAATAATTAATCCTCTGTTTTGTCAGAATTGAGTTGAAGGAAATTTCTGGCCAAATCTTTTATTTAATTGATACACTCTGCTAATTTGGAGAATTGTGAAATCTCATCAGGTTTTGAAGAAATATAAAGTTGTGTATCATCGGCATAACAGTGGAAAATTATTCCACAATTCCTGATAATATCTCCCAGGGGAAGCATATACAAGGAGAAAAGCAGAGGCCCTAAATCTGATGGTGGCACTCCATACTTTACTCATTTACATACACAAAGTGGTAGCGGTCTGCTAAATAGGACCTAAACCAAGCTAATGCAACTCCACAAATACCAACATAATTATCTTGCCTATTCAAGAGAATGTCGTGATCTATTGTGAATGCAGCACTAAGATCTAAAAGCACTAGAAGAGAAATGCAGCCGCGATCAGATGATAAGAGCAAGTCATTTGTAACTCTGATAAGTGCGGTCTCTGTACTGTGATGAGGCCTAAATACTGACTGAAATTCTTTGTATATACTATTTCTCTGTAGAAATTAATATATTTGAGAGGATACTACCTTTTCTAGTATTTTCTACATAAACATGAGATTTGAAATCGGTCTATAATTAGCCAGTTCTCCAGGATCAAGGTGTGGGGTTTACTGGAAGATTTATTAGTGAAGCTATCTTTAGTGGTCGAAATAATAGTTCTACCTGAACGATAGCGTGGTGTAGATTGAGTAACGTTAGCTGATTGCAGCATACAAGAGACGAGGTAATGATCTGAGATGTCATCGCTCTGTTGTTGAATTTCTATATTATCAACATCAACTCCATATGACAGAATTAAATCTAGCGAATGATTATGGCGATGAGTTGCTCCTGTTACATTTTGTCTGACTCCAAGAGAGTTGAGAATAGTGATAAATGCTAATCCCAACGTGTCATTTTCATTATCTACGTGAAGTCACCAACAATTAAAGCTCTATCTACAGTACCTATCTGATAAAAAATTAGCAAATTCACCAAGGAAATCAGAATAAGGCCCGGGTGATCTATACACTGTAGCAAGGGTAAAAGACGACATCGTTTTTTTATTTATATCTGACAGTGTCACATGAAGCATTATTAGTTAAAAAGACTTACATTTATTTCCTGTCCTCTGAGTAACACCAAAAACTACACTGTAAATTGTAGCAACACCTCCCCCTCAACCCTTCAGATGAGGTTCATGTTTATAACAATAACATAGGGGAGTAGATTAATTTAAACTAAAATATTCATCCAGTTTAAGAGAGGTTTCAGTCAAACAGAGCGCATCCAAATTATGATCTGTAATAATTTCATTGACCTTAATAAAAATTTTCTAAATGATTTAGTGAGGGTTTTACTTGAGTGAGAGTAAAATTACCCACTTTAAACCTACTCTAAAAGTAAAACTTTCCCCAAAAAGTTACTCAAGTAAATGTAACAGAGTAAATGTTGTGCGTTACTACCCATCTCTGGTAATTCTTAACAAATTATCAATTCAGCGCTGTCCATTTCCACCATTGAAAGCTGCTTTGAAAAACCTGGAAGCATAGTTGCCTACTGTGTTTTTGAGTGCAATATGCATCATATGGTCAGTAAATGGACTGTGGATGGTCTGTGGACATGCCGTCTGAGGTTGAGACTACAAGAAACCTTTGGAAGTTTGAATAACCATGATTGTAACCACCATAGACATTGAGTGTGGCACATCCCCTCCATTATCCAGATGATTAGTTGATCCATTTGGGTTTTTCAATCACTGATTATCAAATTTTGTAAATTTTTCAGCCTGATGTCACGATAATTCTTCACATAGTGTGAGGTGCAAAATTTCTATCAATTACAACGACCAATGTGAGATGCTTCCCACGTGTCCTTGTAGTTCCCAATGTGGCATTTGCTCCAAATTAATCCAAAACTGTATTTTCATAATTTAACTCCTAACCTAACCCCAAACCCAAATCTTATCTCTAAACTTAATCATAGAGTGTAACACATTACCCTACACTGAGCCTAAACATAAGCATGATATATTAATGTTAAAAGCCTTGCTGTATAATACGGACGAAAGCCGTGTCATTCATTAACGTTAATCGTTCATTAACGTGTTGTGTGATTAGTTGGAGAATACGTTTTATATTTCATATGAAATGTAGACTAAATGTGACGAATTCTCTTGAGACTTTGTTCAATATTTGGTTTCATCATTGTCAATACCAAATGCAACATGGACATTCATACCGTAGAAGTACAACCAACATCAATAAGAGCTTTCCTTTATTATCATTCAGTCTTTACACAGTGCTAAGTGCTTCCCTTAGAGGCTACTTTTTGATAGAAAAACACTAATAGCACAAAGTGTAATTAAAAGTGTGATGAGGCATTTAGAATCCAGTGGGGTGAATTGACTTTCTGTGCTCACAGCACAATCCCTCTCATTCCCTGCTGTCCAGGAATCTGTAGGCCACCCATTGGCTGTCTCGGCATTCGCTATGGAGTAACACTATTGAGTACATGATGTTCTCTCTGTATAAAATTAAACAAATCTGGCCTAGGAGACAGCCACCTGTCCAAAAGAACATAAAAATCCCCCTGGGATCTCCATTCCTGAGAAGACCTTAATCTTTATGTATCTAACTCCCATGAAGTCATAATCCCTTCTGCTGTATTTGCCCTCTCGCAAAGGACTTGGAAGAACTTGTGCTTCTGGAGGTTGGTTGGATCCATCTGAACTTTCAATCTAAAATTAAATCTTTGCCAGTAAATTAAATGTATGTGACAATCGGAGGCCATCAACTCATGAGTTATTAGCATAAATCAACAATTGAAGCCTGTTCATTAGTTTTTGTAATTATTGTTCAACAGTGGAATTTGCAGGGAGGAAGCACATGCTTTGCTTGTTTTTTTCTCAGAAAGGGTACAAACTAAGACAGATTATACAACAGATGCTTCCAGAACTCTAATTTGACAGGACAAGTGGCTTCCAAGAGTGCTGTTATTTAATATTTCCATTACTCCACTTGTCAATGTTCGCTAAACAGAACACTATGAGGAGATGAGATGGCCTACTCATATACATATGATCAAATAGGAGAAATCATAATGCATGTAGTCCTGCCTTACAATTAAAAGAGCAAACTACCATTTTTAAAAATGAAACATTTAAAAGAGTATTTTTTTTTCTGGGATTTGAGCTAAAGGAGCACATTTTATGATACCATAATTGTTAGATTATATTTCAGATTTAAACTATGTAATTTGATTTTGACCAACAGCTATGGAATAAGTAATTTAGAAAAGAGTTGCATTCGGATGACTGAAAATTGCTTCCCGGAGGCATTATAAATATGGCAGCGGCATGACCGGACATGACTTAGAGGCACTTTGGCTTTTTGTAAAACAAATTTTGTTTGCAGGGCAAACAAACACAACTTATTGGGACTAAAATGTAAGTTACTTATTTTTAGGTATGCTTAATTACGCACTATTACACATACAAATCATGCAACCTATGCCTACAGCGAATATTGCTGAACCCTTTAAACAGGGCCAGGATTATGCTATTTGTGAACAGTTCATGGAGACACACATAGTCATATGGGCACTTTTAACAGAACTCTCACTTTTGCATTTAAGAAGAGTGATCTCACAATGAAATCGGAAACTGTAGGTTGACTTTTCTTTAGCTAAAATCAGTCTGTGCTTCATGAAATGTGAAACACTTCCCCCATTGGCCAGAGTGTTAAGTGTTGTTTGGCATTGTGCAAGTGTGAGATCAACTTTCAGGGTGTAATTTCCACAGAGTGGCACCAAGTGTGAGTTGTGAAGCGAGTAGTTTTCAGCTGTTCAGGCTGTAATATAGTGAAGAGGAATGCATATTTAATAAACTGAACCCCCTAAACCCAAAGCAAAGCCTAAATCTAACCATCAGAGGAGTATAAATGTAATGTTAAAGAGGGAAAATGCAACTTCTGAATCGTGCTTGTCACTGATTATGTAAATGTGATTAGTTACTGGTTTCAAGGAGGAAACATATCCTCATTTAAACCAGCAAGTAATCATATATTTATTTATAAAAAATAAAAATAAAAATATGTAAATGTGATTACTTACTGGTTTCAAGAAGGAAACATATCCTCATTTAAACCAGCAAGTAATCATATATTTATTTATAGAAAATAAAAATAAAAATATGTAAATGTGATTACTTACTGGGTTCAAGGAGTAAACATATCCTCATTGAAACCAGCAAGTAATCATATATTTATTTATTTATAAAAAAATAAATAAAAAAAAACTTAAGATATGGAATGATCCATATTGCAAATTAGTGTGGTAATTGAAGAATGAAGAATATGCCATTCATTTTGTTGCCATAACACCACAGTTAGAATGATTTTTGAAAGTTAGATAGATAGAGAAGATGGCGCTGTGAATGGCTGCCTTGGTTTGGAACTCTTAATTTTTTTTTTGTTTGTCCAGTGTTTAGTAATCTTTTTCCAGTCAGGTTTACCAGGGACGAACGGCTGAACATTCAGCAGCATATACCTGTCAACCTTTTCCCGGTATTTGAATATTCAGACATTCTAGTTGGAGGTGCAGCTGTATTGTTTAAACGCGCTGAGACGCAGATGAGGGAGACAAGCTGGTGTGCTGGTGAATGTCCGTCGGCGCGGCTTTCGTACTGCACTGCCGAGCATTCCTCTAGCGAACCTCCACTCTCTTCCACAAAAAACAAATGAACTACATCTCCTTACACATACAAATAAGGGCTTTTCAAACTCTGCTGCCTTGTGCTTCACAGAAACCTGGCTGAGTGAAGCCATTCCGGACAGTTCATTACATCTGCAGTGCTTTCAGCTGTTCAGAGCGGATCGCATCGCGGAGTTAACGGGGAAAACGAGAGGAGGTGGAACATGCTTTTACATCAATGAAAGTTGGTATACAGTTGTAACAATGTTAAAGAGGATGTGGTGTCCTAATTTGGAAGCACTCTTTATTAACTGTAAGCCATTTTTCTCACCATAGGAGTTTTCCTTGTTCATTCTGGTGTGTGTATATTGTGGTAAACACGTGTGCTGCAACAGCTGACTGATCAAATCACAGACACAGAACAACAATACCCGGACACTGTTATTATTATTCTTGGGGATTTTAACAAAGTTAATCTCATATGTGAACTGCCCAAATACAAACAGCAAATTACATACCCCACCAGAGACAGAAATATACTGTTACACAACAATAAAGGATGCATATCGCTCTGTCCCTAGAGCAGCTTTGGGATTCTCTGATCACTGTATGGTTCAACTAAAATCAACCAAGCCAGTAGTTAGGACTGTACAGAGATGACCAATGAAGCAGAGCGGGAACTAAAATCTTGCTTAGACTGCACTGATTGGAGTGTTTTTGAAGCTGCAGCCATAGACCTGGACAAGCTCACAGATACTGTTACATCATATATCAATTTCTGTGAGGATATGTGCATTCCTACTAGGATTATTTATCATTCATTAATGATAAACCACGGTTTACAGGAAAACACAGACAGCTTAGTCATGCCAACGAGGATGCTTACAGGGGTGGGGATTAAGTCTTCTGGTATACTCAGGCCAAAAACACACTGAAAAGGGAAATCAGAGTGGCTAAAAGAAGTTACTCTGAGAAGCTGGAAAACAAGTTTTCAGCTAACGACCCTGCATCAGTGTTGAGTTGCATGAAACAACTCACAAATTACAGGACTCCTACCCCCAACCCTGTGGTGGACAACAACTGGCTGACGACTTGAATGTATTCTACTGATTTTAAAGGACCAATCCCACACCCAACACCCACTCTGAACTTCATGTCACACAAACACCAACACCTCCTGCAAACCCCCTCCTCCCCCCTCCTGCTACTCAACCTACACATAGTGAAGATGATGTGTGCCTGTTTTTTTGGAAACAAAAGACGAGGAAGGCTTCAGGCCCAGACAGTGTCTCACCAGCATGTCTTCGATCTTGTGTTAAACAACTGCCCCCCTTCTTCACACAGATCTTCAATAGATCACTGGAGCAGTGTGAAGCTCCATGCTGCTTCAAACGCTCAATCATTATCCCTGTACCAAAATCACTGGATTTATGACTACAGACCTGTCGCTCTGACATCTGTGGTCATGAAGTTATTTGAGAGACTGGTGTTGGCCCACCTGAAGAACATCACTGGACCCTTTCTAGATCCCCTCCAATTTGCTTATCGAGCAAACAGGTCTGTGGATGATACAGTCAACATTGGATTGCATCGTATCCTGCAACATCTGGACAGACCAGGGACACATGCAAGGATCCTTTTTGTGGACTTTAGTTTGGCTTTCTACATCATCATCCCAGCTATACTCCAGAACAAATTACACCAAATCTCTGTTCCCATGTCTATCTGCCAGTGGATCACCAGCTTTCTGACAATCAGGCAGCATCTTGTGAGACAGGGGAAATTCACATCTGGCACCTGTTCAATCAGCACTGGTGCCCCCCCAGGGATGTGTGCTCTCCCCACTATTCTTCTCCCTTTACACCAATGACTGCATCGCCAACGACCCATCTGTCAAGCTCCTGAAGTTTTCAGATGACACCACTGTCATTGGCCTCATCCGAGATGATGATGAGTCTGCATACAGAAGGGAGGCTGAACGGCTGGCTGTCTGGTGCATTCAAAACAACCTTGAGCTGAACATGCTCAAAACGGTGGAGATGATTGTGGACTTTCATAGGAACACCCCAACACTGACCCCCTCACTATTCTAAACAGCACTGTGGCAGCAGTGGAGTCATTCAGGTTCCTGGGCACTACCATCTCACAGGACCTGAAGTGGGAGACACACATTGACTCCAATGTGAAAATTCCTTCCCACTACCTTTTTTAACTGTTGCCTTCTGGCCGACGCTTCAGAGCTCTGAGTACCAGAACTGTCAGGCACAGGAACAGTTTTTTCCCTCAGGCTATCCATCTCATGAACAGTTAAAATTGCCACATTTAGCAACAATTATGTGCAACACACTGTTTAGTCTTTTCTATATTATCCAACACATCTACCTCTTCTGCCATTTCATTCCTCAGGGGAAAAAATTGCACTGTACATAACAGATTTGTATTTTGCACTGTACATAACAGATAACATATTTGTATTAGAATTGCACTATGTATATGTATGTGTGTATCTATGTATATGTGTATTTTTTATTATTATCTATGTCTTGCTGCTGTTTTTGTATTGTTTTTGTATTGCTGTGCACTAGAAGCTCCTGTCACCAAGACAAATTCCATGTATGTGTAAGCTTACTTGGCAATAAAGCTGATTCTGATTTTCAAAATAAATTCATGAATTGAAACATGATCTCTACAAAATGTCAGAATAAACATCTCATGTCTTTTCCTAGTACTTGCTGTCATCTTGTGGAATTAATTAACCCTTTTTGAAGGGACACAGAGCAAACAGTACCTGAATCACAGACTTTCAAAGACAGGATAAAATAAATGTAGGTTCATCATAAGACTGTAAACAATATTGTTTAATAATTATTATGGAAAATTATGATTTTTATTTTATTTTTTACTTTGGCTTGTTTCTTTAATGAGACCAATATTTGGCAAATACTCCACTGCATGTGTGTATATTAATGTGAGCTTTTAAATTTGGGTGTGAAAAATTGCAGGCAGCCAAAAATATGCAGCAGGGCTAAAGGGGTTAACTAGTCTTAAGAGTAGCATTAAATGGATTAGTTTCAGTAAGTTACTCTCCAACAACCAATTACTGCATGTGTTTTACTGTGCAAATGACAGCATGAGAGAAAGAGTGAAAGAAGTGCTAAAAGTTGCAGTATTCCCCCATTTGCTGTCTTCTCACTGACAAAGTGTGTAATATTGTTTTCAGTGCCACAAACACCCACACAGAGAATGAAAGAAAATCAAAGTTTACGCTTCTTTTTTCCTTCTCGCATCTAAGCAGATTACCTTTTCCCATCCACCCATCCAAACCTATATCACCAGCTTCCTCCATGTAAAGCTATGTTTATCTGGGAAATTTCACACAAAAGGTTGGAATGTCACAGTCAATATGTCACAGTGTGCGCTGGGCACTAGAAAGGCATATATGACCCTCAGGCAGTGAACTGGAGCAGTCTCATGATGATGGATGTGTTGTGAAAAATAAGATGTGCCAACTCTATATATGATGACAGTTGGCCATTGGTTTGCCTAGGTTTCACATGGCAGGCCTGGTTGGTAAGGCCTCTACTCTGAACCTGCTGCGCTGATTGCGCCCTGATTCAACCCAAATCAGTTTTGTTGTAAAGTCACAAAGCTATAGAATGTGGCAGAGCGGTCATAAATTAGCATTTTAAAGTCTTGGGGTGGGGGTCTGCACTTGTTTCTTTCTTTCTTTTTTAATGTTCTCTCCTGCACTTTCTGTTACTTCTTGCAATGCTCAAAAAAGAACATGACGAATTTCAACTGATATGATTTCATGCTAAGGGATCTTTGTGGGGATGGAGAGAATTGAAGTAATCCATCTGAGACCTAAGCATTTATATGGATGCATTTCCAGGTTTCCTCTGAAAAGTGCTTTTAGGAAGCCACTGGTTAATTTTAGAAAACAAGGGGTTTTAAAGGTTGGAAAATGTCACCACTTTTTATGGTGAAATTATACAAGTACACATACTTTGATTTTCTTGTGCAGCATTCCTTGCAAGCTAAGATGCTGAAATATGGACATGTTCCTCTCAGAGCAGTCCTCTAACACTCTTTAAAGTTTCATGATCTGGGAATATTCCTACACCTTACTGACCCCCCTGTAATAGTACCTGAAAATGCATATTTATAGAGCTACCACACAGTTGCATTGACCTTTATCAAAGCCTTTCCAGCAAACTAGAAGGCTGAAATGTCAGCATGTTCATCTCAGAGCTACCCAGCTTAAACCCCCCCACCCCACCCCCCTTCCCCAAAGTTTAATTTGGCTATGTTCCATATATATATATTCAGTGATGACGTTGTCCTACAGGCCTTGGAGGGGAATAACGGGCGGTCCTCCATGTATTCATGGACCACCCCACCGTCCAGGGTAGTGAGAGCGGATGAGCGAGGAGGTCAATTCTGGGTAGTAAAAGGTGCCCTCCCGGAACTCGTCAGCTCGTCATGCACTTCCGGTAAGAAAGGTACCGTGGTGGGGCGTGGCTATGAGCGGCGCCCTGGCCCGAGGAACCGATCAAGTAGCCATGAGGGGGGGACGGAGATTTTGCAGTCCATCTCACGCTCACGGCGGCCCGGGAAAGCATAGCGGACATTCATGCGTCAGGCTCGGACTGGGTGAGCAGACCCGAAGGTGGCAGCCCAGACGAGTCATCAGCATCAGACGCCGCTCCGACGCTCTACGATGCAGTGGCGAAATCGTCATCCAATTCCAGGGGCTCGAAGGAGAATGCCGGCTGGCCGCGAGGCGAGCCACCCTCATCCTGAGCTCGGACGGAAGCAAGCAAGCATGCTGAGTGGTTTGTGGGGTTTTACCCGGCGAAACCAAGCCCAACGTCATCCCCGAACCGCCTTCAATGCCATCCAGGTCACCCTCAATCCCGTAGGAAGATGGAACGACGCGGGGGTTGGCTGAAGTGGCTTTCTCTCGAGAGAAACGAAAGCCATGACCGCAATGTTGCCATGGCTATGTTCTCGCACTGAGAACATGAACCAATCATAAAACGCTGCCTACGTGTGTTCGCAGCCCAGGCAAACGAGGAAGCTTTTTATAACCATCAGAAGTAGAGAGCATCCAGGAAATACACAGAAGCGGAAGGGCATCTTGAAAAAGACGCGTCCTGAAAATTACATTCAATGCTTGCTGTGTATTGCTCTTTTATGATTGTAAACTCAAACTCTTTTAGAGGAAATAAACTCTTTTAGGAGGAGAAACACTCTTTCAGGCAATGAAAGTGCTGTCAAAGTGCCCAGCGGCGTGGACTGCACAGCGTGCAGAGAGGAGAAAGCCACTGGAATTTGCTGTAGATCCATCAGTAGTGCTTAGTAGAGGCAGAGGCCAGTAGAGGTGAGTGGAACAGTGGAACTCAGCTTTGCTGTTGCACAATCGCCTGGCTCCGAAGAAAAAATCTTTCTCACATTCGCTCCCCCGCTCCCCTTTATACACATATGTCTGGGGGCAGGACACGCAAATTCTGTCTGCTAACTTGACATTGGCCTTTTCTCAAGTTCAGAGGTACGTGAGGCTCTCAGAAGAGACCCCTTGTGTCACTACAATCAACACAACGTCGAATGAGTGACAGAAGGGGAACTGCCAGTTTTAAAGCTGAGATACGTGTATATTGTGAAAGTTACATCTCTAGTAGACAGTGACCATGTAGAGTGACTTTCGCATACAGGAAGATTTAAATTGTAAATACGATGCTGCCAAAAAAAAACACAGGAACAAAACAAAACAAAAACTCTGGAACAGAACAAATGTCACATCTATGGGAGTAACAATCAGGGCAGGAACCAGGAACAGAGAAAGTAAACAAAACTTCAAAATAAAAGTCTCTTAAACACCTAGCGATCTCTGGTAGCCAGGAGCAACTTCTGGCACTCCTTAACAAAACACCAAAAAAATAAATAAATAAATAAATGGGAGGAGCTTGTGGACAATCAGGAGGCCAGGGGAGGTGGCCACAGGGCCGGGACTGGGTCAGGAGGCCTGGGAGGCGGCCATAGGGCCGGGACTGGGTCAGGAGGCCTGGGGAGGCAGACACAGGGTTGGTACTCGGTCAGGCAGTGGAGCCGCAGGATCCACTGGAGGAGGAGTGGGTGGAGCTGCTGTGAGAGGAGTCTCAGGGAGAGCAGATGTAACCGCTGGAGGAGGAGCCTCTGGGAGAGTGGGCGAAGTCATGGAAGACTCTGAGGGTGGACTCGTGGAAGACACTGAGGCCGGAGTCGTGAAAGACTCTGAGGCCGGAGTCGTGGAAGACTCTGAGGCCAGAGTCACTGTAGTCAGGAGTGCTGGCAGTGACTGGGAAACACCTTCCATGGTCGTGAGCATGGGCAGTTACAGGGGAATAACCTCCGTGGTCGTGAGCATGGGCAGTGACGGAAACGACCTCCATGGTTATGAGCATGGGCAGTGACAGTGGAATTACCTCCATTGTCGTGAGCATGGGCAGTGACATCTGTGTTCGTGAGTACGGGCAGTGAGAAAGGAATGACCTCCGTGGTCGTAAGCATCAGAAGTAGGAGCCCTTTTTCTCTTCCGCTTCCAGACAGCCATGAGCACAGCTGTGAGAGACTCGGAAGGCAGAGCCATGGGAGGCTCGATGAAGGAAGGGAGAGCCATGGGAGGCTCGAAGAGCGTCCCCCGAAAATTCCATTAGGTCTGATGCGGGCGTGAATGCTGACTCTGGGATGGACAAGTCTGGAATGCTGGCTCTGGGACAGACGAGACTTCAAGAACAGACTCGTTGGCCATGGCAGGCATGGGCATTGGCCGTGGCAGGCATTGGACATGTCAGGCATTGGCCGTGGCAAGCATTGGCCGTGGCAGGTGTGGGCATTAGCTTGTTGGCCAAAACACAGGAACAAAACATCACATCCAGGGGGGTAACAGGAAACAACAACAAAAACAAGGGCATTAAATACATTGTGGCAAACAAGGTAAACTAGAAACAGCTGGGAACAATCAGGGCAGGAAACAGGAACAGAGACACAAGCAAAAAAACAAAATTTCAAACTAAAAGTCTCTTAAAGACCTAGTGACCTCTGGTGGCCACTAGGGCAAAAGTCTCAGGTGTTTCAGGTAGAGGCTAATGTCAAAAGAAAATACAAACAGGGTATTAGCTTAACCACCATATACTTCATCACAGACTTAATACATGCTTATAACATTCACAGTATTTTATACATTCAAGCAGTGACATGCACAGACCTTAGAAAGGATATATTAGGGCTGTCGATTTAATGTGTTAATTCAGTGCGATTAATTTTATAAAAAATAACGTGTTAAAAAAATTGACGCATTTAATCGCAATGCCCCTTACTTATTAAAATAATAAGTAAGATCCCTGAGAAATGCAAGCTTGTAGTACCACCTGTTTACTCCAGAGTTTACTTCAGCTGTGTGGCAACGTGCAGTTTATACAGTGAAGAAAACACGTTACGTTCTTGCATTCAAAACACTTGATGGAGCGCAAATTTGAACTAAGGGATCTCAAGATGTGTTCTAAGTATTAAACTATATTTATCTTGACAGTGACCTAAAAAATGTATGTTTACGACGCAACACACCAGAGATGCTACACAAGCATGTCTGACGCAGATGTATATTGACGGGCCATTAAACAAGCCCTCATAATAAATCTCGAACTGACTGAGAAAACTTGCAAAAAGGATTGCTGTGAACTGTATGCCAATGATTGGCTTATGTTCAATAATATGGTAGTAAAAAATATATTGTATTCTAAAGCCGCTTTTTGTATTGTCTTATCAATGATTAACTCTTCTGCCACAAGAAAGTAATGCATTTTGATTATCTGAATATTTCTTATTTTATATATAATATATAATTATTTCATTATTATATATTGAAATTATTGTTATATGAGGGGCTTTCAGCAAATATTTGTATATGCGATTTATCTCGATTAATTAATCGGGACACCATGTAATTAATTCAATAAAAAAAATTAATCGATTGACAGCCCTAATATATATATATATATATATATATATATATATATATATATATATATATATACAAATAATAGCCTATTCTGTTATAATTTTCACAAAAAGCACTATGGTATTACACTTGTTTATTTGTTTATTTTCAAACATGGTCTGTGATAACCCCATGTTTATGACATATGTCAAAGTGAAACCTTGGAATTTTTTTAAGTACCTTAGAGTACCATGACAATATCATGAAATATGAACATTATCAATCATTCAGTACCATGGCATTACTCTGGTAACGTGGTGCACATTGCGAAGGTGTGATGAGAATGTGCGGGTGTGAGGACTCGAAAAGAAAAAGGTTCCTTGAATAACGTTTAACATTCGAGTAAGTGCAGCTGGTAGTTTCTGGTGCGCTCCCTAAGGTATGATGGTGCCCGCCTAGGGAGTTGGTGCTCTACTCAAACTGTGTAATATGTATATAGGGAGGTACTGTGGAAGCCTAATGGTATTTTTCTGAAAGTGATTAGTCTAATGGCTTATTATTTTCAACAAAGCCTATTTGACTTTGGCTGAACCTGACAGCTTCTTCATTGTATGTCAATATTCTATAAAAGGCAAATAAAATGTATATATCTGAAAGCAACGCGACTGCTCCCATTATAATTAAGAAATCTGTCTACACTGCAGGTGTGCGATGTCAGAAATGTAGTAGCAATCGAGTATTATTCTTTTGATGGACTTACGACACAATGGCTTGCACCCCTGCTGCCCCTATTCTGTGCACGTCAGTGCATTCAAGCACTTAAGTTCTTGCTCAAACCACTCAAACAATACACTCTCACAATATTATTTTCATTTCTAACCAGGATATAAGGACCTGTATTAAAAGTTAAAACAATAAAATTCTCATTACACATGCTCACTTAATTGAAAAACACTCTGGGCTATAAATCATTAAATAAGATATGATTAATACTAAATTTACATACCCAGTTCTTGCAAACATGGTCAAACTCCATATGCAATCCATATGCATCCTTCAAAAATAACCGATAATAAACAGTTTTAACATATGACTCTTGTGAACACATATTTAATGCAATTTAACAACAACATTTTGTGTAGAATTTTATATTTACGCAAATAATTATCAAATGATGAGCAAAACTTGGAGCTATCTTACACAATGCATATTCTCACGTCTGCAACACGAGAGTGTGCCGTGAAGTGGGTGTCACAAAAATCAAATTTATGACTAGAGTTCAATTAAATTACATTTCCCCATTTGGCTACATTTATTTGCCTTATTGCTTATTAAAAACAACCTGTGTTGCAATTTTACTACATTGGGCTTTAGAGTTAAAGAGTTAAAAATTAAATTAAAGTCTAATTAATTTTTAACTATTCACCTAATCTAGTGAATAGTCCTATCAACCTGTTAGTTCAAACCCTATCAACATAGCTCATGGCTAAGCTACCAGTATACTTCTGCCTTTATTACTCACTTTGGTTAAGTAGCCTCAGTCTTTCACCTCCTCGTGACTTTATTCAAACTCATTTGCAATTCAGCGGACAACAAGCATTCAGGACCAGGAAGCAAACTATAGCGATGAAATAAAAAAAAACTGCATTTATTTATAGAGAGAAATTTGCATCTCATTTCAAAAGGACCAGCAATGAGAGCACAACAACTAAAATAGGGATGTTATGGTTTGATCGCTTTAAAAACGGCTGCTAGTGTTTAATTAACATAGGTATATTTTTATAGTTTTAATACCCACATACTCAATGCACACACACACAGTTTGTAATGCAGGCAGAGAGAATCTGTACATTTCCATGGCCACCTGGCTCTAGTCCCTCTCTGTGAGAAATTATTCAGTACATGCAATACAGAGATTAAATATATCAAATAAAATGATCCGTTAATTTCATCAGAGCCAAAAGACTAGATTGTGGCCAAACCCGACCAAATACTGGGTCACCTAACAACCTGAACTACAGTACATGACACAGTGGGTTAGTTTCATATAGGTTGTCACCTGCTGGTTGTCAATTTGAGCTGGGAAAGTAAACGAATGCTTGAGCCAAGAGCACCAGCTGTGCTCACAAGACGCTAAAACAAAGGGGGAAAACAAACCATTTCATTTAGTGGTAAGTGGTTCATTTAAAAAAAAAAGTAGGGAAACTAACAGAGCATAGAGCATTTGCTCGATGTCAATTCCTCTTTGTCACATTGTACCATCAGCACAATACACAATTAGAGTGCTTTAATCCCAACCTTTATCAATAAGATGATCACTTATCTCACAATAGCCATTGCCTGTCAGTTTGAACAGGTTCAATTGCAGCATGACTGCATGTATCTCTATTAACAAGCACACCTCTCTCACACTGGCATTTATGCAGGAGGAACATTGCCATTTACACATTGTCTCTCCCACTTGAAGGCTAGAGGCACAAATAAATGCAGTCAGAACTTATGCTTAGTTCTTTCAATCATTTTAAATGACTTTACAGTTTTAAACACATCTTGCCTAGAAGCTAGTTTTATATTTTATTATATTCTTTACATTTTATTCTCTCTGTGTCTGCAATATTGGGGAAGCTACTTTGAAACTGTAGTTTGACAAGCTACAAGCTAATCATAATGTAAAGTAGATAAACGACAGTCAAGCTACTCTTTTGAAAAAGTAGTTACAGTAGATACACTACAAGTTACAATCAAAAAGTAGCTAGCTACATTAAAGCTACTTAATGAGGCAATATTTTTTACAATGTTACAATCAAGCCAATAATATTAATAACAACATTTACACTAATAACATATATTAGTTAACAAATTAATTAATTTTTTTTTTTTTTTTTTTTTAAACATTATATTTATTGAGCTTTTCAATTTAACACAACTGGAGTACAAATGACACCAACAAAACAACAATAGTGAAAAGAAGAAGAAATAAAAACATAGCTCATCAATACAGAAATGTCACAGACAGTTATGTGTACAGAGTCAGAAATAAAAAATACTGTAAATATACAAGGGGTGTGAAATTACAAAACTCCTTGTAGTATATTAGGGCTGAGATGGGGCTCTAATTAGTCCAAATATAAAATGTATGTGTTTTTAAACATATTACAAACGGAAGATGTTCCAGTGGAATCAATTAAAAAATAACCTTATGCCACCCTTTAATCGAACCTGACCCTGTTCAACAAAATATTTGTCTTGCAACAAAGGTAAATGTTATATACAGTAATTTCCTATTGGCAGATGTTTTAATGTGTCCGCTTCGGACTCCCAACACCAACGACACAGGGTCAAATTCCAACTGAGTATCAAAAATCTTTTCCATTTCACCCAGTACCAAAGACCAATACCTCTGCAATTTACTACATGACCATACAGTGTGTTAAAGTGCATATTTCAGTTTGACATTTTAAGCACATGAGTGAAAGGGAGTGGTTAAAAAAATGTCTGCAGCTGGGGGAATATGCTATATATGGATCATTTTAAATTGTATTGCTCTTTTACGAATACAAATGGACATCTTTTTAGCATGGGACCAAATTTCATCCCATGTCTCGTCATCAATAGTAAATGATAACTCTTCTTCCCATATAGATTTTACCCTCTGTGTATCATCAGATGATGTAAAACACATAGAACTTTAAAAGAAACTCAGAGAAATCTCCCTGATGTTGAAAACAAAAAGTTATCAATAGAAGATACTTCAGGGTTCTTAATAAGGGTTGTATTATTTGTAATATTGTGTCTTAATTGGAGAAAATGTCTAGGATACGTATGTAACCTCCGTTCCCTGATGGAGGGAACGAGACGTTGTGTCGAAGAAGCGACACTAGGGGTCTCTCTTGAGCGGCGAATATGCCTCTGATCTAGCTTTCTTAGATTGATGTATTTCTAAAAAATGTCTGCATCATCATATTGTTGCTTTCTTAGATTGACGTGTATCTAAAAACTGTCTGCGCCATCATAACGACAGCATTGTTCTCCTGCTATCATTGATCAGCCTCTTGAATCTATTTTAATATAATGGGGTGTGGCGGATGTCCGAGGTTACTCGCCTCTTATGCAGTCAACCTCCCCTACATTCCTTCTATCATTGTTCACTGTCCTCCACTCATTCTGAGTCACATGAGGCTATGCATGAGTTCATTGGGTTATGTGAGGTTATAATGATCACGTGAATATACATTTTGGTTCAACTTTACTCATTTGATATTGAATCCTCTTTTTCATGATTTTCATAAAAAATCTTCTTTTTGTTCAAAATCTCAAATGTATAAGACAGATAATGTTTATGAAAATCCTATGATAGATAATACCCTGAAAGCATAGAGATCAGTTTGTCATCTTGAAGGAAGATCTAAATTAACTTCCTTCTTTATCCCCATACTAAATCATTTTGATTTTGCCCTTGGGATTATGGACGAAGGTTTTAAACATTGTTGTAGCAGAAGGGTATTTGGTTAGGAGATCTTTTCTTGGAAAACAGGTTGATGTAATTTGAGGAATTAGTTCAGAAATACCAACTACCCAAACATAAATGTTTTGTTTCCTGTCTGTCGCTCACTTCGACATTGTGTCGAAGAAACGACACTAGGGGTCTCTCTTGAGTGCCGAATATGCCTCTGATCTATCAAAAAGGCCAATGAGAAGTTGGCAGATAGTATTTGCATACCCCGCCAACGGACATACGGGAGGACACAACGTCTCATGCCCTCCATCAGGGAACGGAGGTTACATATGTAGCCTAGACATTCCCCGTCTGTCGCTCACTTCAACGTTGTGTTGAAGAAGCGACACTAGGGTTCCAATTTAAATCACGCCATGCGCTGAGTCGTGTACGTGTACTGCTGATACAGGAGCGGGCAGGTACTTGACGTGCAAGAGCGACCAGCTGTATCAGACTGCACGTACCCTTCCCCAATGCACCAAAAAAGTCATCGGAATCCTTCTGGTTACCCTAGACAGGGGAACAAGCTGAGCCTAGCCGGGCCTCTTTTCTCTCTATGTTTCTGGCATAGAGCCAAATGGCTGGGGCTCTTACACGCATCGTGGGAAGGAGGTCTTACCCTGTTTCCTGTTCAAAATGTATATTCACATGATCATTATAACCTCACATAACCCAATGAACTCATGCATAGCCTCATGTGACTCAGAATGAGTGGAGGACAGTGAACAATGATAGAAGGAATGTAGGGGAGGTTGACTGCATAAGAGGCGGGGAGTAACCTCGCACATCCGCCACACCCCATTATATTAAAATTGATTCAAGAGGCTGATCAATGATAGAGGGAGAACAATGCTGTCGTTATGATGGCGCAGACAGTTTTTAGATACACGTCAATCTAAGAAAGCAACAATATGATGATGCAGACATTTTTTAGAAATACATCAATCTAAGAAAGCTACAATAAATAAGAGGGGCAACTATACAATAAAAGATAAAGCCCCATAGCATCAGATTAGTTGCTCTCGAGACCAACTCTGTGTGTTGTGGTGTATTGGACTCAAATATTGGAAAGCAATTTCCGATCTGTATTTAATAAAGCAATTGGTCTATATGAAGAATGCAAATAAGGGCTTTTACCTTTTTTTAGTATAAGAGAAATGTTTGCTTCTTTAAGGGTCTTCTTTAACCACAAAATAATAATTAAACCTATCAAGCAACTAATCAACAAGCAAATCTTGAAACTCTTTAAAAGACTCTCAGCAAACCCCATCTGGTCCTGGTGAATTTCCTTTTTTTTTTTACCAATAATAGTGTTAATAATCTCTTGTCTATTAATTGGGCCATTAAGAGCATCTTTCTGAAATTGTTGGGAGATTAATCTGGGAGAAAAAAAATCATCAATTTGTTTAAGATGGTCTCTTGTTAGATCAGATGAATAAATATTTATTTAAAATTCCTTTAAAGTCTTGTTGACATTTCTATTATAATGAATCAACAATATAATATTTCTATTATTGTCTGAATCAACAATAGTCACAATAAATTGGGATGTTACACTTTGTTTTGAAAGATATGCTAGATACGTCCCGACTCGTCCCGATCTCCATGCGCATAAAATCTTTGTCTCAATTATCTTATTTTCTTCTCTGCATCTGCAGTAAGGAGACAATCCAAGGCCAATCTAATTGCCTGTAACTCCTTTAATAAGTCTGCTGAAGGAGAACTATTATAAATGTTTCCTTTATCAAATAACTCAGTATCCAAAGCCCTCTGATTTGCCATTATTTGATGTTTAATAGAGGAAGAATATGAAATAATTAGCCCTCTTGCATAAGCTTTACAGGTTTCCCATAATAATAATGACGGATTATTTATAGATAATGAATTAATAGACTGAAAGGATTTAAATTCAGGAGAAGTAATATAAGAAGGCACTGTCCCTAAGAGTCATAGTATTAAGTCTCCACTGTCTTCGACCACTGCACCGGGCTCCTAAGTAATAAATCCATGGTCATACTAGCATGACCTGAAAGTAAAGATCTCACAAAAGGCAATAATATTATTTAATTTAAATTAGTAAAGGTAAATATGCTGCTGTGTGATCTATTAAGAACAAACCGTCTGAAACATTTTTTGTTGCATAGAACAGAATGGTGTTCTTTTATCATTTTCAAATTTACCCACCCTTGTACCTCTTGTAAAAGTAAACAAACTGTTGTTTCTCACTTTACATAACTATCAGACAATAACCTCTTATCCAAGAGAGCTGTAATAAGCTGCCTGTAGATGGCATTTTGGTTGTGATAGATTTATATTTTAGTTTGTGATACGCCGCTACATAAGAAGGAGAAAGACGCTACATGATTCTGAGCAGCAGCCAGAATATGCTTCAAGTTTGACAGACGTTTGGCTTCTATGCAATAAAGAAGGCTGTTATATATAATCTGACCAACATGATGAGGCGTTTGGTCACACTACACTGCTACTTGCTGGAAAAAGTAGCTCGCTACTGGAAAAGCTACTCTATTTTAAAAGCAGCTAAGCTACTGTCAAGCTACTGAAAAATGTAGTTAAGTTTGTAGCGTCACTAATTGTAGTTAGCAACTCCCCAACACTATGTGTCTGTCTCCCATTCAAATTGCCAAAAGTAACATAGATGACTTCCCATAATGTGAAGTGTATCTGGACTTGTCTTATATGCCAACAATGGATCTGTTCCAAAAGCTAGTAAGCTGCCTTGCTGTCTACTGCATACATAGGCAGCATCCTAACAGATGTAGTGTTCTACAGCGGCAGCAACTCAAGATGACTCACTATTGACATCAAAAGATGCCTAAATTTGCCTGTTCATTGAATATATATATACACTGCTGTGTAAAAGTTTTATGCACTTGTGAAAAACTTTCAAAGTGAGGATTTCTTTAAAAAATAATGATATAAATAGTTTTCATGAATCAGTTAACATTATACAAAGTCCAGTAAACAGGAAAAGCACTAAATCAATATTTGGTGTGACCACTTTTGCCTTCAAAACATCACCACTTCTCCTACTTACACCTGGACACAGTTTTTCTTGGTTGTTAGCAGATAGGATGTTCCAAGCTTCTTGGAGAATTCGCCACAGTTCTTTTATTTTTTAGGCTGTCTCAATTACTTCTGTCTCTTCGTGTAGTCCCAGACTGACTCGATGTTCAGTGGGGGGCTTTTTGAGGGCCATGCCATCTGTTGCAGGGCTTTTTTTTCTTCTATTCTATTCTATTTGCAAAAGGAATGTTTGGGAGTATAAAGTGTATATTTCCTATTGACTCACTAAAGTAGCAAATATAAGTAACCATCTTATGACAAATGTTTTTTTGAAACATCTTTTATATATAAAATATATACGCTTTGGAATTCTTCTACATCCCAGACAACATCAGGACCATGATCATGAACTACTTCCAGGACATGCACATGTGCTTGCACTGAAGAAGTTCATCACTGGCTGGCAACAACTGGAAGTAGGGATTGCAATGGGATGCTCCATTTCCCCCATCCTCTTCGTGGCAGCGTTTGAGGTCATCCTGATCGGGGCAAGGCAAGTGGTGGGTGGGGTCCGGTTGCCTGCAGGCCAGAGGCTCCCACCCCTAAGGAGCTATATGGACGACATCACCTGCCTGCTACGAACCACCCCATGCACATCTAGGCTGCTAAAGAGGCTGGATGAGCTGATCACCTGGGCCAGGATGAAGTTTAACCTGCAGAAGTCAAGGAGCCTCTCATTGCGAAAGGGGGAGAGAAATGACAGACTCACCTTCACCATCAGCGGGGAAGACATCCCCCGCATTGTGGATCAGCCCATCTGAAGCCTAGGAAGACTTTATACATCTGGTCTCTCAGACAAGGATATGCGGAAAATCATCCTTCTGCAGCTGTCAGAAGGCCTATCCAAGATTGACGCAAGCCAGCTACCTGGAAAGTACAAGGTGTGGTGTTATCAGTTCACCCTGTACCCAAGGATGATGTGGCCTCTGAAGCTGTACGAAGTCACCTCATCAGCCGTAAGCCGGATGGAGGCAAAAGCCAACTCCTTCATCCATAAATGGCTTGGCCTACCACGGTGCTTCTCAGCTGCTGGCCTGTATGGATGGAACTCACTCCAGCTACCCTTGAAATCCATCACCCTGGGATATAGGCAGGAGAAGGCAAGGCTGGTAATGGAATTAAGGGACTCCTCCAACAGGACAGTGGCTGATGCAAATGTCAGAGTTGAGACTGGAAGGAAATGGAGGGCCAAGGAGGAGGTGCAGAAGGTGATGGGAAGACTGCAACATCAACAAGTCATGGGCATGGTCCAGACAGGGCGGGCAGGCCTTGGATGGAGCAAGCCACCCATCCCATGGTCCAAGGCAAGCAGGAAGGAGAGGAAGGACCTTGTTGTTGCAGAGGTCACCAGGATTGAGCAGGAGGAGATCAGAGTGAGGTCTGTAGTACAGGGGCAGCAGGGGCGGTGGACAACTTGGGAGGGTGTCACGAGCCGACCAATCAGCTGGGCAGAGTTCTGGAAACTGCCACAGGCTCGGCTCAGTTTCCTCATTAGGGCAACGTACGACACCCTCCCGAGCCCTAAAAACCTCCACCAATGGCTTGGAACAGAGCAATCCTGTGACCTCTGCGGGACCATCAATGCCTCACTCCAGCATATTCTGTCTTAATGTAAAACCGCACTGACACAGGGGCGGCTCAGATGGCGGCACGACCAAGTGCTCAGAAAGCTGGCAGAGGTGCTGGAGAAAAGTCGACAGGAGGCAAACAACCAGAGTCCATCAGAGAGCCGATGCAGGATCCACTTCATTAGGCATGGGGAACACGCAATGCATACCAGCAAGAGACAACCTGCCAAGCTTTTAACACCAGGGGCGGTGTGGAAGATGGAAGTGGACTTGGGAAGGCATCTCCAGTTCCCACAGGAGATATGCAGCACCACCATAAGACCTGACGTGGTGCTGTGGTCTGCAGCTGTGAAGTCAGTAATACTGATTGAGCTGACAGTGCCATGGGAGGAGGGTCTGGAAGCTGCCTATGAGAGAAAGAAGGTGAAGTATGCAGACCTGGTTGCGGAGTGCAGGGAAAGTGGATGGAGTGTGAGGCTGTACCCGGTGGAGGTGGGAGCCAGAGGTTTTGTGGGCAGATCAATATCACGTCTGCTCAAGGACCTGGGACTACAGGGAGTCACAATGAGCAGATCCACCAAAGAGCTCTCTGAAGAAGCTGAGAAAGCAAGCTACTGGCTCTGGCTGAAACGACGAGACGAGGCTTGGGGAGTAACATCAAATTAGGTTTTGCTGCAGGGGGTGTCAGGGAGACGTCCCTGTTTACTGCCCCGCCACCATAAGACGTTCTGGGTTAAGGGGCGAAACGTCAATGAGCGGTGGTCCCCAGCTGAAGACCCTGCAGCAAAACCGTGCGGTATCTGGTCAGGTTTAGGCCTGCCTCAGAGAAAAGGACGCCTCTGCCATACATAGTCCACCAAAGGCACCGTTGGAGGTGCGACAGGCCTAAGGCCCAGCAGAAAGACCATCTCGCTGTAATAAATTATATATATATATATATAACATTTTTATTTATATATGTTTTGGAACAGAGCTAATGTAAGTCAAATGGAATCCTGCAAGTTATATTCACTGCTGTTTTAGCTGGTTTGTTCTACATATGAAGATTGGATGAATATCTGTGCAAAAACTTTTTCCCCCATCTGTGAATGAACCTTTAGTCATCCATTAAATAGAGCAGATGTTGCTATTAGCAGTAACACTGCCAACAATCTCTTTTTTACTGCTAAAAATGAAACACCAACAAAAATAATGCCCAATAAAGAGTTCTGGAATGCGCTTTGGTGCATTAAATGGCCTGGAGCAATGCTGAGGACTGGAAAAGCAGTAAGGACTTTGCACTTGTGGAACCGTAAAAAAAAGACAGAGTAAACAAATCAGAAATTCCATCTTGGACTTAATCTGTTCTTGCAGCCCAAGGCTTGGAGCCCATGCCCCGGGGACCCCCTGCAATCAACTTGCTCTCCCCAGGGAAACCGGCGGTACGAACAAGCAACTGAAAGGAAATCTCAATACACAATCCACACAGACTGATATTGGAGGCATTTACAGTATGCTGGGTATCTTGTGCATTCAAGCATTCATAATAGAAGCACCACAAAGGCAACATTCAGAAGGAAAACAAATCCCACACTACTGATCTGAGACAGGACCTCCTTTATCCACCCAAGTCTTTTACGGATGGACGTTATTTTGAACCTGTAGCGTTTGATTTATTGCGTAAGTGTGCTGTGGAGGATGTGCCGTGCATGTGTTTGTGCAAGTGTTTGGGAAGAAATACTAAGTTTTGGACTGAACTTCTTTCTCTTTATTTAAATTTAAAGGGACAGTTCAGCCAAAAATGACATTGCTATAATAATTTAATCATCCTCATGTTGTTTCAAACCCAAATTATTTTTTTCTTTCATTAAAATGTGCATTTGCCAAAATTGTGCAAATGTTTCACAGGAAAAAGAAGAAAGACCGACATGGGATGATGCCTCTGATAGTGATAGGGATGATACCGATGAGTAAATATCCGCTGTGTTATAATTTAAGGTGATTTTGAGCTGTAAAAAATCTGTTGTAGAATTGTATTTTTTTTTTGGCAGCATTCAAAAATAAGGGGACAGTGTAGCATTTCGAGTCATTTCAGCCAACTTGGGCCAAAGTGTGCTTATATTTGTATCTTTCTGTAATTGCACAGTACCTATTGAAAATGTTGATGTATAAAACATCACAGTTTTGCTAAATTTATAATGTTTATGTTTAATTTTGTTTAATGCCAATCCGTGAAGTTGAAGGATATTTTCTACAAATGTGCCATATTTCATGGTCTACATTCACACTTGAGTATATAATGCACCAAAATCTGTCTCAAGTGTTTAGGTACATGTATAAATGTCAGTTTGAGAGATATTTTGTGTTGCTAAAATGTATATAAATAAAGTTACAAACAAAATCAGAAGCATAAGATTTTCGTTTTTTCCAATTCACAATTATATACATTTATGGATAAAAAAAAAAAAACTGCAGGGTATTTTGCGGAGAACTTTTAACATAAAGTCGATAATGGTATTTTCTTTGCAAAAATTAATTTAAAAAGTAGTGCCCAGGTGTGGGAACGAAAATCATTTTCTAGCCACTTTTTCCTAGTTCACCTTATGGCCTACATGGAACACAAAAGAAGATGTTAGAGATGTACGTCTTTTTTTCATACAATCAAAGTTTTTCAGTTCTTGAATAACATGAGGGTGAGAAATTATGTCTGAGTAAAAATAACAAAAAATTGAATTTACCATGTTGTTTTCTTATATTCTTCTAATATGTTCCTCTGACCTAGTCAAAAGAAATTATTTAACATATTGTTGAAGATGTAACCTTATGTTGTATTATTGTACTAGGTAGACTTCTGTGACATTTTTTTGGAATTATAATCCAACATGATAACATTGTTTCTGTTACTACAACTACAATATGAATATTTCATGTTAAATAAACCACATTTCAGAAACTTCCCTGGCATATATTTTTTTTATACTTTTCTGAAGAAAGATAAACATGAATGATGAGAAGACAATAAATTAAAAGCCGTGAATCAAAATTCACTGATTCGTTATTTTTATAGAGAAGAGGGCCAAGCACTGAGCCCTGAGGTATTCTCTGTGTAGCCTCATCAAAATTGATCAAAAATACACTATTAAGTATAAATTACACATTTGGCTCTTCTTTTAATTCAGTTAACATATATCTAATTTATACCTAGAGTTTCTTGCTACTTTAAGAGTTTCTGTTTAATACCTATTCAAAAATTCCTGTTACAGTATACAAACGCACTCTCTTAAATCACCCAAAGTGACTGGTAGACAGGGAACTGCTATTTGTTAACAAATTCATTATAGACAGACAGCGGGAAGGGTAATTTGTTATATTCATTTTTTTTTTTTTCTTTATAAAAACTGACTTTGAAAAAGACTACAAGCATAAAATGGCTATGGATTATACAGAAACCACACCCAAAAAAGAAAAAGAAAGGTTGTTGCTTCTTGCATTGAAACACATAATTAAAGGGAAATCAGGAGGCAGCATCACACAAAAAGAAGCATAGGTATCGTCATTCAAAAATTGAATGGGTTGAACAGGTTACTGTTGTAACCTCTGTTCCCCTCTGTTGAACAGGTTACTGTTGTAACCTCTGTTCCCCGAGGGAGGGAACGAGACGTTGTGTCGAATGAAGTGACACAAGGGTCTTTCTTGGATGTCGAATCGTACCTCTGAACCTGAGAAAAGGCCAATGTCAAGTTGGCAGACAAAATTTGCATGCCCCGCCCCGGACATAGGGGTATAAAGGCTGTCAGGATTTTGCACTGAGGAGAAAATGAAGCACAGCCATTTACAGTGTTAGGTCTAGTGCTGTGGCAGGAGGGACACAACGTCTCGTTCCCTCCCTATACATACACTAGATCTTTCCCGTTGCACATGGCGCCTCAACCCTGTCAAGAGGCGTCTGTGGACACCACGACACGTCTGGACACGTCGGGACACCTGCTGCAGCAGAAAGCAGAGGTCTGTCCAATGGTTGAAAGTCTGACGGCAGGAAGGGGTGATTGTTACGTGGTGTGTGCCGCGGTGCCATGCCCATTTCGGGACTCGAGTCTGTAGCCAGAGCTGTAGCGGTCTCATATGCATCAACCCGAGCGGCGCGACCGTGGCTAAGGATGCCATATGCCCCAGGAGCCTCTGGAATTGTTTTAGAGGAACCGCTGTGCCAGGCTCGTGAGGCACCTGAGCACTGACTGAGCGCGCTCGTTGGTGAGCCGCGCTGTCATTGAGACTGAGTCTAACTCCATGTCAAGAAAAGAGATGCTCTTATCCGGGTTGAGCTTGCTCTTTTCCCAGTTGACCTGAAGCCCTAGATGGCTGAGGTGCCAGAGCACCTGGTCCCTGTGGGCGCATAGTAACTCTCGAGAATGGGCCAGGATGAGCCAGTCGTTGAGGTAGTTGAGTATGCGGATGCCCACTTCCCTTAGGGGGGCAAGAGCGGCCTCTGTGACCTTCGGGAAGACCGGAACAGGAATGAGACTTAGCTGCTTGCTGCACAAACATTCGGCTCCGAAGAAAAATTCTGACTGGCATTCGCTACTCCGCTTCCCTTTATACCCGTACATCCGGAGCGGGGTATGCAAATTCTGTCTGCCAAATTGACATTGGCCTTTTCTCAAGTTCAGAGGTACGATTCGGCATCCAAGGAAGACATTCAATGTTGCATTTTCTTTATTTCATGGAATATCGAAGCATTAGAAACAGTGGTGCTCTCTTCAGTCTCAGTCAAGAGCAGAGATCGCAGACTAAATGACAAACTTCTGCCACAGGTATTTGGTCCATTTGTTCTGTGTAATTGTAATCATTCACAGCAAATTTATATTTTTCACTATCGCTTGATGTAGCCTATTTATACAACATGGATTTGGATTTATCCCACTTTGGCTACATACACTTCATGATACTTCACCCCAAATAGTAGGATCTGTTAATTTATAACTCAAAACCTTTTTCTTCTTCCCTTACTGTAAGTTTACAATGCTTACAAAACACTCTCTCGATTTTCAAAAGGTCAATGTCTTAAAAAATATTCTATTACATTACTCGAAAGCTGCTTGGATTGATGACAGTAGCCATGTTTCAGATCATTTGTGATTCACTCCTAAGCATTTAGAAGTCCTCAGGGTGACTTTTAAGTTGTTGTGGTTTAGGAGCTACTTTTAGTGTTAAAATGCTCCACAAATTACTCCTAGATGAACATTTTTATTTGAGTCCTTAAAATAGAATAGTGAACTTGAAATAAAGAATGTAAGGTGCACCGTAAATCATAGAGATCCCAAATTTGGTGGGATGGTCCCAAACCACCCACTAATCAGGTGCATAAACACACATCCATCTGACACTGGGTGGTGCTATCCTATTGGTTTGAATCAGCAAATGGGGGAGTAAATGATGATAGACTATTTATTTTTGGGTGAAATATCCCTTTTTTCATGTTAAAAGGGCCTTGGTCTCTCAGACCTCATAGAACATGAAGGTTAAGACTGCAGAGTTTGATCAAAGAGCTTAGAGGCATTCCAGGTACCCAGACAGCCTCATCTTTTCTTTTTCCGCTGGCATTTTAGGAGACTATCAGAAAAAGGGGAGCGTCACATTCCATAAAACAATTATCACAGACAGCCATGGCAACATGCCTGTTAGTGCTGATTACTTTCCTCGCATGCTAGACTGGTGTTTGTAGAAGTCTCCAGCCTGCAGTTGACTAAATTATTTTTAGATGAAAAAGGATCCAGAACTCGATGGTGCACCACAAAGCTAACTCTGAAGGTTTTGCAACAAACACTTGAAATAGTTTCGGTTGCACAGAGAGAGGGACCGGGGAAGATTACTTCCCAGAAGAGGTGCACTGTCCCAGGATTGTAAATGACTAGCTTGCTCTAAGGAAAAGATTACTTACAGTCTATAAGAAATGGTTCGATACAGCATTTTTAAGCTTTTCATATCAAAGCCAGTATGTCTGGGGTGCACTGCTGTTACCTAATGAATTCATTCATCACTAGATGCTTTCAGCTCCCTTCACAACAACACAACCTCTGCCTGCTGCAGACAATGTTGCCTCAATAACGCATTCAATAAGGCTATTAAAATCGCAACTCCATCATATTCTGCCTATTCCATCATTGAGCGCATGTAAGAGAGGACCTATGGGAGTTTGAAAGCTGCAGAGAGTAAATTAACCCATATACACCACTGCCAAATATAACAGTAATTTCACACCTTTGTTGGACAAAAACAGAACCGTAAATTTTTCGCTGGTGGCAAGAATAAACCTAGGCATTTTATACATCTACATTCATATGAAAGAGTGCATTAGCCATCATTCACACATGCTTAGACTGCACTGTTTTACAACTCTGAAAATTTGATTATTCCTCTAATGGATACAGAGATTGCAATAGTGTTTCCAATCTATTAAATTTCAACAGCAATAGATAAGGAATATGTTATATCTAACTGGTGTGATTTTTGCACCAGGGGGTTATGGCCAAATAATTGGACCACATAATGTTTATTATCTTTAATAACACCAGCGTAGCGATAAAAGCACAGCTTAACACATCATTCCAAATTTCAAAGCTAAAAAAACCCCCATGTAAACCCATGTGCCAATGTAAAACAGTTCAAAGAGCTGCATTCAATCCTTTGGAAATTTCTCCAAATCTGTGAGAGAGTATTACATGGAACAGTCTGACACATTACCATAAATAAGGATTCGATAAACGTGCCCTGTCCATTATAAAGACATATTTTTCGAATGTGATCTGGCTAATGTTTGAGATTGGAAAATATACTGTAAATCTTTCCTGATAATATTGTAAGCTTGTTTTTGTTGCAGTTTGCTTTTTAAGATGTCCCAATAGCCCAAACTAAAACTTTTAAGCTGAATCATTTGTGCTGCAAAGATCAGGGTATTTTGCCATCAAATGGCCATTTATTATGACCTGAGATTGTAAAATCTCGTAAAGGTATTGGGTGTTGCCCAGCCCGCTGCTCTGCAGATGTCTGCTAGGGAGGTGCCGATGGCCAGTGCCCATGAGGATGCCACACTTCTCGTCGAGTGTGCTCAAACCGGCATGGCCTGGGTGTGATAGGCCAAAGCGATAGCTTAAACAACCCAATGGGAAAGCCTCTGCTTGGACAAAATGGGTGTCTGCCGGACCAAACTCCAGGCAAGTATCACTGACAGAGAATGCTTGCAGGTCCCCAACCATCAAGGAGATGGCTTTGAGCTCAACTGATTCTAGCAGCTCGAAGAGGGGTCTCTGAAGGCCTGAAAGGACCACAGAGAGATCTCATGAGGATAACAGGCATGGCCTGGGAGGGTTCAGCTTCCGGGTGCCTCTAAGGAACCTGATAATAAGACCGTGCTTCCCTAGGGACTTAACGTCCACTGCGTCATGGTGAGCCGATATGGCAGCTACATAAACCTTCAAGGTGGAGGGGGACAGCCTACTCTCCAGCCTATCTTGTAGAAACGAGAGCACTGACCCGACTTGCGCATCTCTGCAGGTCTTCAGATTGGTGCCACTTTAGGGCGTAAAGTTGCCTGGTAGAGGGAGCTCTGGCTTGGTTGATAAATCTAAGTGGGTGGTAGGCCACTTAGATTTTCCGCATCCCGTCCAGGGGCTAGTCGTGGAGGTTCCAGAGGTCTGGGCACGGATCCCAGAGGGTGCCCCATCCCTGATAAAGAAGGTCCTTCCTCAGGGGAATTCGTCAGGGAGGGGCTGTCACGAGGAGTGTGAGATCCGAGAACCAAGTTTGTGTGGGCCAGTAGGGGGTCACCAGAGTGACTTGTTCCTCATCCTCCCTGAATTTACGCAGCCCCCGGGGCCAGCTGTGTGCCAGCGCGTCTGTCCCAAGGGGAGCCTCCGCTAGGGAGTACCAGAGCAGGAAGTGGGAGGTATTTTGGGAAGCAAACAGGTCTACCTGTGCTTTGCCAAACGGCCCCAAATCAGCTGGAACGCCTGGGAGTGAATTCTAGACAGTTGATGTGCCAACCCAGCCAGGGCCCCGTCCAGGAGCCGGCGGCTGCATGCCCGGTACACACGGCGCAACAACCCTGTTTGGAGGCATCTGAGGTGACCAGAACGCATCAGGACACCTGCTGTAGGGGGAATCCTGTCCTCAGAAAACAGAGGTCTGTCTAAGGGTTGGATGTCTGGTGGCAGTAAGAGGTGATGAATACACGGTATGTGCCGCGGCGACATGCCCATCTCGGGACTCGAGTCTGAAGCCAGTGCTGAAGTATGTATCCTTCAGGTCTGCTGCTGCAAACCAATCTAAATGCTGGACACACATTAGAATAAGTTTCCGCGTGAGCACCTTTGAACGGGAGTCTGTATGAGGCCTGGATCAGAACTTGCAGGTCCAAGGTTGGCCAGCACGCACCGCCTGTCTTGGGTACGATGAAATGAGGGCCGTAGTTACATCTCGGCTGGAGGGACGGCTCTATTGCACCCCTGTGGGGAGAGTGCCTGAAGAACTAAATCGCGTCACTGAGTCAGATGGTCCCGACCCGGAAGCATAAGCGATGCGTCCAAGCTCCGAGCAGGGGGCACTAAGGGGACGATCACATATGACGTATTCGGTAGGGCTTTGTAGTGGGGGGGAGCAGGTAATAAGTTGGGGAGCAAAGCACTTACCTATCTCCATGTACCCAGCTGGGGCAGGAAAGTGACTGAGGAGGAGGTCCTATGGATGTGTCCTCTAGACTCCCCACTGGGAGTCTACAGTCGAGGGCATGGAGGGAGGGGGCTGCGTCCATGGTGCCGTAACTGTAGGTGCTTTGTGCCAGACCGGCGTGAGAATGGCGTGTAGTGGCGCCTGTTAGGTGACCAAAGGAGTGAGGGAACCGCTCTCTTTTTCCTGGAAATGTGGGTGCCGCGGCCCGGGCAGTGTGCGGCAAGAGGTTTCCCTCCCGGCCCTCCACTGGGGGATGGAGTGGCCCAGATACCAACTCCATAGCGGCCATCCTTGTTTTTTTGTCTCAGGAACACTTGGGAGCCTTCTCGGTCCCGGTAGTGGTTCGTGAGACAGGGGCGTCAGCTTCCTGCGGGGAGCACTAAGCTGGGGCTGAGAGCTGGGCCCAGGTTGAAGCGGAGCTGCCTGGTGTTTAGAAGCCGCAGGGGGACACCCTCGGCGAGCAGACGGAGCACGGCTCGTGCTGGAACGGCGGCTAGGCATGATGTGGGGGATGGCCTCCGTCTGCTTCCTCACTGCCAAAGACTGCTGGGGGATGGAGGGTTCCAGTCCAGCCCCGCACTCACGGCGGCCTGGGCAAGTATAGCGGACATCTGCGCGTCAGGCTCAGACCGGATGAGCAGACCCGAAGACCCAAAGGGGATATATCTCTGAATTAAAAAGAACAATAAATTACAATATTTCAACTCTGTTAACAGCCATTTAGTGTATATGACAAACATTTATAACACTCTGGTACAGTTACTTTCAAATGCTTTGTCATAAAATAGTGCATAATGGGTTGTTTGAGTGTTTAAGAGCCACTCAAGTGTTGTCTCTAGTGAGCAAAGTAAAAGTGACATTACATTAGAGCGATAAAAGTCCCCAATTACAGAGGAAGAACATTTTGCCACATATTTTTTTTTTAAATGTCTTAAAACTCTGCTCTGCACAGGTTATCCCTTAGGCTGTAGTGAATTGGGAGCAGATAACAGGCATAGAGGTTTTTTTTTTTTCTGTTTTGGATTTGTTTGAGTCAAAGGGGATGACCATGAGTAAAAAAAAATATTATATGGATAAAATAATAACTTTATTGAAGTCCCTGTTTTTTGCATTGTGTGCATACAGTTATGTTCAAAAGTATATATATATAATCATATGCTTTTCTTTAAAATAGCAACAATCGATGTTACAGAGAACCATTTACAATGAAAGTGAATTTTAGAGGGTTTGAATGCATAAATGAAGAGACAAGACTAATATCTATTTCCAGGTTTAATTTAGATTTTGAATACCAGTGAATTCAGATATTTGAACCCCACTGTATTTTGGAAGAAATAAGCCTCAGAGTCTATAGGGAATAACTCATAATCAGTGTGAAAGGATTATAGAAGTGCATGTTTCTGAATTATTAATTGAGAATTAAACAAAAGCACAGTATGTTTTGTGGCAGTTAATTTGCAAACATGAAAGCATCAAAGGATATTTAAAAAAAAAAATCATGTTATGCATGTTATGCAAGCCCACTCTTCATTAAGTAACAGGACAGGATAACACAAAACAATTTTCTCCCACAACACCCCGAGGGACGGTGGTGCATGAACAGCAGTTATCAACCCCTACAATGCTGCATTGAAAGAATGAAGCAAAAAAAGAAAGTGCGCATTTGTGAGTTCTCAATAAGAGGTTTGTTATCACTAAGATAGAGTTGCCATGGTGAGGCTAATTAACGTGGCTACATGAGGGTGTGACTAAGCACTATCAGTGTCCAGTAGGAGCCGGTGAGTAACCAGTCAGAATTGGAAAATGCATTGTTTGTGCAGTTTCAGTCTAGCCGGTAGAAATTAATTTCAAATATAGCCCTGTTTTCAAGACCAGAACAGGCAGCTCTCATAGTTTTCTGTAGTGGCTTAAAGAAATACAGGGTGGAAGATGCACTCTGTAAATCTGTGCAGTTGAAGGGGTAAGTTTGGGATAAGATAGGCACATTTGTATTTTTAGCCCTTAGACTACTTTGAGTTGCTTTCTGCATATGTGCATATAAAAGAGATTACAGTCTCTGTCATATATTTGATGTTATTTATGGAGAAACAACCAAGCCTTCCTTCTTTCTCATCCTAAAAAGTAAAAAACCAGACTACAGGTTTCCTTTTTTTCTGTCATGGTAGCTAGTGGATACTAAATTTGACAAGTGTGTGTTTACAGATTACAGGAACTGCCTGTTCACCCATCTCTTATTGGAACACCAAAAGGAGATGTTAGACAGATTGACATCTCTAGTCACCATTCACTTTCATTGTAAGGAAAAAAAGACACAATGAAAGTGAATGGTGACTGTGGGTAACATTTTTCCAAACATTTCCTTTTGTGTTCCACAGAAGAAAGTCAGACAGATTTGTAACAACATGAGGATGAGTAAATTATGACAATATTTTCATTTGGGTGAACAACCCCTTGAAGGGTATGGTGCTTTTGGATTCTTTCTTGCTTGGGGTTTCACTAATAAATTTCAACGGTGTGTTCCAGTCCACTCCCTAGTAAGTCCACTAGATAGGGAGTCAGCATTTTCTATAGGGCTCTCCCATATTGTCATCATCTTTAATCCCGAAGGTGCATGAAAGGGAAACAGGAATAAGAGTTGTTAAAAGATGACTCCCCCTTTTTATTTGTATTTGTTAATTTATGTGCAATTTTGTACTGAGGATTTTATATACTGTTACATTTTGTGCCTTACTTTATTTTGCTTGTCTATTATTTGAATCCCTGTATTGCAGGACAAGCACATATTTTATAATGGCTCTGTATTTTTTTAACAGCTAAAACAAAGATGCATGATGGCATGTTATAATGTACATTGATGTTGGTAAATAACAGATGTTTTAATGTGCAACCTCATAATCGTATCAAAAGTCATCAAGTCTTCGGTGTCCCAATGCTTAATAGATCGAGACCTTTGCTGGTGCGATCATTTGTGTTCTTGATATATTGATTTGGTGCAGGTTTTTTTTTTTAATTAATTCACATATTGATCAGAAAAAACAAACATATATACACAGAATCAACAATTAACCCCCATTATCTCCCCTCCCAACCCCCAACCCCACCCTGGCCCCCAACAACATCCCAGTGGTCAAACATGATTATAGACACACACACACAAAAAATAAATAATAATAAAAAAAAAGTACAAAAATAAATACATTTCTTTACAAACAAGTTCAGTTTCCCCAGTCTTCTAAATGACCCTTCTTCAAAGGCCACCTCCCTCCCCATCTCCGAGCACCAATTCTGAAATAAGGGCGCACCAGCCAGCCTCCATCCCCTTAAATGTATCTATCTGGTGATCATGACAATGGTTAATACCCAACTCTTTGTGTCTATTCTTAATTTCGATGACTGTCACATCGACCAAAATACTGAATCTGGGACAAAATGAAACCCGAGTGCCCAATACATAATGCACAAATCTCTGAACCTTCAGCCTAAACTCCTGGATCTTAACACACCCCCAAAAGACATGAGTTATATCTCCATCCTCTGATTGGCATCGCCAGCTGGTGAGTGTGTCTTTAATATCAAGCCTATACAATCTAGAGGGGGTCCAATAGAACCGATGTTAAACCTTGAATTGCATAAGGCGCACCCTTGTGTCTCTAGATGCAGATTTGCGTTTTTTAGAATCCTAGCCCACTCTCCCTCCTCCAATACCAAGTTTAAATCTTTCTCCCATAATCTCTTGAGAGAAGTTGAGGGGTGCCCTTATAGATATATAAAAAAGCCCTGATCATCAGCCAATGGCGGGCCGTGCATTAAAAGTCTAGGCCTTCAGTGTGAATCGTGCCATTAAGAAAACAGAGTTTCATAATGAATAAAACACCCTATGCATTTGGGCATCATACATTATGTCACAGATAACTAATAATACCAATTTACATTTTAAAAACACGCATGAAAGCCAGAACTTGAAACGACTGTGAGAAAGCCCTAACCACGCCCCCTGAGTGATTCGTATTATACAGCGCTCAGACAGGTCTGGACATGCAAATCGGCAGCTTAGTTAAAAATCCGGCCGGCTGGTCTGTTATTCAGCGATGTATATGTTTTTCCGCAGTGCGTAAATGATTACGGACCACATACATGTGAAGTAACATATACAAACTCCCTTGAATAAATAAGTTAACTGGGATTCCATCTCGTGTTTCTCTTACCATAAACACACACAACCATCTTGACTGCATTAATCCAGTACCCCCTTGAGCGTCCCATACGCTGGTGTATGGTCCTTCGAGCCGGATTGCCTCAAGATGGATCCTGAAAATCCCAGTCCAACTGAGCCCGTCGTCCGACCTCACCCTCCAAGAGAGAGACATCTTCCTGCCCATCTGGCCGATTATGACGTCCAGCTCCCGCCTAACCTACACCCGGACCCACTTCCTGCCGATTCGTCTTCGCAGAGACCATCCAGATCATCAAGACATGCATCCAGATCCAATCGCAAGGCACAACGCAGATCTCCCAAACCTGGACTCTCTGATCTTCACGCTGCCATGTTGGAGGAAAGGCTAAAGACTTTGGACTTGGAAGAACTTCAACAGCAGATCGAAGAGGACGCCACTGTAGATAAAGAGTGTGAGAGACTTGATGCTCAGGCTAGAGAAGCGCAGTACAGACAGGAACAAGCCACTAAGGCTAGAGAGTTGCTAGCTAAGCAGGTAGAGACCCGGCGGCGCCTAAAAAATGTTCAAAATGAGCTTGAGGTTGCTAAATATGTTTGTGGACTTATTAAACAGGAATCTCAAGAGGTTAATGTTTCTAATTCACAGTTCAGCCATGTTGTTGACCCACTGTCAGAGGTAAGCAAACAACACATAGTCGCTGTTACCAATGATATTAAGTCATCTGTTGAATTAATGCCTCGTCATTCTACCCCTTGCCCTGTTAACTTTATACCTGTGTCATCAGTTATGCCTCATCCTGTTTCACCCACCGTAGACATTACTACTTCAGTAGCTGAACCCCCATTCAGTTCTGTCACCTCAGCTGCTGAGGTAACCCAGCCCAACATGGTTACAGTGTCATCTGCTTCGTTAGTTACAGCACAGCCCACTTTAAGGTTTAGGCCAGATAATGATGTTCCCCTAGCTTTTAACCCGGCTGCGGTGGCCGGGCCACACCATTATTCAGATACCTCTGTCACCTATAGTCAGACACCCTCTGTCAGTGTCGTGCCTATAGTCCCACCTACGGTTCCTGTAACATTAGGGGCTCCCTTATATACTCAGAATTATCAAGCCATGAATCCTAGTCCTCATTGGACAGCACTATCGCACCCTGTTCCCCCACCTGACGCCTATCATAGTCGAGCAGTATTGTACCCTTCCCCAGCCCAACCACCTGGTCTTGAAATGTTAGCTGCCTCAGCTTATGGTGTCCCAAAGCCAGCAATCCCATACTTCGACACTGACCGGGAAAGTGACTTTGCACTACTGAAAATGGCCTTAGACAATGTAATGAATAACCAACCTCATTTAAGTGAACATTACAAATACCAGGTCCTTTTAAGTCACTTAAAACTCCCCAGTGCTCTTCAGTTGGCCAAAGCATACATGCATGACTCCAGGCCATACACAAGATCCTTACAAGCGCTGCAGGACAAATACGGGCAACCACGTCAACTGGCCCAGTCCGAATTAGGTGCCATACTGAATGCACCATCAGTCAAGTTTGGTGATGCAGAGGCTTTTGATTGTTTTTCCCTATCTATACAAACATTAGTAGGGATGCTTAGAACATTGGAGGGCCCAAACGGATATGAGCTGCGCTGTGGATCTCATGTCGACTGGTTGTTATGCAAGATGCCACCATCATATCGCGATGGGTTCGTCGAGTACTGTTTCAGCCGAGGTATTCTACAAACTGGCACAGACCGCACTTGTACATTATCTGATCTGTCTGTATGGCTGCAGATGAAGTCACAGGCAAAACGCATCTCCAATAAAGCAGCTACAATGTATCAGACTGATACTGTTAGATCCACCAAGAAAGATCAGCAAAGGTCAGTACATTTTCACCCAAAGGAGAAATCCACATCTTTCTTGTATTCATCTGAGGCTAGTTCAGTTTGGCAGGGACAGTCAAAATCTAAGAACCCTTCTAAGATTCAACCATTTTGCCCATATTGTAACTCTAAGGACCACTTCCTTCCTTCCTTGTCCAAAGTTCAAGACACTAACCACAGATCACATAGTACAGTGGATCTCCAAAGAGAAGTTGTAATCTAAAAAGAACCTGTACAAACTGTAAAGAGTTAGATCTGACCATCTTGCATGATGCAGTAATACAGATCCAAAAGAGTATGCTAATGGTAAATGTTCCTACCCCTCAGGTATATTTAGACCAGCCCAACCGATCTCAGAAAGTAATGCTGAAGATAGTCAAGGTTCTACTGCACAATCCAGAGAAATTCATGGAAACGTACGCCGTGTTGGATGATGGTTCAGAGCGTAACATTGTTCTGTCACAGGCTGTAGACCAGTTGAATCTCCCTATGGAACCTGAAACACTCACTCTACGCACTGTTCATCAGGATGTAATTAATCTGCATGGATCCACTGTTTCCCTTCATGTGTCACCTATGCACAGACCATGTAGGAAATTTCTGATTCCTCATGCTTTCACCGCAGATAACCTGAGACTTTCCGAACATTCTTACCCGGTGTAAGCTCTTCAGCGCAAATATGAGCATATCAGGTCCTTGCCATTACCCTCGATGGACCGAGCCCAACCTCTACTGCTCATTGGGTCTGATATGCCTCACCTGCTTACTCCTGTTCAGCCAGTGTGCATAGGACCTGCAAATGGACCGATTGCCGTCTGGTCCCATTGGGCTCAGTCAAACCACTCTTTCCACTTCACGGTGTTTTCACATAACCACAACTATACAGAATACAGAGTTATTCAAGAATGTGGAACGCCTGGCAAATTGATACTCTGCCCTACGTAAATGAGAAGACAGCCACTCGTTCAAAACAAGACCAATATGCCCCCACTTTTCTCTAGACAAATAATACAAAGGTAGAAGTCAGTGGAGTTATGCGATACGCCACTCCCTTGCTTAGACGGCCCAATGCTGAACTTCTTAAAGCCCCAAAAGAAGCAGTAATGGCGAACCTTCGAAGCACTGAGCGTAGACTTGCTAAAGACCCTAAGCGAACCGAGTCTTACTGTTCTGAAATGAGGAAACTGCAAAAAGCTGGCTATGTGGCAGAGATATCAGTGCAAGAAGCTGAGCAATCCCTGGAGTCATGGTACATCCCTCACCATATGGTGACGCATAACAACAAGGACAGAATTGTTTTTAACTGTTCTTATTCATACCAAGGCCAATCTTTAAATGACATCCTCTTGCCTGGGCCCGTTCTCGGTCCATCTCTACTTGGTGTCTTGCTGAGGTTTCGTGAATACCCTGTAGCCATCAGCGGAGATGTAAAGGGCATGTTCCACCAGGTTCGCCTCTTGCCAAGTGATAAATCTATAGTGCATTTCCTGTGGAGAGACATGCAGAGGACAGAATCTATGAATGGCAAGTTTTACCATTTGGCACAATGTGCAGCCCGTGCTGTGCCATATATGCACTCCAGGAAATCGCTCAGAACCACCCGCAAGTGGACCCAGCTCAGGTGAGAACGGTCAAAGATTCCTTCTAAGTAGACAACTGTCTCCATAGCCTTCAAACTGTTGCTGAAGCTAGAGCATTAGTAGACAACCTACGGCAACTTTTGCTCACCGGTGGGTTTGATCTCCGTCAATGGTCCAGCAACAGATCCGAGGTTATCCAGCATCTTCCCTCTGAAGCAAGATCACAGAATAGTGAACTCTGGCTATCACAGAAGAGCACTGACCTCCTGGAAGGTACACTTGGACTACTGTGGAACTGCCTCAACGACTCGTTCAACTACAAACCCAGCCAATCTGGATGCCTTGAACCCACTCTTCGTAATGTATACAGAGTTTTGGCATCTCAATATGATCCACTGGGTTATCTAATTCCGTTTACTACCCGAGCCAAAGTCCTGGTCCAGGATTTGTGGAAGAACAATCTTGGGTGGGATGACACAATCACATCTGACAGCCTGTTGACCAGATGGCAAGACTGGCAACAAGAGCTCCAAAGTTTGAATCAGATCGCAATCCCAAGGTGTTACACTCCATTTGAGGGCCATGGGGACATCCTCAATCGGGATTTACATATATTCTGCGACACATCTGAGAGGGCTTATGGCTCAGTGGCATACATGCGCACAGAAATCAATGAAGGACATGTATATGTCTCATTTGTGTTAGCCCGTTCCCGAGTGGCACCTCGGAAGCAAATGACGATCCCTCGGCTTGAACTGAGGGCGGCACTTACCGAAGCGCAGGTGGCTAATATCCTTCAATCAGAACTAACTGTGAACATCAATAATGTCATTCTCTGGTCAGACTCATCCACTGTCCTCCAATGGCTTAAATCTGAATCATGCAGATACAAAGTCTTCGTGGGAACACGAGTGGCCGAATTTCAGTCACTCACCGATATTGATTCTTGGAGGTATGTTGATTCAGCGAACAATCCTGCTGATGTTATAACAAGAGGCCAGTCGTTGAAGGATTTAGCCCCACCTTGCTGCTGGATTAATGGTCCACATTTCCTGCATCAGCCAGATTCATGTTGGCCCACTTTGCCATCAGGGGAACCTGAACCAGAGGCAGAGTTGAAAAAATCAGCCATTTGCCTGCATGCGTGCACTAGTTCAGACATTCCCCTTCCTGATGCCAACCAATTTAGTACTTGGACTGAATTGCTCAAGGCTACAGTGACATCCCTTCATGGGGCGGCTACATCTTCCATGCATTCAACAGATGATTCAGAGGGTTACATATCAGCAGAGAAGCTACTTCTACAACAGGCTCAGAAAGATTCCTTCCCTGAGGATTTCAAGGCTCTCGTATCTGAGCGACCATTACCATCCAACAGCAGATTAGCATCCTTATCACCTGAGTATGATAAAGCCAGTGGATTTATCAGGGTTGGAGGGAGACTCTGACATGCCAATCATATACAATTGGATGCAATACATCCCGTTGTGCTTGATCCACAACACAACCTAACCAAGCTTCTGATAAAGGACTATGATGCCTTCCTTTTTCATACTGGGCCAGAAAGAGTCTTTGCCGAACTGAGAAGACGATACTGGATTCTGAGAGGAAGGGAAGCTATCAAGAAGCATCAATACATGTGTATGGACTGCCAGAAATGGCGTGCCAAGCCTAATATATCCAAAATGGCCGACCTCCCACCAGCACGTCTACGTCTATACAAACCCCCATTCTATTCCACTGGAATGGACTGCTCATTCAGATTTAATCCCCCGAGTGCCCCTCATTTCGGGGGAGCTTGGGAATGGGAAGTTAAGTCAGTAAAGCAAGCCCTAAAGGTAGTGCTGAATGATCAAACAGTGACTGAAACTGTACTGCGTACCGTGCTTATTGAGGTAGAGGGTATCCTAAATGCCAAGCATTTGGGATACGTGTCCTCAGACGTGTCGGATCCGGACCCAGTTATGCCTAGCATCCTCCTAATAGGCCGCCACGATTCTTCACTTCCACAAGTGCTCTATGATTCAAGTAATCTTTTGGGAACTAGAAGATGGAAACATAGTCAAGTACTTGCTGACCATTTCTGGTCTAGATTCATCCATTACTATCTTCCGAATCTGCAAGAAAGACAGAAGTGGTGAAAGGATGGAAGAGAAATTGGTCTAGACCAGGTGGTACTGATAGTGGACCCACAACTTCCACGAGCATGTTGGCCAGTAGGAAAAGTGACTAATACTTTTCCTGGACTTGATGGCCGTATCAGAACAGTTGAAGTTAAGGTACACAATTGCACATATGTGAGACCTGTATCCCGTATAGTCCCACTCCCTAAACTCTCTGATGATGACCCTATTGAGCCTACCAATTAGTCAGGGTTCCTCACTGTTCCAAATGTCCTTACACACATTTGGGGGCGGCTGTGTGAGAAATCCCTAACCACTGAGAATTCACCACTGTCATCAGTGTTAGGTGCATAAATATTAGCCAAAAATCAACTTTTGCCCCTGAATTTCTGCTAAAAACAATAATGACTCTTCCTAATTTATCTTTACTCTCTTTGAGACATTTGAATTGTAGATGTTTACCTATCAACATAATGACTCTCCTGCTCTTATGCCCACCCCATATTTTCCCAAATTTTTCAGCTTCCTGCCGGGAAAGAAAGGGTATGGGGTGCTTCAACCCATTCACATTCTACGTGGAGAGAGACAATCCACTCATATTAACATTTGACATTTTGACATATTAGAAAAAATACATTGTGTGTCAAAAACAAAATTCTAAAGACTGCATTCCAACATTAGTGCAACAATCAAACCCTGAACTTCCAAAGAAATAAACGAAAAGAAAAATGTGCACATTAACCCTGTGCATTACAGAGCCAGCCGACATCCATCCCTCTAAACTCAAACAGTCCATGTATGCCTACGAGAGCCCCAGTGACAGCTTTGCCATCAGATAGCTCAAGTCTGGTGTTTCTATACAAATTTTTTGAGACAGAATTACATAACAGAAGAAATTTGATAAAACAAACTCCAGCCAATATGCAGAATAAACACAAAGAACGTGTAGATTCATCCGCATAACTTTCCCGAAGGTGTGTTCCTCCACAAAACAAGCTGCAGCTCAAGCAAAACCAGCACAAAAAAAGGCCATTCAGTTTCCTCAGGCAGTCAAATGAATGTTCAGTGAGCTGGCTGTAACATGAGTGCAGCAGATGTCCAAATCCCTCCAATGTCTTGCAAAAAATACTCAACATAACAAACTCCAGCCAATAGGAGGCAGAAGCAAAAAGAATGTGCAGATTCATCCACAACACTGTCCCGAACGAGTGTTACTACACAAAACCTGACACCAGCAGTAAAAGAAACATCCCATTTATCCCAAACATCCCAAGTAAAAGGCATCCCATTTCCTTAGACGGTCAAGTGAATGTTCAGTGAATCAGGCCCACTCGGCTGCAACGCGAGCACCACACAAAAACGTATTCATTCCATTGACTTTATGAAGGACAATGCTTGTTGTGGACATGTAAATACTTTGCGGCCATCCTTAGCATCTATTCATAACCTGGCCTGGAACATCAGTGCAAAAGTGACCATCCATCAACTGCAAGAGTTTCTTGAAGGAGTGTTTCTACACAAAACAAACTCCAGCCATTAGATGGAACCAGCACAAAAAGAAACAAAAAAGGTGCTCAGTTTCCTTGGACAGTCAAGTGAATGTTCAGTGAGTCAGGCCCACTCGGCTGCAACGTGGGAATCACACAATGACTTACTCATTCCATTGACTTTATGAAGGGCAATGCTTGTTGTGGACATGTAAATACTTTGTGGCCATCCTTAGCATCTATTCTCAACCTGGCCGGGAACATCAGTGCAAAAGTGACTTTCCATTGATGTAAGAGTTTCTTGAAGGAGCTTTTCTTCACAAAACAAACTCCAGCTACTAGGTGGAACCAGCACAAAAAGAAACAAAAAAGGCGACCAGTTTCCTTGGACGGTCAAGTGAATGTTCATTGAGTAAGGCCAAGTCGGCTACAACATGAGAATCACACAATGACTTACTCATTCCATTGACTTTATGAAGGACGATGCATGTTGGGGTCAAGTGAATACTTTGCGGCCATGCTTAGCATCTATTCTCAATTTGGCCGGGAACATCAGTGCAAAAGCGACCATCAGTTGATGAAAGAGTTTCTTGCATTCCTTGAATCGATCACATTTCTCTCTTGCCGAATTCTCAAAGTCTGGAAACAAAAAAATGTTGGAGTTTTTCCAAGAAAGACTTCTTTTACTCCTCACCTCACGTAACACAAAATCTTTATCAGATGATCTCAGAAATTTGGCCAGAATTGATAGTTGTCTCCCTCAACTGATCGCCAAGCCGGAACCCTGTGAGCTTGCTCGATTTCCATCTTATGGCCCGTTATGTTGAGCAGACAGGGAAAGAGCCCATGAAGACATTCCACCATATTCTGACCCTCTGTTCACTCAGGAATTCCAACAATTTGGATGTTGTTTGAGACGATTCTCAAGGTCTTCCAACTTTTTGGTCGCTAGTGGATAAGCAGCTAATTCCCTCTCTGATGACTCCAGATAATCAATCCGTTTCTCAACATCCACCACTCTTGTAACCAACAAAGTGAATTTCGTCTCCATGGTAGTGATTGATTGACATATTACAGCAAGATCCACCAAGTCAGCAATGACCTTCGTCAGCATTACCGTTATGTACGGCAGTTGACGCTGAATCTCTTTCACTGCACCATCCAAACTAAGTCCCTGGTCCGAAGCCTGCTGCTCAGGGGCTTCAGCTAGAGAATGTAAGTGTCTTTAAATGCCTCCAGAGCACGAGGATTTTGAATTCTTTGGTTTGCTTGCAGCCTTTGTTTCGGTTTGCAAAAAACGTGCATTGTGAACAAAAAGAGCTCCGGGCTCACTTGATTTTCCCATTCACGTAATGCCAAACACGTTTGGCCCTGACAGGTTCCCATGCTCAAGAAATGACAACGCGAGCACGGGAGAGACAAGGCGAGCCGCTTTATTTCTATTGATATAATAGTGTGAGAAGCATATTAAAACTATTGTAAACTGCATATGAAACAAACCCAAAGGTCTTTCTTTAGTGTTCTGTGCAAATTAAGATTCAAAGGTTTAACCGAATGCCTTGAAAGCCACATGAAAGTTAAGAAATTACGACAGGAATATTTATTGTATTCAATGAACGGAAGTAACCCGAGGCTGTCAGTAGATTAAACATAAATTGTGATTAATCTTATTGTTTGTCATTAATAAGACTAATCTACCATGATTGAATGTTGAATTTTGCCTTTAAATACAGTATTTATTTATTTTTAAATACAATTCATTCAGTTCTGTTGCATTTCTTTTCTCTTTTAATGTATAAAACAATATGTTATAATAAAGAATTACATAATATTGATGTTAAATATCAATAGTTGAAGTTTGAATATAGACACCTGTTCTTATGCTGCTAATGCATTAAACATATATTATCTTAAGTTTATATGTGGATATATGTGTTTCCTACTTTTAACATTACATATAGCCTCAATAATAAAAATTATAATAAATACTATATTTTTTTAAAGTGGGCTCTATCCCACACATGACACAGAGTGTGAATGTCAAAAGGACTGAGACCCAGTAACAGTTGTAAAGTGGACAAAAAAAGAGACCTGAGCCCACTTACAAGGTCTCAGACAGTGTGAATGCAAAGGAAACTGGGTCCTTTTTCACTCTGTCTACTTTTTGGTCCATGATGGTTTCACATATAGTCTGTTTTAAATTAACTAATCCAAGTTCAGATAACGTGAACCAGAAAGGGAACCAGCTGCAAATTACCTCAGTGCTTTTGGTGTTCACAGTTTAAATGGACTTAAAAGAGGACCCAATTTCCTTTTTTATCATGTATGTGGTCTCAGAACCCTTGTTGTTCACAACACAAAATCCTTAAGAACTCAGACCCCATTGATGAAAAGATTATGAAATCTGGCTAGCAATAACTTATAAACTTATAATTGTGATTATGATACATTGTCATTCTTCTTAAGGTATACGTTTACTACACATACAGTACACCTTAAGTAATTTATTCATATTTAACTTGGAATCATTTAATAAAATAGGATTATATTATTTATTTATGGCTTTAAAAATTATTGAACTGTTTATTATATAATATATATTGCAAAGGAATAGAATGATATGAAAATATCATTTTAAATGTTAAAACATTTCCAAATACTTGTCTCGTTTTGGTCAGCTTTACATTTACACTGTTATTCATGAATTTCTTTCACTCACTCGATGTTGTGACGTAGTGACACTAGGGGTCACTCCTGGGAGCCTCAGACATCTCTGATCTTTGAGAAAAGGCCAATGAAAATTGGCAAGTGGAATTTGCATGTCACTCCCCTGGACATACGTGTGTATAAGGAGTTGGAATGCATGTCTCATTCAGACTTCTTCAAAGCCGAGCGTTTGTATTCACTGTGTTGAATTACTCTGCCGTCCATTCATCTCTTACTCTCACAAGCTGTTGGTCTATACGGCACATTACAGTTGTTCTCCCCCTCTCGCATCGGCCTTGTGCAGATAAACACCCCTGGGCGCTTCAGCAGCAGAGAAAAAAAAGCATATTTTCTAAAATTAACAAATAATATATTTCCTACTAAAAGAGTGGCACTTATGAAAGCTTCTTTTACAAGATGCCTTTTCGTTTGTATGTTATTCCTGGTTACAGTCACTATCTCTCCGCTTCTGATGGCCATGATCGCTGTCTCACATGTTTGGGTGCTACCCACGTGAAGACGGTGTTCGTGGATGGTTCATGCCCTCATTGCGAGAGCATGACCGTGGCTACATTGCGGTCACGGCTTTCCTTCATCAGAGGGAAAGCCACCCCAGTGGCTCCCCAGCTTGGTCCTTCTATCTATGGGTATGAGGCTGAGTAGGTTAGCACTGGATTAGCTATCGATCACAGCATAGGAGGCTGACGTGGAGCTGGTGGCCATGCTTGCCTAGGACGCCACGAGTGTTGGGCTGGAGTGAAACTCCCCCCCGAACCCTCGTGGCTCGACAACTGGTTCCTGGTGCCATAGAGGCATCCAGGGCCTGTAGACTTATGTCGTCACTGACTTTGCACTAAGGCCTACGGCGCTGCTAGGATGTGCCGCCTCAACCCTGTATGCCATGGCTCTCCTGCAGGTGCACAAAGGCAAGGTACTTAAAGAATTGCACGAGGGTAGTCCTGACCCAGGATTGATGCAGGAGTTGCGCTCGGCGACCATTCTCGGAAAAAGGTCATGGCACGGCCTCTCGGGCAGGCGATGTCCACCCTGGTGGTCCAGGAACACCACCTTTGGCTCAACCTGGTCGCTTCAAGAGAGGCTAACATGGTTCAATTCCTCGATGCCCCCATCTCCCAGTTTGGCCTGTTCTGCGACACCATCGGAGACTTCGCCTGGCAGTTTTCGCCGGTGAGGAAGCAGACGGAGGCTATTCAAACATCCTACCCCGGCACGGCTCAAGACCCCGCACCCCATCTGCTCGTCGCCAAAGGCGTCCCCCTGTGGAGGTAACACCGGATCCGCCACAGCCTGCCCCAGTGGGCCAGTTTCGGCATGGAGCCACCTGCAGGAAACAGACACCAATCTCACAGCCGGCCGCCAAGAACCCGAGAAAGGCTTCAAAGCACCCCTGAGATGGGCTGCCCAGGAAGTCCGGAACCTGCACTTCAGGATCTGGTAAGAAGACCACTCCTTCACCCAGTGGAGGGCTGGGTGGAGAATCCTTATTTTACTTTTCTTTTGATTTAACACATGCCCAAAGGGCTGCGGTACCCACTTTCTCCAGAAAAGAGCAGTTTACTCACTTCCTGGGCCCCACATTTGGTCTCTACGGCCATCGTTATCATGACCACTGGGCACCATTTCTCTCTGGCAGGTTCAGCGCCTCGGAGGCACCCGCGCGCGCCCAGCTGTGGCACAAATCCACCCCCGATGTGATGGCCTCCACGGGTCACGAGGATGAACTTCTTCCTTTCCCATCCCAGGCTGCTCCGGGAGTGGTCACAATGAGCCAGGTAAGTGCTTTGATGTCCCTGGACTTGGCACGGCCACAAGTGGTACCTCAAGCTCCGACTCATCACGAGGCCCTTCCCGCCAGTACGTACGATATTGTTCCCATGGTCCCCCTCGCGTGGAACTCTGGGTGTGGCTCATGCTTCCCAACCTGTTGCAATGGTTGATCAGGACTGTCCGACTCGGCTATGCGATTCAGTTTGCCAGATGCCCGCTCAGGTTCAACAGCGTCGGATGATGCATATGAGACCACTTCAGCACTGGCTTAAGACCCAAGTCACGAGATGGGTATGGCACCATGGCGCATGTTTGTTCGTTCAGGTCTGCCGCTGTCTGTTCAGCCCTTGGTCCGACCCAACATTACTACGGGCAGAAGTTACCCTAGGCCAGGTCTCCAGGCATGTCGTGGTTATGACGGATGCCTCTAAGCATGTCTGGGGTGCTGTGGGCAACGGGCATACAGCCGCTGGTCCTTGGACTGGCCCAAAACTGCACTGGCACATCACCTGCCTCAAGTTGCTGGCAGTATTGCTTGCCCTGCAGAGGCTTTTGCCATTGATCCGGGGCAAGCGCATGTTGCTCTGAATGGACAGCACAGCGATGATTACGTACATCAACAGCCAAGGCAGCCTACGCTCTTGTTGAATGTAGCAACTTGCCTGCCAACTCCTCCTCTGAATTCACCAGTGACTCAAGTCATTGTGGGCCACATCAACAGCACAGCGGGTGCGTTGTCACGGCACATCACATTCAGGGGAGAGTGGAGACTCCACCCACAAGTGGTCTAGCTGATTTGGAGTCGATTTGGTCAAGCGCAGGTGGACCTGTTCATTTCCCGGGAATCCTCCCACTGCCTGCTCTGGTATTCTCTGAATTAGGCTCCTGCTGGCCTATGCATTCCCACCCAGTGAGCCTACCTGCACAGACGTTGTGCGAGGTCAGGGAGGTCAAGGAGCAGGTCATCCTAGTGGCTCCTTATTGACCCACCCGAACTTGGTTCTCGGACATCACACTCCTCGCAACAGCCCCCTCAAACCCCTGTCAAATTACCCTGAGGAAGGACCTTCTTTCTCAGGGATGGGGCATCATCTGGCACCCGAGACCACACCTCTTAAGTGGTAGACACAATCACTCAGGCCAGGGCTCCCTCGACAAGGCGCTTGTATGACCTGAAGTGGCGTCTGTTCGCTAAGTGGTGTTCTTCTTCATGCCCCTCCACCTTGAGGGTGTATGTAGCTGCTATATTGGCACATCACAATGCAGTATATGGTAAGTTGTGGCACGGTGGAGGGCGGGACCAGCGCGTGATTGCGCACGCCGGTCCCGTATCAGGCTAATTACGCCGTCAAGAGGGATAAAGGCCACTCGCAGACGACGATCGAGAGAGAGAGCTCAATTACGGACGTCCGTTATCTTATGTGTTTGTCTTTTGAGTTCTCCATTAAACCTTTAAGTTATCCAATGTAACACAGATCATAATTCATGGGCAAGGAAGAGGCGAGAAACCGGCTTAACATATAAACTTAAAGGTTTAATGAAGAACTCAAAAGACAAACACATAAGATAACGGACGTCCGTAATTGAGCTCTCTCTCTCGATCGTCGTCTGCGAGTGGCCTTTATCCCTCTTGACGGCGTAATTAGCCTGATACGGGACCGGGCGTGCGCAATCACGCGCCGGTCCCGCCCTCCACCGTGCCACATAAGTATTTAGGGAAGCGCGACTTGATCTTCAGGTTCCTGAGAGGCACAAGGAGGTTAAACCCCACCACCCCCCAACCCCCCCAGACCGTGCCTCGTTCCCTCATGGGAACTCTCTGTGGTCCTTCGGGCCCTATGTGGAGCTCCATTTGAGCCCCTACAGTCAGTTGAGTTAAAGGCACTCTCCTTGAAGACTGCCCTCCTGATGGCACTAACCTCCATCAAGAGGGAAGGGAAATTCAGGTGTTCTCTGTCAGCAAACCGTGCCTGGAGTTTGGTCTGGGTTACTCTCATGTGATCCTGAGACCCTGACCGAGCTATGTGCCCAAGGTTCCCACAACTCCATTCAGGGATCAGGTGGTGAACCTGCAAGTGCTGCCCCAGGAGGAGGCAGACCCAGCCTTGGCGTTACTATGTCCGGTGCATGCTTTGCGCATCTATTTGGATTGCACTCAGAGCTTTAGAAACTCCGAGCTGCTCTCCAAACAGAGGATTGCCCACTGGGTCATTGACGCCATCGCTATGGCATATCACGTCCAGGATGTGCCACCCACTGCGGGTTTGCGCCCCCATTCTAACAGGGGTGCAGTGGCCTCTTATGCTCTGACCAACGGCGCCTCTCTTGTAGACATTTGTAGAGCAGAGGGCTTGGTAACACCTAACACCTTTGCGAGGTTCTAAAACCTCTGGTTTGAGCTGGTTTCATCCTGTGTGTTATCAGGTTCAAACAGGTAAGTCTAGGGACAGCTAGCTGGGTGTACCGCTTACGCATAGTGCCATTCCCCTCCCTTGAGGCGAAGACGTGCGCTCCTTCCCCCTGTCGCGTTCACAAAAATTTGGACCGTGGATGTCCTTCTCCTTTGTTTTCAGAGAAACTCACCACCAGCCCAGTACGTGTGTCGATTAGGCCCTGTACTGGGGTAGGTGTTCCACATGCATAGGTTATCCCATTGGTAACCCAGTGTGATGTATTTTCCGCTAAAGGGTTTCCCCGTGGGTAAACCGCATCTTACTTGGCAGAGGCCTCTCTGCCCCCAGTCACCATGTTTATAGTAACTCTTCCCCCTTCGGGTAGGATCTACCAAGGGACCCTTCCACATGAAAACACAACAATGGGTGGAGGTGGCTGTCCAGCGTGTAATGAACATGAATGAATAACCACAAACATTTGCCATTACATGAAGGTTAAATTAAAGGGATACTGAATGCTTTGCATTCACTATCAAAATCCTCACTTGTATTTTTGCGGGAGTTTAGCACAAACCTCTGTACGTGCATCACAATGCTTCAAAGTGGTTCATCTTTACGTGCTCTTCAGAAGCTGGAATGCAGCCTGTCCACTGTTCATTTGGAGCGCCCAGATAATATGACAAGACCGGAAAATGGCATAATGCTGTCATGGTTAAAAATTGATTATTTGAACAGTAAAATGTGATCGGATTTTTAAGGTCACAATAATCGTGGTTAGTATGTATATTGCAGTGTATGGCAAGCTGGACTGCAAAGCAGACTGGTACCTCTTCGCCTTTCAATAGCATAAATCAATTGAACCACAAAAGGACCCACAAATGAACCATACTCAGACCATCTCCCTAGAGACCTTTTAGAGGTGGGTGAGATAATTTGTGTTGTTCACATATACATGCAGGATTGGGAGGGTTATTTTTGAAATGTATTCCACTGCAGAATACAGAATACATGCTGTAAATTGTCATTTGTAACATATTCCGCTAGATTACTCAAGGTCAGTAACGTATTCTAAACACTTTGGATTACTTCTTCAGCACTGGTAGATTTTTCACTTGTTTTGACTATAAAAAATCTACCTTCAGTAAGACAAAATACACATATTAAAAATACATTCTCTGAAAAACCTAAATATCATATGCAGTGTTGTTTCTAAAACAAGATTAATCAAATTGATCTTGTTTTATGGACCTTTAGATTTTTTTACAGGAAAACAATACAAAAATTGTTATCAAGAATAAGACTTTTGCCCTAATATCAAATTAGGATTCAATTCCTAGGAGAGCACACATGCTGATAAAATGTCTACCTTGAGTAAGTCACTTTGGATAAAAGCATCTGCCAAAAATGTCAATATTGTACTCTTTCATAAATTATCAATGCTAGTTAGTGTGATCTGACATAGTCTTTTGTTTACTTAAGTGCTGCACATACTGATAGAAAAACAACATTAATAGTCTTTGGTCAACAAATACACATTCCTGCATATTTTTCATCCAGATTCTGCCTCTGGCAACCACCAATGTATCAATGTCAACTCATTGCTGGGAGACGAAAAAAAAACAGCGAATCTCAGCAAACACGGAGGCACGTGGCTATTGTTGGAAAAACAGCTCTTCCGTGACATTGAAATGGAGATGAAAGTGGCTATGAGGTAAATGTATTTCCTATGTGCAGTGAGATCATAAAAATTGCTCTCCTCCGTATGAATGCATGTTTTGACATTCCATTTTAAGAGATATAATATGTGTCCTCTAAACTAACTATCTGAAGGCAAACATAAACAAGTACTATAAATACCCAGCAAACCTTATGCTCATCTGTCAATCTGCCCAAGAGTTGACGGGGGTAAAGAATGAAATAGGCTAAGGGTTACTTCTGTTTACACATATAAACGTGATGTCTGGCCTCCAAAACGTTATGCTTTTGCAGTGTGGATGTAAAACTGGAGACCAGTGGCCACAATTTTTTGCAGGTCAGTTAGTCAGTTTGCTGGCCAGAGGCAAAGAGCAAAACACCAATTAGGAACAGGCAGGGTTGAGGCACTCTGTGTTTGAGGCTAGATTAAAGTGCTGCTTGAGTTTGGCCACAGGTGCATACTGTTCGACCCTGACCTCTGAATATATCAAACACTATATATATCAAAAACTCTTCTCAGATCACAGTTCTGCAGTAAATGTCTATTTGCTCCATCATTTTGAGTCAGTGTGACCCAGAATTACATGTTGAGTTTTATGCACTAAAGTAAATAAGAATGACTCAGATTTCTAATTCTATAATTTGTATGCTTCTATCCCAAACCATTGCTGAGATATAATCATTTGAATGTTGGCTGTTGTAAAACGTTGTTTTTGAGAAACTGCCTTAAAATATTCCATTCACGCATCCACGCTGAGATTCTGAAGCACCGAAGCAGTTAAATTCTCTGAAATTAGTTGCATCCACTCCATATTCTCTGATAGTGATGGTATTTAAAGTTTTAACAATCTTCTCTACAGTTCTTTTTATCAAGCTAACAAACTATACAAATATTGATTTGCCAATTACATGAGAGATGATAATTTCAGCCAATGGCATTGAGAAGCAAAAAAATCATTGGTAGTTTGAATTTCATGATAACACTAACATCATTTGAAAGCTGAGAAAATCAATAATAAACCAAAAAGTGACCAAAAACAAGTTTTTGACCAAAATTCACAGACAGATATCCAGCCTTGGATCTTTTTTTTTTCACTTCTTTTAATTGATAACAATTGAAAATTGAGCTTACTAGCAACATTTTCAGAGTGACAGTGCACTAAGTAATTTTTCCACTTCCAATTTTAAAGTAACAGTACTAAGTAATTTTTCCACTTCCAATTTTAAAGTAACAGTACTTTTGACAAATAGCCCAAGATTAAATGACGTACACACAGATGAGAGGAAGTCTACAGTCATAACGGTGGCTATTTTGTGGGTCCCCCCTTGTGGTAGCAGCCATGGTCTGCACTTACATAGCTCCTTTTTTAACCTTAGAGGTTACCAAAGTGCTTTACACTGTGTCCCATTCACCCATTCACACACACATTCACACTCACATTCACACTCACATTCACACACCAATGGTGGCAGATCAGCCATGTTGAGATCACATGACTACTCAAATTCTACTCACCTTATTTCCATAAACTCCCCATTATCAAAAACTTTCGGTTGCAAGATAAACCGATCATGAGTGGCAATGAGTAGGTTATTCCTGCAATGGGACTGGTAAAAACTGGTATAAAAAACTAACATAACTTGCTTTAGTGTGATGCTGAGTAAAAGACCTATGTAACTATGAAAAGTAAATTACAGCAAAAAATAAATAAATAAAAAAATATTGCAAATTTAGAATATATATATATATATTTTTTTTAATTTATTTTTACATTTTTGTAAGCAATTTTAGCCATTTTGCTAACTTCAGCCACACGCCCGAAAAGCTCTCGAAAGACATGCTACAAAAGCAACCTTAAAACAGTAAAATGATTCACAGCCAGAGATTGTTTGCTAAAAGAACATAAACTGGCCATCTTTTTTTTTTTTCTAGAGCTGTCAAAGTGACAGGTGTGATTTCTCAGGACAACTATTTCAGTGATATCTGTTGGGTTTATTTTTATGCGTGGTCCCCAAAAACAAAATTGCTTACAGCACCTTTAACACAAAACTTCACTCAAATCTTCCTTTAGCATTGTAGCCTCAGAATATCTGGAACACTTATCCAATCCCACAGCAGGTGACTACCAAAACAAAATTTTAATGTGACATCCCAATTGAAAGATTTTTAGAATATGCTAAAATATTTAATTAACAATTATCATGAAGCCTAGAGTGGTCCATGGAGCAAGCACAAGGTGAGAGTAGCATGAGGAGCTCCCTAAGTGTATTGAAGTAACCATGGTTCCATATCATTCACTCACATGAAGTTGTGTCGATGTAGTGACACTAGGGGTCACTCTTGGGAGCCCCAAACATCTCTGATCTTTGAGAAAAGGCCAATGGGAATTAGCGAGAATTTATATGCCACTCCCCCAGACATACGTGTATAAAAGGAGCATAAAAGGAGTTGGCATGCAACCACTCATTCTGATTTTTTCTTCAGAGACAAGCGGTTGTGTTTCAGCTAACTGAATTCCCCTGCCATTCACCTCTACAAAAGCTGTAGGATTTACGGTGCATTACAGCGGCTTCTCCCTTTCTTGCACTGGTTGAGTGCAGAGAATGCCCCTGGGCGATTCAGCAGCTTAAAATAGTATATTCTTCCTCTAACAGAGTATATATCCCTTCTAAAAGTGTGGCACTCACAGAGAGCACCTTTATAAAGATGCTTTTCCGTTTGTGTATATTTCCTGGGTGCAATCGTTACCTTTCCACTTTGCATGGCCATGATCGTCTACTGCACGTGGTGGGCGCTGCCCACGCGGGGACAGCATTCATGGATGGGTCATGTTCTCACTGCGAGAGCATGATTATGGCTACTTTGCGGGCACAGCTTTCCCTAAACGGAAAGCCACCACAGCGGCTCCCCGCAGATGTCCTTCTACCTACGTGTCTGTTAGCATTGGGAGCGATTTGGGGATTTCAATGGGAGCCACTCTGCTGGGTAGCCCACCATGGACCTTCATTCCCCAGCATGCTTGTTTGCCCCAGTGAGTTTTGCAATGGGACCACCGGCTTGTCTCGTTGCGAGTCCGCAATCTCATTCGCGGCACGCGAAGCAGATGAGCTTTCAATTACAGCATTGGAGAGATGGCTGGTTCAGTCTGACACCATGCACAGATGATGGCCATGCTTCACTGGGCGGCTACGAGCGTCAGGCTGGAGTGGAACCCTCTGCCCTGCTCTGAACCCTCGTGGCTTGATGCTTGTTTCCTGGGCCTGGAGCGCCTCTCACGGCCACGCCCCGTCCCGGCCACGCCCCGTCCCGGCCCCTTTCTTCCAGGAGGTGCATGAGCCCAGTCCCTTTCTTCTGAGGAGCTCAAAAAGTCATGGCGGGCATCTTTTACTGCCCAGTCTCTGAGCTTCTCCGCTCTCACTTCCCTCGATGGTGGGGCTGCCAGGGGGTACTCAGCGATCCCCCAGGTGGATAAGGCAGATGAGGTGCACCTGAGTCCACAGAGTGCTGCAACCTGGCAGAACCATCCGAGACTCCCGTCCAAGGCCCATAGGATTTCGTTGTCACTGGCGACATAGGCTTGCAGTGCTGCTGGACAAGCCACCTCTGCCCCGCTCACCACGGCTCTCCTGCAAGTACACCAAGCCACCCACAGAAAGCAGATGCCACCCGTCTCACGGCCGGCTGCCAAGAACCCAAGAAAGGCTTCAAAGCGCCCCTGGGAGCGAGAAACCCACTGCACAGGAACTGGTAAGCAGTCTATTTCATCCCCCGGTGGAGGACCAGGTGGAAATCCTTATTTACCTTTTCTGTTGATTTCGCCGCACCCCCTGAGAGCAGTTTCTCATTTCCTGAGTGGACACTCCACTCCCAGGTGGTCAGGCTAAATTGGAGTTGATTCGGTCAAGCGCAGGTAGACCTGTTCGCTTCCCGGGAATCCTCCCACTGCCTGCTCTGGTATTCTCTGACCGAGGCTCCCCTCGGCACAGATGTGCTGACACACAGCTGGGCCCTGGGGCTGTGCAAGTATGCATTTCCCCCAGTGAGCCTATTTGCACAGCCGTTGTGCAAGGTCAAGGAGTAGGTTGTCCTAGTAGCACCATACTGGCCCACCCAGACTTGGTTCTCTGGCCTCACGCTCCTTGTGACAGCCCCTGTCTGGAGAATTCCCCTGAGGAAGGACCTTCTTTCTCCTTCCGGTAGGAGAGGCCAGAGGGACCCTATATGGCCCCCAGCTGAATTATGTTGTTTCTTTGGGGAGAAAAAAGGAGAAGAGGCCAGCCAGTCGCTATTTTTGGGGCAGTCAACTGGTCCCCGAGGTACAGTGGACCGTATTATACCTGTAAGAGTGTTGGGGGAGGTTACATGATGCCAGGTGCGCTAGCTACGAGGCACACAAATGTCTGCCCGTCTCGCACTCCCAATCCAAGTTCAGATTGTTCAGTTAGTTGTGGCATTTTGTGTAGGGACCACTTGTGTCACTACATCGACACAACATCAAGTGAGTGACAGATAGGGAATGTCCTGGTTACTTTCGTAACCTCTGTTCCCTGATGGCGGGAATGAGACATTGTGTCCCTCCTGCCACAACACTGAACTACCCACTGAAATGTCAGTGACCTTGTCTTGGCTCCTCTCACCAATTTCCATTGGCCTTTTCTCAAAGATCAGAGGTGTTTGGGGCTCCCAAGGGCGACCCCTAGTGTCACTACATTGACACAACATCTCGTTCTCTCCATCAGGGAACGGAGGTTACAAAAGTAACCAGGACGTCCACCTCATAGTCTTCCTCTAGTCTGTAATGGAACCAATCAATCATGGGGAATCAATAAGCAGTATTATCAATATTCATCATGGTCCCATCTATACTTTTTATACTATGTATACAAATCCAGTTTCAGATTTTCAGATGAAAACATACATCTGCAAAGTGGACAACATGATGTAACACAAGCAACTCATTGTTATCGATCTCGATTAATACTTGAACGGTCCGTTAACATTTCTTTAATTTTTCTTCCACTTTGATCTGAAAGACTAAATGCAAATAATATAATGAAACTAACCCTAAAATCATGCATTGTTATAATAAATGGTCCCTTTAAAAAGGGGGAAAAACACTATACATGTTTTTGACATCAAAGGCTGTTTCCAATCAAACTCTCAGTATTTCGTCACAAATTCTTCTGCCACTTGATAGAAGCCAGTCAAATAAGACACTGTAGATGCTGACAAGGACAATCACATCAATTCTCATATTTGTATCCATTTAGCTAGCATTAATGCATTTAAGCAACATTATGTCAAAATTGTGTAACTTTATGTAGTAAAAGAGATTATGTTACTGACAACAATTTTTGTCAAGCAATGTGTGAACAGTACCAGATTACAATTCAAAAGTAGTCATCCCAGCACTGTATACAAGTTAGTACCTACATACTCATTCATTAAGGTACCAATATGCCAATTCCATCTGCACAATACACCATATTTTATAATAAATGATACTATGTTATTATGATAATTGTTAACTCTGTAGCGTGCATGATTTACGGCACACTTTTATGTCAAAACATGGCAAAGATGACTGATTAGTGTACAGGCCTCCCAGTACTGAAAAGATTAATTTTCTCAGGGCGCAGAACTGATACGGGTTGGGCACTTTCTTGCCTTATCTGAAGTTATTTACTGCTGTCAGGCAGGTTGACTGGCAATGCATTGAATAAATGATTGCATGAGTTTTAGTAGCTTACTTGCCCAGTCAATTTTTGTCAAAGAGAGTAAAATAGTTTAAAGGAACAGGATCAAACAAACCGCCGTTTTATCCAACCCAACATTAAGAACATTCTTTACAACTCCAGGCAACTTTTTAAAAAGCATTTTCTTCGGATGGAATGCTGCTTTAATGGTGATATGAAATTTAACCCATTTAAACCATAAAAATCCCCAATAAAATTCTGGAGATCACAGTCTAAAAAACAAATACCATATGAATGTCAGAGAACACAAGTTCACAAATTATGAAAACCAAATAGAACAGAAGCTTGAGCTGGGATGACTTGCCAGATAATGCAATTCTATATTGTCCTACTGTAATACTAGCACTAAAATGTAATAATTTTTAATATAATTTGGCCATTTTAAAGTAATACAGTGCATGTATATGTGTATCTATTCTACTGCGGCCTGGGCTATACCTGCCCCCTGCTATCCACCCATAAACACAATTATTTGCTAAGCAGCAAGAAAATTCAAACAGCTGCTTTGCAAATTTAAAAGCATCTTCTACTTCATTAAACTTTGCACTTTGGAATTTCCTGGAAGTTGAGCACAATATTTTACTCATCACTTGCACGACTTGCATGACGCATATTGATTTTGTTTACAAGTCTCAGATCGTTGGATTTAAGTGTTAAAAACATTTGTGCTCACGATTTACAGTAGATAGTGCTTGGTTCGGAATCAGTGACGTGCACAGACCTTAGCAGGGACAGAGGAGGAATGATATTTTTTTTTTAATGAGCAGTAATTATAAATACTTAACTAATTTCTTTGCTTTTTGAGTATTTAACCATTTTCTTGTGTATATATAATGTACATCCTTTTTTTAATTTTTCCTTTTTCACAAATAATAGCCTATTTTGTTATATTTCTCACAAAAACCATCATAGTATTACACTTGTTCATTTGTTTAATTTCAGACATGGTCTGTGATAACACAAGGTTTTTGACATGTATTTTATTTTATGGTATTTATTATTGTAACTGTAACAGTATAGGGACAGGCAAGTCAACATCAAGTTTTAATTATATAAATGCTTAAAAACTTAAACATGAACAAACATAAACATAAAACATAAACAAACAGACAAACATGCAGCACTGCCATGGCTGCCCTTTACTGTATCTCGCTCTCCTGCTGATCAGCTGATTCTGCACCGGCCATGCTCCATCACGGCCTTGCCACGCCCTCCTCCCCCACCCGATTCAGGCTGGGGCGCCACCCATCTGACTAACTCCCCCCATCTCTAGAGAGGAGTCGCAGCCCCTACGGCCGTTCTGTCAGCCGGTGTTCCACCCCACCTCCTGCGAATCTGGGGGAGTGATGAGGGGAGGCATTGGGAGAGGGAAAGGGTGAGCGGAGACACAGAGAGAGAGAGATTGAGAGAGAGAGAGAGAGAGAGATGAACTTGCTCGCCGGCTCCTGGAAGTGCTGTTGCCCGGTTCTCAACCGCTCCTCTGCCCTCTTGTAGCCGCCAGCTCGCTCCTCACCCAGCAGATGGCAGCAAGTCCTCCAGACCCTGGTGGACAGAACCACTCCTCCCCTTCTAGGCAGATGGCGGCAGTTCCTCCGCCTCTCGGTGGCTGGCAGCGACCCCTCCGTCCACATGCTACCTGCAAATAACAAATTTCAATCAACTCTTCTGTATTTTGGTGCAAATTAATTTCCAATTAGGCAGGTATCAGCATGGACTGGTCATGTGACATTCCGTCATTCTCGAAAGCCATGAACAAAATTATGCAAACATGCAACTTGTTTTAGTGCCGGCCACAATGTATTTTTTGTTGGGAATTATTGGCAACAGAGAGCATGAAAGTATTCAAATTCAATATAAAGGCACAGACATACTTATTCAGGCAGTATTTGTAAGTTTTCCGAGTTGTCTTGCTCATGGCTGAATGCTCAAGCCTCAAAGTATGGGCTACTCTTTCGACCGTGAGCGAATACAAATGTGTTTGACACATGTGCACTTAGACTGCCTTGTGATAATATTTTAGGACAGTCAACCGCAGGCGACAGAAGAGGACTGTCCATGTGACAACAAAATCATGGCTGCATGCGGACAGTCTGCGCAGACAACGGAATTCGCCCCATGCAAACTATGCGCGTTCCAATTAGCAACTCAGACAACCAAAGTGTACTTTGGCCTTTAAGACAAGCCTGTTAACCTTTTCAAAAGAACGTAACTGGATCTGAGCACATCAAAACAAATCATCAATAAGTTTGATTTTAAGGAATTGTTTTACTTATGCACGATAAACGGTACTGCATGGTTTGCCACATGATGTCCCATATAAATCTGGGCCCTGACTCAAAACCAATTGAAAACCACTGAACTACAGCACACAAAGACTCCTTTTTGATCAGGATAACTTAGGGAAATAATGAATATCGGAACCACTCAGACGTGCACACACTCCTTCCTGTGCTCTGATGGGCCTTTGTGCCCTTCATAAAATATACAGTCTAACAATCAGAGTGATTTAATGCCACCAGGAAGGACATTATTATAGAGCAGACAAAATCAATACAACTGAAATTCTGGAAGATTTTTTTTTCTCCATTTCAAGCTGGTTGGGTGAAAGGCTTTTTCCAGTGTGTTGCAGCTTTGCTGTCTAGAGAGATTCCAGTGATAAGGAAAGGATGGATAATCCACCGCACTGTCATTAAACATAAGTCAGAATCACACCACCATCATGTTCCCGAATTTTTAAAGTACTTTTAATTAAGCTCAGCAGTGGCTAATTGTTATGAAAGGTTGATTAACTCAGATTTTAGCTCAGTGTACCTCTTTCGCTTTAATGCACCTGTCCATTTGTTTAGCCCAGTCAAACTTATCATGAACCCTCTTATATATTTAACCTGGATGACAGCATTAATATTCTGCTGCATTGGGGAAGCGGCTTTGAAGCTGTAGCTTCCCAAGGGGCAAGCTTCTCATAATTTAAAGTAGTTAAATTACAGTCAAGCTACTCTTTTAAAAATATAGTTAGCCAAGCTACTAATACATTTTGCTAGAAAGTATTGAAGCTATACAAGGGGGCAAATGCTTTTAAAATATATCATTCATATACTTAAAATATATAAAATATACAATCATATTATATAATCTTTTTGTAATAAGAGCAGTATTTATCTGCTAATTTCATGTGAATAGGATTAAATTGTGCCTTTTATAAGCAGATTTGATACTGAAAGCTTGCCCCAGTTGCTGCATTATTCTTATAAGAGCACCATTTTTGGGCCTGGGTAGCTCAGTGGTAAAAATGCTGACTACCAAACCTGGAGTCGCGAGTTAGAATCAAGAGTGTGCTGAGTGACTCCAGTCAGGCTTACATAGCAACCAATTGGCCCAGTTGCTAGGGTGGGTAGAGTCACATTGGGTTAACCTCCTCATGGTCTCTATAATGTCCTCTGGGTGGGGCGTGTGGCGTGTGGTGAGTTGTGTATGGATACCATGAAGAATAGCATGAAGCCCAACAAGCCACATGCAAAGATGCATGGATTGACTGTCTCAGACATGGAGGCAACTAAGATTTGTCCTCCACCACCTGGATTGAGGTCACTATGCCACCACGAGGGTTTAGAGTGAAAAGGTGAGAAAAGAATAAAAATAAGAGCACCATTTCTTTCTTTTTTTTAAAGAGACAATAGTAATTTTGTATTATAATAATTTAAATTATATAAATTTAAATAATAATAAAGTAGATAATAATAATAATAATAATCAGAATTTTTGTCATGGGAAAGTAATTTTCTTAATACATTTTATAAATCTTACATTAAGTACAATTTATCCATTGGGTTTGGTTCTTAGCGCCCTCTACAGATTCAACATTTTGGCACCCATTCACTTGCATTGTATGGACATATAGAGCTGAAATATTTTTCTAAAAATCTAAATTTGTGTTCTGCAGAAGAATGTGTCATGCACATATGGGATGTCACAAGTGTGAGTAAATGATGAGAAATTTTCATTTTTTTTCCCCTTTGAATTTCAATCTGTCGGTCAGCCCTACTCCTTAACATTGACAAACTGATAATACTGTTTACAACAGTGGTTCCACCCCAGGCTAAATCACTTTCAGATAGAATGTGTACTGGCCAGAGCAGTGAGGGTGCATTTCATTTTATTTTTCTATTATATACCCACACACACATACTGTGACTCTGAAGGGCACTAGTTCTTCATTGTGTTAATTCATTTCTTCTTTCCAGGCTCTCAGCTTATAAAAAATTTAAATACACACACAGCTTTTAAAAACCTCTGTCTGAAAACAGAACTGGACACCTCTAGTCCTATAAATATCAACCAGATGAGCAACAGCACAGATGCAGTTCATTTAGCATCACACAGCAAGATAGATCCCTAGATAGAAAAGAGACCGCTTTTGTGGTGTGCGAAAAATCCGGCATAAACATTTTCTGCGGTACACACATGCAAGTGACGCATAACTGTGGGATAGTTTTCTCTGCTCAAATGAAAAAGGGAAGTCTGTGATGAATATTACAATGCTAATGCACCTAATCTTTATGGACTTTTTTTTAGGCTGTGCCTCTTGGGCCTTGATACATGTTTAATGTCCTCATATACAGGCCACAAGAGACCAGCAGTTTACTTGGAAAAATAACATATTAATGAATTATACATTTGAAATGCATTCCTAACAGCACAGGATATCTATCTTCAAAAAAAAAAAGCCATAAAATCCACATGAAATCACTTGACGAGTGCAGTTTTATTGTAGTCAACTAAAAGAAGCAGCGCAACTACCTTTTCAGTAGCATGACAGTAGCTCATGTCGCCGTGCCTAAATCCTCCACTGGAAACCATGGATTTACCATAGTAATATTGTGTGTAACCATTACTGTAGTAACCATGCTTTTTTGTTTGTTTGTTTAGTTTTTTAAATGGCGGAAACCATGTTTTTACTTAATTAATAATGTACTAACTAATTTATGCGGTAACCATGTTTCTTTTTTTTTTTCTTTTTTTATGGCAGAAACCATGGTTTTACTATATTAATATTGTAGGTGTAACCGTGACTGTACTAACCATATATCTATTTTTAATTTTTTGCAGAAACCATAGATTTAGTAATAAGAATGTAGTAACAATTACTGTAGTAAGCTTTTTTTTCTTTTTTGGCGAAAACCATGGATTTGCCATAGTAATTTGACTGTTAACATAACCATGACTGTTTTGTTTTTGTTTGTTTTTTGGTGGAAACCATGGTTTTGGTACAATCAACCATGGTCTTCCTGCAGTATTACTATAGTATCCTTACAGTAACCATGGTTTTACTAAAATAATATTGTAGTAACCACGGTTAGTTTTGTGGTTACTGTGGCTTTAAAAATACCATGGTTAAACTATGGTTACTGGAGTAAAACCATGGTTCATTTCTGTAAGGGAGTATCACATTATATATTAAATATACAGAATAACTCTCAGGTGACTTGCAGAATTAACTGCCTTTTATTTAAGTGACTTAAAATAATTTCTTCTAAATAACTTCTTAAATAGTGTTCATATGGTTAGCTATTATTAGTTAGTGGCTTTTGTTGCTAAATATTTTTTTTCAAAACAGAAGCTTGACTGTTCTTTAACAACATGAGTAGCTTGTAGCTTGAAAGCTACAGTTTCAAAGTAGCTTCCCCAGTAGCAACACTGGTAAATTGAGAATTAGGAATTCTCACTGAGAATTTGATCAGTGTGTAGTCAATGTTTGGAGGTACAGTAACATATTTATGGCCTCCAAACTAACAGACATGAACAAAAGCATTTAGATTTAATTGGATCTGTAACATGTGTTGATATGGCAACCATCTAAGCAAGCCACCCATGACAGGTTGATTTACATGCAGGAAGGGAAATGTAGCCTTTGGTTTAAACGCTGTCATTTTCTCACTGCTCCATGCTGACATCCCAGGTGTCGTTCTCTTCCATACCTACAGGCCAGGGCAAGAGGTGTTCGCAAAAACCTGCTCCCCATCGGCAGATCCAGCTCCATACACACACTCACACAGACACACATACACACAGTGTCTCACATGCTATAATCTAAATCTCTGGTCACAAATCACACGGGTGCATTTGAAAATCATCACCAGCCTTTCCCATAAAGAACACAAATAAAAATATACATTTACTCAATGGAAAACATTTCAAGCTCATATGTAAAGTGCTGGCAGGCGAGTACATTGTGATTGTAGCATATTTCCCATTGATGCTGCTGTAAGAAAAAGAGAGATAAATATGTTGAGAGATGAACACTGAAAATAAACTTTATTAAAGACTGTAAAATTAGGTTTAAAGGGATAGTACACCCAAAAATTACCAATTTGTCACAATTTAAGTTAGTCATCTTCATCCTCTATGATTTATTTCCTGTTATAAAAACACTGTTCCATACAATTAAAATAAATGGTGAACAACAATTACACAAAGCACCATAAAAGTACCATAGCAATAGCTTTGACAAGTCATGCACTTTATTTCTAATACTTTTAAAGCCATAATAATAGATTTGTGTGAGGAACAGACCTACAATTTAAGTCATGATCCGCTGAAAATCTTCATGGACTGCTTCAGTGGTACTTTTTGTCATATTTTGAGCTTGACAACCCTTGGTCACCATTCACTTTCACTGTATTGTAACTATCCCTTTAAGGAACAGTACTTGTATCTACATTACATTTAATGCTCTCCTCTTTTGGTTCAGAGTGAACAGCAGGGTGTGATGATTTGCTCATATTTCAGTCTCTTGAAGGACTGCTAATAAACATGAATGTTTTGAATCTTAATATTGCTCTGTATATATTACCACTTACTATATTCCGAGAGCTGAGGGAGGAACATGAAAATCACGATCGTTTCTGTCCTCATGGGACATAAGAGTGATCTAACTATGAGGGTCAAATAATATGTTTGAGTGATTTTGTTTATGCATACAAATACAGTGGATCTACACTTAATTTCTGTCCAAGGCTGGGCAACAAAAATATCAATCACAAACATGCTGACAATATATCTCTCCTGATTCAGTTCAGCTGGAGATTAAAGACTGGTGCAGAGGCAGATCACATGGTCCTTGTAGACAACTAACACACATGGATTCATGCACACACTTTCCTGGAGAGGCAATGTCTAGGTGTTCGATTAATCTCAGAGCTGCCAAGGTGATTTAATAGTGAAGGCAGAATAAACACTGAGTAATTTAGAACTAGAAAAGGGGAAAAGAAAGAATACAGGGAAACCGAAACAAATTAGACCCTGCATTCTGAGGTCCTAGGCCAGGAAATGAGTTGGCGTTGCATAATATACCAGCACCACAATAGTATCTCGGTATAATACTGCTGGTGCCACATAATTCTTCAAATGTTAGTATTGTAAACATGGCAGTACCTGTATGTATGTAACATTGTATGTATGGTACTAATATTACTTGCTCAACCAAAATTTGAATAAAATTAAATTTGTCTGCAATAATATAGAGTATATGGGAGAATGAGGCTAGTTGTCATACTCCACTGTGTATTTCTAAGGGTAGGTTTATTTCTGATAGTGAATTTTTGCATAGTCATATACCTTGAAATCTTGACCACAAAAAAAGCTAGTGAACATTTTCACTGTTCTTGCCCAGGAAAAAATACACCGTTCATTGAGCATAAGTTGACCTTCTGTGACAACATGCCACAGTAGTGACCAAAACAAAATCTACTCCTGCCTCAAATGGGTTATTATAGTCTTTTCAGCTAAATTTAAAAAGTAAAACAATTATGAAGCACAAAACAATTCATTAAACAACAAAAATAGAAAAGGTAACATACTGTACAATATATATATATATATATATATATATATATATATATATATATATATATATATATATATATATATATAAATACAATAAAAAAATATTGGCCAACAAATAATATACTGTCTAAATGTATGACATCTGAAAAACATGACAACCTGCCCTGATAAAAATGTGAATCACCTGACTTTGATGAAAAATACCTAAGAGTTCTCCTAAGAACTGCCTTGACTCTTGACTGAATGTATGCCAGTGTGGTTTGATTAAGTTCACTTCTTTACCCAAGAGCTAAAACAATAATATTATAGTAAGAATTTACTTAAAAACTTAGAATTTACAAAGGTTATTCTAATTTAAGGGTTATGAATCAGGTGTCTCTGCTTGAGAAAACACATTTGCGCAATTGGACTGTGGCAGCTCAGCGGTTAATGCTCTGGGTTACAGACCGAAAGGTCGGGGGTTCAAGCCCCAGCACCGTCAAGATACCACTGTTGGGCTCTTGAGCAAGGCCCTTGACCCTACCTGCTCCAGTGGCGCTGTTTCATGTCTGACCCTGCGTTCTGACCCCAGCTTAGTTGGGATATGTGAAAAAAAAAAAACAGCATTTCATTGACCCTGTAGCTGTACTCTGCACAATGACAATAAAGTTGAATCTTAATCTTTTACCAAGAAATAGCTTTTGTGACAACTTCACCATGTGACAACTATCCTGGTCTCCCCTTTAACATTACATGACAATGAAAAATAAAACAATGTAAAGACTGCATCTTCTACAGTATATGTGTGGTTTTCCTATGCTCCACACTAAGACTGACATCACAATACAGTATGGTTTTTTAATGTGCATTAACTTATAATAACTTAAATAACTTAAATTTAACAAGAATTAACCTGTTAGTTTGATCATTTCTTATCCGACAGTCAAAATAGTTTCAAAAGACTCACTCTCTGTGCTGCGCTTGTACTCCATTTCAAACTAGTGGTTTAATCCAAAAACTAAACATATTTGAATGAGTCTTTTAGATTACCAAATCGTTCTCGTTCACTTTTATTATTTTGGTGGTGAATGACTCCATTTTTTAACAAATCTGCTGAGTGACACTATTTGTCGCCACCTACTTGTGTTATTGTTTATGCAATCTCCAGAAATGGTGACTGAACAAAGTAGTGAATGAAATCAAAATGAATGGTGAATCACAATCCCCACCACTATTTGGAAATGAGTTATACAAACAGTAAAGTGTCCCAGTGCTGTTGGACTGTATATCAGCACACTCGGAACACCTCTCGCGCAAACAGATACAAGGACCAGAACTAACTGTTATGTAATATGGTATAACCATTTTTTATGCAATAATGATTTATTTGTCTACACTTTTGTGCATTATTTTCTATATTTTATTGAATATTAGAAATGCATTCATTTAATGTAAAACAGCATAAGTGGTTTTGTGATATGTTTGCTGGTATCATACTGTATTACAATTAAGGTATCAGGAGAACCGTAGTAGCCATATAAGAACTGTACATTTTCAGACAGTCATAATCATCCTCTTCCAGGAAAATAATTTAATGGAAAGCGATTAAAAGTACCTAGTGGGAGAATGTCTCCAAATCTGTAAATATGATGGTGACTAATGACCTGGAAAAATATAAATCACACTCAAAACCCATCAAGAAATGACAGCCATTTAAAAAAGAGAGCAAGTGAAACTATAGTATGTATGAGGTCATCTCATCACATATCACAGCTTTGTATGGAGCCAGATGTACATGTTTATTTTCAGCTCTTGGAACTGCATAGAAGGTTTATTTCATGTTAAACACCTTTATCTGCACTTGAACAGCTGACAGAAAGATAAGATGTTTATACTTTGCAACTGAATTCAAATTGGCGTGATAAGAAGAACTAATCGGTTATGTGTTTGTGTGTGTTCTGATGGTCCTTGAGCAGATCAAACATGTCTGTTCCTGGGATTCAAATCCCAGCCACCACCAGAAATAATCTGGAAGCCTTGAATGAAGACAAAAGCATTCCACAATGAAGAACTCAAATCACCACCAATCACTCCAGGAAAGCAATTAAAGAGTCAGCTGAAAAGAGTTTTAGCTGTAATTACAGCAAATCGACTGGACAAGGGGGTGCATACAGGGCCACATGCGAAAACTAATGTGTCAGTTTTTCATTGGCAGCAGTTTTACAATGACTAGTAGAGAGGCATCTACATCATCATCATTTCAAAAAAGGATCTTTAAAACAGTGTTACTAAACTGGTGAATCGGTCTTGATAGGGAACACAGTTAGGGGGGAAAAAAAAAACTATGCTAAATGCAATTACAAAAATCCAACTTCACAAATAACGGTGCAGTTAGGATAGCAAAATAACAGGCTTATCAACTTTTCAAAAACATGAGAACACTTTTTTATTATTATTATTTCAGAACCACTGCTAAAATAACATAGAACTTTTAGAAATTATCTCAGCAAGACCCTTGAATTATTTTTTTTTATACAGAAAATAAATAAATGTATAAAAAGTAGTACTTTGGAAATGTGCGTTTTTCACCCAGTGGGGTTTTGAAGGAAATTTATGTTAGGCATTAGAGAGTGTGGGTGTTAGAGGCTCACCCACAAAACAAGCATGAAATAATATTGCTTGGTGGAGTGTTTGAACTGCTTCACTGTACATGAAGATGGCATGTATGAGTCAGATGTATACTGTTTTCAAAATGTTCTCAAAGAATAACCCGAAAGACTTAGTAAACATTTGTATTATCATTTAATGAAATAACATAGGGGGAACATAAGGGGGGAGGGGGGTAGAAAATGTTGCGATCTGCACATGCGGCCAAAGGTTTGGAATAATATACAAATTTTGCTCCTATGGAATGATATTGGTACTTTTATTCACCAAAAGTGGCATTCAACTGATCACAATGTATAGTCAGGACATTAATAAAGTGAAAAAAAGACTTACAATTTGAAAAAAATTTTAGAAACTAAAACTACAAAGTGTTCTCATCAAAAATTCCTCCTCGTGCAGCAATGACAGCTTTGCAGATCATTGGCATTTTAGTTCAGTTTGTCCAGATACTCAGGTGACATTTCACCCCACACTTCCTGTAGCACTTGCCAGAGATGTGTCTGTCTTGTCGGGCACTTCTCACACACCTTACAGTCTAGTTAATCCCACAAAAGCTCAATGGAGTTAAGATCCATAACACTCTTTTCCAATTATCTGTTGTCCAATGTCTGTTTCTTTGCCCACTCTAACCTTTTCTTTTTGTTTGTCTGTTTCAAACCCCTGAGACTTCTCTTTACTCTTGTACATGACTCAGGGATTTGAAACAGAAAAACAAAATTAAACTGAAATCGTAGAATTCAATGAAGCTGTCAGCTGAGGACATGAGGCATCTATTTCTCAAACTAGAGATTCTGATGTACTTATCCTCTTGTTTAGTTGTACATCTGGTCTTCCACATCTCTTTCTGTTCTTGTTAGAGCCAGATGTCCTTTGTCTGTAGTGTACACCTTTGTATGAAATCTTCAGTTTCTGGCAATTTCAAGCATTGTGTGGCCTTAATTCTTCAAAATAATAATTGACTGATGAGTTTCTAAAGAAAACCGTTTGTTTTGCCATTTTTTACCTAATATTGACCCTAAGACATGCCAGTCTATTGCATACTGTGTCACCTCAAAAACAAATACAAAGACAATGTTAAGCTTCGTTTAACAAATCAAATAGTTTTCAGCTGTGTTTGATATAATGGCAAGTGATTTTCTAGTAACAAATTATCAACTTAGCATGATTACTCCAGGATAAAATGTTGGAGTGATGGCTGCTGGAAATGGGGTCTGTCTGGATTTGATCAAAAATTACTTCTTTAAAATAGTGATGGTGCTGTTTTTTTACATCAGTAATGTCCTGACTATACATTGTGATCAGCTAAATGCCACTTTGGTGAATTAAAGTACCAATTTCCTTCCAAAACTGCAAAATCTGTACATTATTCCAAACTTTTGGCCACCAGTATAGATTTGAACTAACATCACCCACGTAAGCACCTCAGCTCAAGGTGTCAGAAAACATTTTTGTAAACAGCTTATACATTTTTAATTACAGAGAGAATTTTCATACCTAAGCAGCAAATATATTCATATTAATTGCAGTGCTTTCAAGGCAGCACTGTACTCCACAGCACGGAATATGTTTTTTATAAGTCAAACCATTGACTTATAAAAGTCAATTTTATTGACTTATAAAAGTCAATTTTACCAGTCAAACATAACTTGATGTTTTAAAAATGCAATGTGCATGTGTGAGACATCACAATAGTCAAAAATAGCAGTTTAGTGCACGTTTAGATGGCAAAAAAAAAATAATAATTAAAAAACGCCACACATGGACACGAGAATTGCATTTCTGATAACAATGCCATATTTGCATACTGAATAGTCTTTTCTTTCCATCATCTACTTATGAATCTAATTTGCATATTGAAATCAATCTCTCAACTTTTCTATCAATTCATAGTTCATAAAACTAGCAATATTCTTTTGCTCCCATTCAAGCACTGGTATTTACTTTAAGAAATGCAAATCTAGCTGCACATGAAACCTTATTTTTCAACCATGTCATGTCCGGAGAATTATTTTTAAAACCTTCCCCAATTCGAAATGAGAAGCATATTACAAGATCTAAGAAAATGGGGGCTCTCAAAAGGACAGTTTTATTAAAAATATGTTGATTGTCATGCCACTATAAACCAAAAATGGGATGCACAATACACAAGTATGCTAGTAAATTGACTCTTCTCTTGAAGGGCTTCACGTAAATTAAGATAAGTTCTCAAAGATCAGCCGTTCCCCCTCCCACCAGCCATAAAACATCGCCGCTCATTCAGGTAGGGTAGACAGCAGTTTTTAGTGATTTAGTGACAAAAATTAAATAAAATGAACCGTTTGCTCCGATCCTCGAATCTGATTGGAAAAGTGACAAGTGCAGATTTGGCAGTCCAACAGCACTGAGATGCTTCACATTTTGTATCAATCTGCTTCTCCATGTTCGTGGCTTTCCAAACAATGATGGGGATTTTGATTTCGGTAACTGATTTTTTTTCATTGATCATACCATGGGTATGAGGGTCCAGTGGTAGCTCAGCCGTTAAGGCTCTGGGTTACTGACTGAAAGGTCGGGGGTTCAAGTCCCAGCACTGTCAAGATACCACTGTTGGGCCCTTGAGCAAGGCCCTTGACCCTATCTGCTCCAGGGGTGCCGTTTCATGGCTGACCCTGCGTTCTGACCCCAGCTTAGTTGGGATATGCGAAAAAAAATGCATTTAATTGGCTCTGTACCTGTACTCTGCACAATGACAATAAAGTTGAATCTTAATCTTAATGGGAATTCATATTTATGCCAGTAGGCGGCGAAATGAGCATCCTTTATGTTATGAGTCATTAAATTACTCACTGTCGTTCAACACAGACCCAATGGAAGTGAACGTGAATGATTAATGAGAAAACTGATTCATATACAAAAGAAACACCACTAGTTCAGAGCCAACCAGAGTATGATTGGAGCACTAAGAGTGGAGTTTTTATTGATGTCTTGGCTTATTTTGGATTTATTTTATTTTTTGCTTGCTGAGAGGAAATGGCAAACTAGCCAGTTTTTGTCTGAAATTTGCTTACTCTAAGCAAGTAACTTAATATTATCTACTTGTTTATTGAACAGTTGTGTAAAAACAATATTACACTCAATTAAATGTCAATTTGATATCTGTTAACTTACTAACTTCGGCAGCCCTGTAATACAAAAATATGCTAACAACACTGAATCTAAAACTCAAAAAACTGCATAATCTAAAACGGAGTTAAAGTTAGTAAAGTGTAAGGGCAAACTGAAAATAAAATACACAAAGAACTCAAAACTATGATAACCCTTTGAGTGTCTTCACTGCTTCCCTTCTGTCAACTTGCACTTTTAGTAATCTCCGATGTTCAAGAGTCGAGTATTTCCCTCACAGAGTGAAAATGCTTGTTTGAAAGGTAGTATTGTTGTTTAAGAGATGGATGTTACGAAGCACAACCATCTAACAAAACCTCTCAGCCATCCATTAAAGTCAATTTAATGCCCGGAGATTCAAGTGCAAGTGTGGATTTAAATTTGTCTTCTCACTGCCAGCGGATGGGCAATACCTCTCACACATTTCTTTTCATACGCATCAAGCCTCGGAATCATTTGTTGCAGCATAAGCGGAAGCCAGGAGAATACTCTTGCAATTGATTGAACTGTCAAAAAACAAGTTTTTTGATTGATCACATTTCAACCAATCATGTCATGCCAATTTCAGATGCGACTAGAGTTGGTGACGGATCCTAAGAGAGAAAATGCAGGAGTTTGAGGCCAGGTGAGACTGTTACATGTCAAGTTAAAAAACTGAAAAAAGCATTTTTCTTTGTCCTTAAACAATCAGGCGAGCTTGGCATTGTCCATGGTCTGACAGAGAAGTTAACCCAAAGAGACTAAAAAATAACCTCAAACATCAGTCTCAGACAGTTAACACTCTAGTCCACTCACCTGTCAAAAATAACCACCACTGTCCAGCAGCAGGTAACTTAGACCTTAGCTTGACTTTCAAATGAAGCACTCCAGGTAAAACTGGATAGGCTTTTCTGCATCAAACAGCATGCATAAAATACCCAGATGACCATCTGCACAAAGATTTTTTAGGGAGCCTATTATTTGAAGGACTAAGGAGAAATCAGGAGGTCGGGTCAGATGACAGATGCTGCAATTATGATGAAACTCAATTCTAAATTAACTGACAGCTGAAGCGTGAAAGAATGTTTTCAGTGAGTGCGTGGGCTAAACTACTCCAATGTGAAGTGTAAAGGAAGGTGTTAAACTCCTAATAAAACAGAGCAATGCCAACAAGGATGTCAACTTCAATCACTATGTGCTTGTCGAAAATCTTGCAACAAACCTAACAATACTGTTCATGACTAATTCACACAGTATGATGCAGAACAAGCTGAGTTTCTCCTGACAAACATACAGTATCTCTTGAGTAGGTAGACTGCACGGAGCTAGATTGTATTCACCAACTCAAGGTTTCATGTTTTCAGTTTCAGCAGCAAGACCCAATTGTAAACGCACCTGATCTCAGCGGTGAACTTGTACCAAGCTTGTCCATCCCACCTCTCACACAATAGTACATTTACTATTTGAGAACCGTAATGTCTAGAGGGAAAGGTCAACCACAGACAGTATGAATAATGTGTGAGAGAAACACACAGAGAGAGAACATCACTCTATATCTGAAAATCTTTGTGTAGAGGAAAAGGTGCATTACATAGATTGAGTATGGGTTGACAATCAGTACCTTTGCTCATAGGAATGAAATGTCTGAAATTTGTCATATATGTAAATTACACGAATAATACCTTTAATGGCTAAAACAAAACAAGGAGCCATTTCATATATATGGCATGACAGTACTGCCAACATTTAATCACACGCAGGATATGAATTATAGATAGATCAATTTCACTTTTTAAATTGTTGATTCTTGATCAGGAATGGAATTATTACTGGTGAAATTGAGATATATATATATATTAAAATGTTAATACTTGAAGTAAAAAATTATGTAATTTTTACAAATAAAGTAAAAGCCATAAATGTTGATATCTATAACTGCACTTTCACTATCAGAATATTATTCAAAACTTAACATGTAGATTAGGTAATTCAGATATCTAGAAATTGATTTCATATATCAATACATTTGAGAGTAATTAAAGATATCTAAAAAGACTTTCTTACTAGTTACAATCACATTACCAATTCCAGGAATAAACATTGCCACTAGTGAAAATCAATTGATAAAAAATTTACGTTTTTACTAGTGCAAATGCAATTACTGATACAGTACTTTACTGTATATAAAAACATTGCACTTACACTAGTAGTAATTTAATTCCTAGTATTCAGTAGCATTTTAACAAAAAACAATTACATTTATATTTGTAATTCATATCCTACATGTGAATACATTTTACATTTCTGAATAAAAGGGCTTGCAATAATGACATAAATCAAAAATAGCATGTGGGTTTGAAAAAAAAAAAAAAAAAAATCAATGTTTGATGTCCTGAAACAAAAGGGAGCAGTTTGATTTGAATAATAACTTGGACAAAAACAAGTATTTCTCACTTGCTCTAAGAGACAGAATGTCTCAGAGTAGTGTCAATATGAATGACATATTTACAGGCATTTATACAGAAAGTTTTTGATAACCTGCGACTAGCTGGATGTCTGACAGCAAATTTTAAACTCTGACAAGGGAACGCAAATGGAAGTACTTAAAAAAAGCCATCAAGGTTTTTGATATAGACCACCTTCAAGCTGTGATAACATTTGCCATTAATCAGCTCACAAAGCTTCAACAAATTGTAAAAACCTGGGCTTAGTTATACCAGAGATATGACGTGGTTTCATCACATTGTACTGGTAAATAAAGCTGGACATATCAGAGGGGATAGAGTTTAGTTTGCCTAAGGGCGCTTACACACTAAAGAATGTGTTACATCAGAGAAATATACAAATCATTTGATTTCAATAAGGGATCTTGAGTCAAAGTCATAAAGAAAAAAAATTATTACATGAAATTAAAAGTTAATGTACCCTGAAATCAACCCCATTCTGCCAAATAAATGACGATTTGACAATCAAACATTTTGCATTAATTCAAGAATTAACACATTTCCTTCTGGCGTAACTGATAGCGTGTTGTGTAAACAACCTCCGACACACTGGTTCTGGTCCTATAGGAACCAGGTAGATATCACATTCACAAACAATAGTGAGCATGAGATTCAGGGGTTGCGTTTTATGACAAACATCATAATCCAAGATGGCGGCCACTGTAATGGATGGAGTTTTAATTTAAGCAGTCCATTTGTATCATCAGGAGGAATGTAGTTATGAGCAAAAATATATTTTTTATTCTAGGACAATTGGTTCAAAAGATACACGCAAAAGAAAAGTACATTTTTGATATGGTGGTGGCGCTATAGAGTGTGTCCTAGAGACTGCAAATTTAGTACGGGGGCTATTTGTGACCAGAAATTACTATTCACTTTAAACAGACTTCAACATAACGAGAAACCAATCCCTTCATGCAACTTTTAATACCATGACCCTATGAATATAATACTTTTTGCTCTGATTAAAGGCCTCAATTTGCAAAAAGATTATTTAAGACTTTTTTCAGACTTGCAGAAACCCTGTACAAATGAGAATTTTTATTTTTTTCTTTATTTTAACAAAGACTGCAAATGTGTACAACTGCAATCAGCAAACTGAACTCCAAAAACATTACATAACACCAAAACACATACATGCAGAAAAACACCAAACTCCTTTTAGCAAACTACTGTGCACAGCAACATCATATTCAGAAATAAATCCCAACCAGCATTACCATCAGTGGGAGCCCCTGACATTTTATTAAGTTGCAATTAAATAAAAACAAAAAACTAACAAATCAAAAACATCCCTCAAGCAATCCGTCACGTCACCTCCAGTGACCGAATTTACCATTGTTTATACATACAGAAACAAGCAAATGCATTTTTACTAAGCTGGGACCAGGCTGGAAGTGGCAAACAGTCTTCAGACTTCAAAGAACAGTCACACATCCATGCATGACAGCAATGTGTATGCATAGCTAGATGAAGCTTAAGAAGCAACACTTTACCACCCACTGCTCCGACTAATGTGTAATGCTTTTTCCCTGTTGACCAGTTAAATCTCTGAGCAACTCCATTTGAGGTCATACCCTTCGCACAACACATCACACATCATCCTGCACTTTCACAATCGAGAATGTATTTATTGTGAAAGAAATGTTACATATAGCATGTACTTTATAAATGATTGAGGGCTGAGAGACATTTCTTTTTTATCCACTGCTTGCCAAAGATACTCAGATGAGCCAATAACAAACTCATTAACTAACATGGCCTTTTGAGGAATATTGATCGCTGCGATTTGGAAGCTCGTTTTGGGTGTTCGAGGTGGTTGATCCCATTTAACGTTGGTGGTGCTTGGCAGCTCACAGACTTCTGGCCTAGCCCATCCACACCCATTTAGCCCAAGAGTTCTCCACCTCTTAGTGAGCACTCCACTGAATAAGAGGCGTGTTGATTCATTTAATCAGTGTCTGAGTCACGGAAGGGTGGGAGGAGGAGAGAGGCCTAAGGCCAGTATTCTGAATTTAAATCGAGGGCTAGAAGATTGAATTCACTTGCTCTCAGACTCCTGTTCACGTTTTGCGTTGCCCTACTGCACCTTGAGATTACGAAGGCATTATTAAGATTGTTCTCTCTTTAGGCAACTCTAGTGACTGAGCAAAGCAACTGGTTCGATTTAAAATGGATTTTAGTTCTACCTCCAAAGTTTTTAGTCTTTACTTTAGACTTTAATTCAAGGTGTTTGCAGAAAAAAAAAAAAAAAAAAAAAAAAAAAAAAAAAAAAAACAGGACTTTTTTTTATTTGTTAATGTTAACAGCTAAAACTAAAAAGGCTTAAAAAGTTATCAAAAGTTTTATTAGGCACAGCAAATACAATGACTTTGTTATTGAGACTGATGCTAAATTATCAATGACTATTCTCATTCATAAATTCATATCAAAACAGAACTGTTAAAGTCAGAGTTTGCATAGAAGCAAATAAAGTAAAAATAAAGACATTGATGGGCAATATCAAAGCCCTTAGTGTGGAACAAAGTCTCCTTGTAAAATACAATTCAATGTAAAAAAAAAAAAAAAAAAAAAAAAAAAAAGAAATGTGAGGGAATGCCCTGAATTAAATTGATTCCCCTACCAGTCGCCAGGAAGATCTTGTGTTTATAGATTGAGCAGAAAGCATATGTCAAAATAGAAATAGAAATTATGAATAGAAAAAAAATTCTATATGGACCTCAGTGCACACAGCACAGCCACTGCATTTATGGAAAAAAGGGCAGGTTGGTAACTAAGGTACAGGAATGCTTGTAAATATTTGTAAGGCTCAATGTACATCTGAAGGAAAATCTACTGCCATCTGGTGAAATGCCATAAGGGCTGCTTAAATACTATCCATTGCTTTGAATTCACTCAGGGCCTGCACAGGGTTGACAAATTTCTTTTGAGAGGACCTCTTCACTTTGTTTGTCTGACCATCATCTTGCTTCTCACGCTTGACCAGCGGCTTCTTCTCGGGAGCTTTCATCCTCCAGGAGATGGCAGGCATGTTGAGGTTTTGCATTCCTTGAGACTTTTGGTACTTAGTGGATGCCACATAGGAAGCCTTCACTGTGGACACCACCGAATTCATCAAATTCTTGGCTGCCTGAATCAGAGACATAGCACTGTCCACCTGCAAACGAAGAGGAAATGGTAAAGACCTGCACATAAAAACATATTGCTTTAGCTTATTTAGACTCATGCCCACATGCTCACAATAACATTGCTTAAACTAAGATAAAACTAAATGTATGCCCGTTTAATCTAGAACAAGCTACTTTGAAAAAACATTAATGTTTGTAACCTTTGAAGGAAAAATAAAAATCACCATCAGAGAGAACATTTGCATTTTTCAAAGTGCTCAGATAAAGACAATAACAACGGGGATTGTCCAAATACGAACATGCCCATTATATAAAAGGCCAAGTAATTAAGGTTAATGATCTACAATTAGACAAACATTAAAAAATAAAATCTGTTTAAAAACCAGGGCTGTAAATGTGCATGCAGCAAAGACTATTGCCAAAAACAGGAAAAATAAATTAACTTGGCTGTGCAAGTGGAAATGGGATGTATTTTATTGAGCAAAAGATAATTAAGTTCTTGTTTTTCACCAGAGAGACACAAGTCTGTTTCCTTTCTATTTTGTTCTTCTCAGTAAATATGAAGACTTACCCCAGACACCACAAGTTCTCCTCCCAGATTCTGCACCTCTGCTTTGACTTTACTGCAGATATTGAGCTGGTGGCAGTACAGGGCGATACGCTGAAGATAGGCCAATAGATCCTGCTTACATGCTGAATCTGGACACTACAAGAAGAAAACCAAGAGACAGAAAGTGGTTACTTATTGTACAACATTAACAAATAAAAATGGTGTACGTCAATGTACATCAAGATAATGATACAGAAGCTTTTGAAAAACCTGACAGAAAACATAGATGGACAAATGGTGATTGTAAAAGCACATAATTGCAGTCAGACATGTATCTACATAGTAAAACTTTAACGGATATCTGAAGTAAAACATGTTTTCAACTCAATAGTGAATTAATCTTAAACATATGTGCATCCTTATTGAATTTTCTCCATGGAAGGATTTTTGTGAAATAGGGGGAAAAAAAAAAAAAAAAAAAAATAGCAACAGGGACAGTAAAGGACAGCAAAATCCTAAAACATCGTGACTTAAAAAAGCTGGTTGTTTTGAGGATCTTTGACTGTTGCCTGTGGATACCCGAATGCCTCCAGTGTCACCTGCCAAGATGCATGTGGCAGTCAAATTCACTCAAATCCTCATCGTGGCAGGGGAGCAGGGCCACCAAAAGGCTTACAGCACTACCGTTCTTTAAGGAATAGTTCTCATCATTTACTCACCCTCATGCCATCCCAGATCTGTATGATTGACTTTTTTTTTTTTTAAAGAACACAAAAGGTTTTTAGAAGAATATTGAAGCGCTTTAGGTGCATAAAATGCAAGTGAATGGGTGGCAATTTTTTTAAGCACCAAAAAGCACATATAGCCAACATAAAAGTAATCCATAGGACTCCAGTGGAAAAACTAATGTCTTCTGTTGCGAAACACTAGGTTTAATTTTACAAAAAAATTAGCTTCTGACCAGCTTGTTGACAGGGTGGATGTTAGCTTCCAACAGCTTGTTGACAGGGTGGCGTTAAAACTGCCTCTCGTGTGACGCAAGTATGTAGGCCTCCTCTGCACAGATATTTATCCATAGATACCATATTAGCAGCTGTTCCTTTGGACCACAATACTGTTTCCACACAAAAGCAATGCGGTCTGAGCAAGGAGCTCGGTCTGAGGCATCTCCTCCATTAACTTGCATTCAAACAGGTCTCCTTGTTGACCATTCCATTATGGTGCCGCAGCTGATGTATACAAACCAGCCAAATGAGGCATCCATGTATGATGATCTATGCTCTGTTGTAAACAACACTGCACTTCCAGATTTTCCCGTATTTCACATATCATGACTCGCGTGATCTTTCCTAAGCGCTTGTGTCACACGAGAGGCAGCGTATATTCCACCCTCAAGACAGAGCTGGGAGGAAGCAAAATACAAAAAAGCTACCTTAGCTAAGCTGCTGCTGCTCCTCCTTGTTTGAACGAGTGCTGTGACTGAGAGGCACGATTGTTGGACTGCTTGTCTTTTATCAGTTCTGTGCATAATGAATGGAAGGAAAAATTGTTGGTTTAAAAACCTTTTTTTTTTTTTTGTGGAGATCTATATTCTCAGTACAACATAAGAATTTAATATTTTAAGATTGACCTGCCCATCCCCATCTATCACACTAGTCTCACAATACCACAAAATGTTTAAGTATATGGCTATAATTTTGAAAGAGTGCATTTTAATGTTTATTATCTTTCCACATTTACTTACTTTCAAAGTGCCTTACCGTAACCACAAGTTTTTTGTGATGAGTTCAAGTTGTTCTGTGATAATCAACGTTATGCCTCAAATGCTGTTGATAGTGCTGTTGATAGTTTAACTTGTATTGAACGATTAATTCCTTTAAATGAAAAAAGAAAATGCATCTGTGGATTTGGATCCTAACTTGAGAGCAGTTTTAGCCCACCCACTAACACTTGTGTAGAATAAAAATTATATGCCTGCAGTGCTGACAAGTGATAGAATGGATTACTGACTCAATTTACCAGTCATTTGTGCGGTATGAAGCACCAGTACTTGTTTTTTTTTTCCAATAATGTTGCCAACCAATATCAATACCTCACCATACTTCATACCAGTCGCCAAGGTAATGATACCTCCTTCACAGTGATAATTTCCAGATAGCCCGGGCCATAAATCTTTGCACTGAGTTGCTCTGAACAAGCAGACCTTGAGGGGGCCTGCTCACAATTATACCAACTCAGCTTCCCAACAGTGCCTTTGTGATGGCGGTGGCCTTAGTTAGATTACTGTGCATTTGGGAAAATGTCGCTTACAGACTTGGGGAAATACGCTTACAGACTTGAATACGTGTGAAGACACACATATATGAATAATTAATTGTGAAGCAAAATATACCAATTACAATTTGTAACTAAAATTCTGTTGCAAATTATTTTAAGACTTTAGTTAACCGGCCAAGTAAAAATAGTGCACAGTTAGCCATAATGCACAAAAAAGGGGCAAGAGACCCTAGAAAATGTAATTAACTCATAAGGATATTATGCTGTTAAACAATGGGAAATTGGAAATAAAACTAGGTAATTAAATACAATCATTTAGATCTTCCAGTGTCTGCATAATCAAAGACTGTTTACAACACCTTACATCCAACCCATCAAAAAACACTTCCTTGTGATTAAAGAATGCATTTCAGGGGATGACTAAACAAGAGTGACATAGTGCTGATTCATTGAAGGATGAAGAGGCAACCATCTTTAACCTTTACTTTAAATTCAAGTATAATATAATTCAAAAGGCACTGCAAGCATTTTGCCAAATGAGCTCTCAACATCCATCCATTTTAATATTTGAGGCTAGTAACTCATGATACGGGACTAGAATAAGAAGTCAAGTTTACAGAGAGCCTGTGGGAGATGCAACTGGCAGCTAGAGGAGACATAAAGATAACAATGATGGTTACAGTACTTGCGCTAATGCATTGAAACACTGAGTCTAGGTCAGGCTATCTTTTACCATGCTTTATTAATAATCATAACCCTCTGTACACCCCACTGAGAAAGAGAGATAGAGAGGGAGAGACTGACAGAGACAAGAGAAAAATACAGGAAGATGGAGAGAGATGCTAGACAAGTGGGCTAAAAGAGTTTTAGACAAAGGAAGATCAGGGCTGAGAGAGCATGAGAGGAAGATTGATGAAGAGGGCAAACGATTGCTCATCTTTTGACACTGAGAATTATTTGCCATTGGACAACTGTAATCCTCTTGAAGTTTTGCTTGTAAACTAAAAGGTGAAGTGTGTGGTACGTGCCAATAGTGGCACCTAAGGGAACTGCAATAATGATACATACCAAATAAGTAATTCTAAATAATCTTCTTATATGAATATATATTTGTCCAAATAATGAAACTTGTCATTTATTCATCCTCATGTCATTGCTTCTATATTTTAAAGAATCACCAGGGGCTGTCAAGCTCCAAAAGGCTGGAGTTCTCAAATCACATTTGTGTATGTGCATACTCAAACTTGGTGCACTATGTTAGATGAGACATGCAAGAACCAATGCCATCTGGTTTTAATAACTGTAAACCTGGCGCGACATCTTAATAAGCCACGTTTCAAAACTTGCACGTGCAAATGAGATTCGATAGGTATGAAGGTGAATAACACCTTCGATTTCTATATAACATTTACCGATTTGAGAATTTTTTTTTTTTTTACCGCTTTTAAATGAAAACAACTTGCATGAGAAGTATCAGTTGAGTTTCAGAAACAGTCATTGAACTGAAACATCATTGCTAAAAGTGGTGAGTGATCTTAGACTAAATACTGATAAGAGGAATGCATCAGTCTAATCCTTCTGGACCCAAGTGCAGCCTTCAACACTGTAGATCACAGTACTCTGCTTAACAGACTTGAGAACCTCTTAAATTGGATCAGATCATACATACACCCTTTTATTTCATTGTATATACTGCCGTTGGGTAACAAATCATGAACACGAGTTAACCCACCATTTTTACGCTGACAACACTCAATTGTATATCTCTGTAGAGCCCAATGACACAGAAGCAAAAGAGATTAAAGAGATTGTCTGAAAGTTTGTACAACATCCTATTATGGAAGAGCACAAACTTTTTGCATTTAAATGAACATAAAACAGGAGATTATTTTTGTTCTTTCAAAGAATTGAAACTGCACATGGTACTCTGGCTTTGCAGTCAAAGACAGAGGAGAAAGTGAATCCAGCCAGGTCTCCTAAGCAACCAAACTGGCCTGGTTGCTAGGGAGGGTAGAGTCACATGGGGTAACCTCCTTGTGGTCACGATTAAGTGGTTCTCGCTCTCAATGGGGCGTGTGGTAAGTTGTGCATGGATCGCAGAGGGTAGCATGAGCCTCCACATGCAACGAGTCTCAGCGGTGTCATGCACAGCAAGCCATATAATAAGATCTCAGAAGTGGAGGCAACTGAGACTGGTCCTCCACCACCCGGATTAAGGCGAGTAACCGCGCCACCACAAGGACCTAGTAAGTAGTGGGAATTGGGCATTCCAAATTGGGGAGAAAAAGGGATCATAATTATAAAAAAATCTAATAAAATTCAGATCACAATCTAGAATAACTCCAAGGTTCTTCACTTTTTTTTTTTTTAAGTCTCAAATAAATTGTTACTAAAACCTGTTTTTATCATTTTAGAAATATTGCACAAATTCAACCCTTTGTTTCACATGGTGCAAAAAAATTTATTCATGCTTTTTTCTCATCGACTATTGTAATGCTCTTTATACTGGCTTACCTAAGAATTATGTGCGCATCTCCTTTCCTCCTTGTCTGCCTGTCAGACTCGTCACCTTGCATCTCTCTCTCTCACACACACACACACACACAAATGCAGCTGAGAAAATGTCAGAGAGAAGCGATGCGAGGGGGTCTGACATGAGTGTGTGTGTGTGTGTTAAAGCAGTGTTTCTCAATTGGTTTATTCGGACTCGGTCGCGGACAGCGGGGAAAGAGCAATGCCATGGTTCTCCCATTGAAGATATTTCGTCGGCCGCCCAAATGATAGACCATTTAGGACTGCCGAGGCAGATTTAATGATAATCTCGCAAACAGCTAAAGCAGACATGGGAAATTTACAGCCCGCGGTCTGGATCAGGCCCTCCACATGGTTTAATGTGGCCCGCGGCTCATTTATCATAAAAGCGTTTTTATTTTTCATTGGATATTTCAGTTAACTTGCATTGGGACATAACGCGTCTCCATAAGCTCATAGTTGCCAGATAAGAAACGCAACACCCTCAGTTTGAGATTTATACTTGTGCAAATTGGAAATATTCCGCCTAATGGAATACTTATTTTGTGCAATCTGGCAAACATGCACGCAAGTGCGCTATTTCTATCTGGCTTTCCCCTTTGAACAAACTTAGCATTCTTAGACTACTCTGTGTTCATTCTTGAGGACTTTTGTGAGATACTGTGTGTATATATATATATATATATATATATATATATATATATATATATATATATATATATATATATACACACACACATACACATATATATATATAGAATGCTGCAGCCAGAGTGCTTACAAGAACCAGGAGGACAGACCACATTACATCACATTACAAGCTAATTGGTGCTAATTTGCACTGGTTACTCATTAAATACAGGTTTGATTTTAAGGTTCTTTTAATGTTTTTTTAATTCAAATCAGGCGTTGTTTCAAAGCAGCTGTACATGAAATTATGCTATACAGCAAATTAATGAATATAATGTAAATTAGTTATTTATGTTTAGAACTATTAGTGGCTAAAATTATTAAACTAAGTAAGTGTTGTGGGACAATGATTAAACAAAATTATTTTGCATGTACTTTTAATGATGTTTAAATAAAGTTTGTGTTAAAGTCCTTGAAGTCATCCCAAATTAAATCAAGCTATACTAAGATGCATTGTCCTTTGATTTTGGCTAATGAAGGCTTTTGTTAGTGGTTAATTCATTTTCTATATAGTTTGAGTGTTGTCCCTCCTTTGACCAAGATGATATAGGTATCATTCAGTGATCATTGAATGCCAAGATTCATCAGGGTCAAATTGTGAAAGAGTGCTTCAGGGAGCATGAGGAATCATATTCAGTTTTTAATCATATTTTAAAGCACTGAATGCCTTAGCACAGTCATACATTTCTGATTGTTTGTCAAATGATTTTCCAACACACAGTTTGAGGTCTTCCAATGTACAATCACATTGTAATGTAAATGTTAAGAGATCGGGTGAAGCTGCTTTTTAGCCATTATACCCCAAAAATCTGAAATTAGACAAGCACCAAGCATTTACATTTTTAAAAAAGTATTTGAAGACATTTCTTTTTAAAATAGCTTTTTATTAATTTATATTAGTTTTTATTCCTTATTTGTATAATTTGAATTGTGTTCTCCCTACATTTCATTTAATTAGTTTTAATTTATTTTTGTACTGTTTAACTTTTATTTCAATGATTTGGTTTACTATGAATTCTATGTTGTTTTTATACTTCCAACTGTGAAGCACTTTGAACTGCATTTTATGTATGAAAGGTGCTATACAAAATAAATCTATTATACTCTCTACACAATGTTATCACAAAGCTTCATAATACTTGGAAAAGTAATTATGAAATTTATGGTAATTCTTTCTTCTTTTTTTTTTTTTGTCCTTACTCCAGCACAACCCAAAGACTTTCAATGGGGTTAAGAGCAGGACTCTGTGGTAGCCAATTCATGTGTGATGATCCTCAGGCTCCCTGAACCACCTTTTCACAATTTGACCCTGATGAATCTTGGCATTGTCATCCTGGAATATGCCCCTGCCATCAGGGAAGAAAAAAATCCATTGATGGGATAATCTAGTAATTCAGAACATTCAGGTACTCCGCTGACATTTTATTTCTGCATAACATTGCTGAACCTAGACCTGACCAATTGAAGCAACCCCAGATCATAACCATTATTTAAACAGAAACATTCTCTCTCTTCTTCTGGTGTGTCTAAAGGAAGAAAGAAATCAACAACACGTGGGTAGTTAAATATTCCTTTTAGAAAAATCCTATAAAAAGGATTATTTTATTTAATTTTTTGGCCCAGGAGGGAAGCCACCTCTAGCATTTACACATTCGCTGACTTTATGACTGCAGGATACTGTAAAAGCATTTTGTACCAAGGGTTGGAGGGGAGGATTACAGTTGCAGCAATATAAAGCACGGATTTTCTTGCCTATCAGAGATAGTTCTGTTTATCACCCCTACATCTGGCTGGGGTGGCTTGTTGATCCAGCAACAAGTCTGGCTACACTGTAAGCCCCAGCAGAGCAGATGTAATATTCAGTGGTTATTTGCCGTTTACGGTGGCCACTCCAGCTGGCTCCAAGCATTGTGGGATTTGTAGTAAAGATCATCCAGCTGGGCACATCAGCACTCCCCTGTGGGAACTCAGTATGGCTGGACATGTCTAGGCAGAATTTCTCTCTCTCTAGCTTTATCATAAAGAGCCAGCAGCAGCACTAGAGTGTCCTTACTCAAGCATCTGGCTTGCACAGACAACCCGCCTCTCGTCTGCTTTGCCATTCCACCCATAATTTCAGCAGTCATTAATAAAGCACAAATTTTTTATCAATCACTGAGCTCCTTTCTTTCCCTAGAGCAAGAGATCTTACTGCAGAGGAAGTCAGACAAACAGCAGAAAGAGGTGGAGAAAGGGAGAGAGAGGATGACGGTGGTGCATCAGAACAGAGCCCTGCTAAAATGAAACCTGCTAAGCATACTAATTAGAGGCTCTCCTGTTAGAGACGGCTCGAATTTCCCCTCTGAAAGCATCATTTGTGCATGCTCAGCTGCTGAATTCATCCAAGATGAAAAGGAAATGCAGCCTGCCTGCCCTAACTTAGACGCATGTGAATACATGACTACATGTCTTTCCACCTTTCTTCCTCGACATGTACTTCCTCCACTTGCGAGGGCTGTATGCAGTTCACATGCAGTTCTGCCTATGTAGTCTATATCAGACCCACAGAGCGGCAAAAAAAACTGCACTACAACAGCTGATTTTTTTTTTTTTGCGGGGCACAGTGTCCTGGTAAGTCCCTTATCGGGTCAGCCCAAGAGCTGATTTTGCATTTATCTGTCACTACTTAAAAATTAGTGACTTCTGAGAAATGTTTCTTCTTAGGAAATCCATATAGCCCCCAAGTACATACTGTAACCTTACATTCAACTTCTGCCTCATTTCAACCTGTTATGTAAATGCAGCTACTTAAGGGATGTGATCTTACTTGTTGACAATCTAAAATCATCAGTTGCCTTTGGATTGCAAAAAATACATAAATAAAAAAATAAAGACTTTAATTAAAATTTTAAGGAGGCTCATTCAGCCTGAGACAGTGGATATAATAACTTTTCAAATAGTTTATCTTCATAAGCAAAAACATCCTTTTTTTTCCCCCAGAGGGTAATTTAATTTTATAGGAATGAGCCAACGAAAAAAGAAAAATTGTTGAATATGCTGTCTAATAATGAACTTGGTGTTGAAAAGTAATAGCTTATACTTAAAGTTCAGTTAGTGGCAAGCAAAGCAGTTTTAATAGGGCAAGAGTATTAATTAACCTGCAGGTGAAGTGCTAAAAAAAAATTCTGACATTATAAATAATAGTGTGCGTTTCTGTCCCACATGGCATTGTGGATTAAACCACAAACAAATTCTAAAATCAGACTATACAGAGAAAATCATTCAAAACAATGAAAAGGACATCGGATATCGGGATTGAAGAGCAGAAGAGAATGCCGATGTTGAAAAAATAACTGATTTCACACTTCAACATTAAAAATATCCTGCTGTAAAAGTGAGTAGGAAGGTCAGGCCGCATCACAGGAAATGTCATATAGCCTGCTGAATTCTATTCTAAATGGGCGGAGGTAGTAGAAAAGCACGGGCAGTGTTCTGACCTTTCTCAACACATCAGGGAGGAGAAATGCCACTTTCCCATATTCACTGACATTGCAGCATTTTAATGCAGAGCAGCCCTGATTACAAATTGAGCTTCTTGGGTAAAGCATTCTTTTGTTGGTTATGCCCACTAACATCAATAAGGAGATATTGATACCATGCTCTCTGCACTCCTCTCGAGAGTGGACTGTATGAGGTGGGTTTTCTCTCCAATAAGCAGAGAACAGATGACATATGGAGTTGATTTGATATCAGCAGGATATTTGGATATCACCTCAGGACTAAACTTAGAATCATTTAACACAGGCACTACTAAATAGCTTAATTCTGCTCTTCCAAAATACATTGTATAAAGGCCAGATTGGACAGCTGCTGGTGGATGATTGTCATTGTAGGCAACAAATATTATAAATATATTCATAAATAAGAAGAATGCCTGAAGCAAGCAAGCTTCAACTTCCATAAACACATAAATTGGAGAAAGAAAAAAAAAGAGAGAATAGTGCAGGTAGAGATTTGACATCCTGACGATGACCTGAATTGGACAACTATTTGGACTGCAAACTTGATGTTCCAGTACATCTCTCAGGTATGAACTTATTCTAGATTGTATTTACAGGCTGTGCAAGCACCATATATACAAGAGCTGGGGAAATTCTTGGATACAACAGCAATAAAAACTGATACCCTACACACATTCAAAAACAGAAAAAACAAAGGCGGTAGCACAAAAACATTCATATCATTGCACAAATTCCTTCTACGGAGGCGAAGAGGGACAGGGAATCCAGCCCACTCAGTCATCAGTATTCAACCTCCAAACTAGGAACAACAATGTACCCAAAGCAATTGAAGGTTCATTTAAAAGCACCTGTTAATATCAAAGTAATTTTTTACAGAGATAAAAGATTATTCTGTCCCTTTGTGTGGCTAATGTGTTTTATATTGCATTTAAATGGTCTGCTGGTGCACTTGTTTTTTTTTTTAAACGGCTAAAGATAAAAGCCATCAGGGACCATGATAATCAATCAAGGGGCATTTGAAACAGTGTGATCTTGCTCCTATCCCACCCAATTACCAAAGAAAAAGAAGAAGAGAGGACTCCCAATATTTGAAATTATTTCATTCAGTCTAATAAAGTCTTGATCTAGGATCAGGAGGAGTTCTGAACTCAATCATAGTGACAAAAGCAAAAACTGATCTTGAATCAGCAACTCCAATTTCAAGGTATGCGAGGATGCCTAATAAAATATTATATGTGTGCTTTTACTCATGTGCATCACTGATCTAGCGAGCAACTTGCCAAATCATGACATGGCAAAAGCCACAATCAGCTGCACAAAAATAACAAAACAAAAAAACATTTTTATTAATATTTATATGATTTCACTGAACCTGAGTGTAACACTGGCATTAATTTAAAACCGAATGCACTTCCAACTTTATTTTAAGGCACATTCTGAAAATTTCAAACATGCTGCCTAGAGTAAGGGAGCTCACTAGGATGAGACAAACATAAAAAAATAAAGTATTCCTATATATGAGCATTTTGTAGGATACATTTTTTTTTTAAATAACATGCAAATATGTTCCATGTTGTTCAAGCTAGATAAAACCTTTACAACAATTTTTAAAATGTGTCACAGAATCTCAAATGGACTAGGATCAGGACCCCCCAGGGTTTATTTGGCCTCATTTTTGGGTCACTATCCTTCTTCAAATATAAACACTCCCTTTCTCTCTTTTTTTTAAAGCAATTCTCAGAGAAAAGTTTGGACAACTTGAAAGGTGTCTGGAAGGTTTGTTGTTGCATTTACTTTCATAAAACTGAAAGTTAATGTCCAGTGGGACACCGGGATAGCATTTTGTACACTCATTCTTTTCTTAACGTATGGACTTGTTTATCTCTAACTTTTGAAACTCTTAGTTTCACAGGTATTCCTCAGATTCATCAAAATAATGATCCCTAACTGTGAGAATTCAAGGAAATGTAGTAGTAGTAGAGAGTAATAGTCATTATCATCAATTCAATTATTAGTTTTTTTATTTGTTCTACTCTGTTAAAATTTAGAGATGGTTTCATACAAAACTTAAATACTAAAGAACATGTTTATTTGATGTTTAAAATATTAAAAGGTAATATTTAACTGTGATTCACTGAGATGACTATTTCTATGACGCGTTTGTAATTCAGAATAATGAGAACACTGTTTAAGGGTAAGAATACTTTTGTATGAATACTTCCACGCTTCATTATATATTCAGATGTCTAAAATGTGAAAAATAAATGACCAAATACAAAAGAAACATTGCATAATAAGACATGGTAATACTATGCAACACAGCTAACACTCAAATTTCAACACAAACCCAAGGAGATCCAGGCTGGTTGATGTCTTGTAAGGTTCCAACCCTTGAAGTGCAGAGCTGAGAATTGGTGGGGCTGCTCCTTGATATTTATATTTTATGTTTTTGCTCTCCTACAGTAGAGGGAAATTTACAGGGTTGTCAACGTTAAGCAGCCAGGGGCCAGAGCTAGGATTAATCCAACCTGTGGTGGTGCCTATGGATCACCATAAATCTTCCAAAAATTGGAAAAGTACACTATGTATGTCGGTATACATCACCAAGATAAAGCACATGTACTTCCGCTTGCAGGCCGGATTAGTTAAATATGCAACCCTGATATTGCGTGATCGTGTCTATGTGCGGCAGTTTCTTGTCCTCGTGTGCATGGCAGAATATTAATGGGCAGTGTGGTGACTCCCACATTTACATTATAAATCTCAATTACATAGAATTATTTGTTTATCACAGTGCTTCAAAATCCTCAGAGGGTGCCCTGCAAAATCTGCTTATAAATTCTTAATAAACTGCAGTGCCGACCTTTGTGTGGCAATGACCTAAATTCTGCATCCTCATTCCAGCACTTCACTCATTTCTTTAAACTTTAATAGAGCTCTGTTACAGCCATTTAACTGATTCTTAAACCTGCCAGAACATTTTTGGCAGCACAGTACAATCATAAAGTGGGGCTGACAAGTTCACACTGAATATCTTGGATTTAAAATCTAATTTAAATTATGAAAATAAGTTGTGATTCTGAAAATGTTAAGTAAAACAAAAAATATTTAGGTTTCTGCACTATTTCTAGGTCAATAATCACATGCAGACCCTGTTCCTCCCACTGCCAATACACTTACTTCATTAATACACAGAGCATTTCAGGCATTTCAAGTACACGACTAACTACACACAAATAAATCCAGAAGAATGGAAACCATTTTCAGAATACACTAAAGCATTTTCATTTATACACTAGTTTGTGCACATACGCATGCACAGACGCACACACTAGCACCTGCAAGTTACCCATCTGTTTTCTGTAGGGGATATCATTGTGTTCATCACATTAAATAAGCAACATCAAAGACTTTATGGGATGTGACTGGCTATGAAAGCTTTCCCCATCTCTGAACTGGTCATTTAGTATTCCTCTCCAATTGGGTCAGCACAGGTAGCATTACTACAGAAGTGTAGCTGCCTCTCGTCAGATCAAAGTGTGATCTAAATAAAATATAAAAAGTACAGAGCTGCTGTTTGCACAAAGGACGCTTATTATGGAAGATTATGTTAAAGAAATCTTTTTGATAGCACACTGCAGATGTTAGCAGGCATGGCTAATTAACGGCCATAGCAACACAGCAAATAAGATAATGCCATATCTCTTTACATTCCCTCCCTCGATGCTGTACTGCGTTGCAAGAACAAAACAGTTTCCGACGAAGGCATGAACTAATTTTAACCCTCAGAAAACTTCACGATATTAGTTAAATATTAATTATATAAAAAAGTGTATAAACATCACATAAAAGTTGTGTTCACGTCAAGGTGCAAGGACAGTATTTTAATGCATTTTTACTTGGTTACACCACTTGACATTTTTAAAGTCATTTTCTTTAGTAATTTCTTTGTAGAAAATGCCATTTTGATGGAAATTAATATACAGCTTGACCCCGAGCTTCACAAGGTCAGGCACTGTTCTCAGTGCTAGCTTTTTAGTGTAGTGGCACCAAGATCGCAGGAAAGTCAAGTAGTCCTTAAAAAGCATGCTACGAGTGCTAATGACTTGTCTAGGCCTGTCACAATTATTAAATAACTATCTGATCGCAGTTATTTGATTTCAATGCGGTTATTTGAGACACCCATGATAATTGGGCAAACAAATTCCAATCACATTTTAATGCCCAAATAAGGAAGTTTTAAGCAAATATACTGTTTAAATGCCAAGAACGGCATGTTTGTGTGTCATTCAGTTGGACTCAGAGCGTCACTGAGCCACGGACATCAACAAGATTCCGTCTGAAAGAGGGCATGAAGCGCTCTGACGCGTGCGCTGTCAAGCAGGGGCTCATGCCAAACTCCCGCGAAAATGCATTCCGTCTTCCAGACAGGATCTGAATGATTTTGCTTCATGACAAATAAGGTTGTGTATAAGCAGAGCATTAAAATAACAGGTACAATTGAAGAAATGAGGAAAAAAAATATTTTTCTATTGCATAATATAATAAAAATATAATAAAACATAAAATAAAAACAAGTGCAAATGTGAAATTGACCAAACCTAAAGTTGACCAAAAGGTGAGACATATTTTAAGTATTTAGAAATATTTTGATATTTAAAACATACGTTTTTATGTCATTAATAAGTTTAAAGCCTTAAAAAGGAAATCATTGTTTATCTCCATTTTATTATTTTATTTATATAGTTCAAGTTAATTATGTAAAAATTATTCTTAAGGTGTATGAAGACCACATTTAGAAAAAAGCACACCTTAAAAATATTAACATTTATGACAATTAATTGTCAAAGCTCTTAATGAGACAATTTATTGTCGCAGCCCTAAAACAGATAATTGTCATAATCGCAATTATTTGTTTGACATTTAATAGTCAGATTTCATTACCATGGCAGTCCTAGACATGTCAATTGGCAGTCTTCATGCTGCATGGTGATGCTAGCATAGCGTGACGTGCAGTTTTAATTAAATAACAAACAGAGAGGAGAGGCCTTGGTGTCTGGATGAATGATGGGTGATGATTTTGCTGAGCAAAACCATTTCCTAAGCTCACAACATCCCTTTCAAACCTCGCTATTGAGAAAGAAAATTTAAATCAGAAAGAACCTTTGCAGCACATACCGCAGTATGATGTTTACTGGAAATTTTCTTGTATTATTTTCACAAAGCCTGTGAACCTGTCATTTTGTCACTCAGCTTCAGGAATAAGAACAGCATTCCAGAATAAAAATATGTGACGGACTGTGGGGATTGCATTTACAACAGATCCATAGTGGTGCATTACCATCACAGGCTCCATCACAGTTTCAAAAGTTTCTGGGAAAAAATCTATGGATATGAGTTGGTGGGGAGATAAATTATGCAATGTTGTGTTTCGCTGGAGTGTTACTTAAGGATTCAAATCCTTAAGTGAAACACAAGAGCAAGGATAATTCACTGAGCAACGATGTCCTTAAAAAACAGGACTGTGTGAGCTAAACTTACTTGATCTGCAATAGCGCGGCCAAGTTTGTCCATTCTCGAGCCAGCTTCAGCAATCTTCTTCGCTGCACTGATGACATCAGAGGTGTTTTTTAGTGGTCCTTTGCCCCTGAAAAAAAAAAGGATTCAGTTTCATTCACAATTAATGTGTGTTGAAGGTGTAGATTGGAACAGTTTTGTAAGCAGTCTGCATTGGCATGTACTTGAGAGTATGTGGGACTGTGGACTATTTCTGATACAAGACAAGCAGTCAACACATCCAACAGATAAGAATGGTTGGTATTTGCTGTCATTTTGATAAGACTGAAGAAAAAAAAAAACAGGCTAGTCTCGCTCAAGGGAACTCCACCCAGCTTAAACAGGGCTATTTGGGTAATATCCCTTCCAATTGATGTTTCTAATTAAAAGGAAACACCCCCTCCAACATGCGTCAATTCACTCTCAGCTTGTAAACAAAGAGTGGTTAGAAAGAGAGAAAGACAAAGAGAGAGACAGAAATAGACAGATGGCATGAGCCAACAGCAGCTCCCACCCACTTCTGTGATGTCTGGTCAGCTTCCTGGGGTCACTGCCATTTCAGTTCATTTAACAGTTCTGGCCTCATCCGTCCCAACATCCATCCCCCCCCCCCCCCCCCCCGAGTACCCTGGCTATGAACTGGTCAGCCATTTGCCAGCTCTGTGTGCCCACAAGGGAATGCGGGGCACAGTTGGCAAGTGGCGCAACCTGGATTCAAAGCTGCTCTCTTCAGGCTAAACTGAACAATCCAACCCACAACAGATGGAATTTTGTGATCTCCCTCTCTTTAGAGAAGTCAACCCTCCCCATTATGTTTCTCTCTTTTTCTATGCCATTCAGACAGGATCCTCCTGGAAGCACATGCTGATGCAGAACTGCATCCATTAAAACATTCACCCAACGAAGAGCAACCGACAAAAGCTTTTTACTTTTAAGATTAAAAAATAGATTAAAAAAGATGGCTCATTCTGATTGCACTCTGCAAATGGTGGCGGCACTGCCTTAACACGCTATGACATGGAGGATAGTTGTATGAGGGAGGCTCCTACAACGTGACTGTCGAGCGAGGGTGACTCTAGCTCACTTGACAATCCCACATCAGATATGCAAATCTGACTGAGTGCCCATGAATTAGCCACAGATACTTGTTCCAGATGGGGTAGTGCGATTGTGTGTGTGTGTGTGTGTGTGTGTGTGTGTGTGTGTGTGTGTGTGGCGAATAACCCGCTCAAGCACTGGACCACAGCATGCACAGACAGGTGGCTCCAAAATATGTGACACGAATCCTGACGATGCATGCTTTATTCATGAGCAGAAAGGGACATAAGCAGTATTGGTGGCAAGTCCTTCTTCTCTTTTGAGGCCGGATAAAGACTCGGATAAAGAATGAATTTCCTCTTTATAGCATTAACCTTCATGGGACTGTGTGCCAACTCGAGGTCGAGGGGTAATAATTTGGCCGTGGACTGAATTAACTTGCCGAGACCTTCACTCAGCACATTTCTGCAGGTGACACAGTGCCGATAGCCATTTTTCATGGAAACACCACCAAATTTGTGCAATCTCATCGACAGATGTATTTCAGTCTTGATGCTTTTTATTTGAGTGACTGACAGATTTCCTCAACAAGGTGTGATTGACTTTAAGCTTAAACAAAAATTATATTCACATCCCTCCAACAGAGTACATCAGATGTATATACATGTTGCATTTAGGGCTGCAATAACTAATATATAGAACTAACGTTATTATCGATTAGGTAGGTAGTTGACAAATAAGGTTGTCCAAGGTGAAAAAAATATATACAAATCTAGTTCAAACAAGTGCATAGATGTAATTGTGTCCATGTTGCTTTTATATTTTCTTAGAAAAAAAAAAAAATATATATTATATATTATATATTATATATATATATATATATATATATATATATATATATATAAAATAGCATTTTCTGCGAATTACTAAAGAAAACAACCTTAAAAATGTCAAGTGGTGTAACCAAGTAAAAATGCATTAAAATACTGTCCTTGCACCTTGAAGTGTACACAACTTGATCATTAATTTCAGAATGTTTATACACAGGATATGATGTCACATGGGAGAACTTCTGGTGTAAGTAAATAAATAATATATAAAACATTTTAAAATATTGTTTTCTCACTTTCCTGCAACAATATATCTTGCATATTTGAAATATGTATCCTTTAAATTGAGCTAAGAGGTCAGCGAGTGAAGTTTCCATCTCTATTGGTAGTGCGTCCTCTTGTTGTACGAATTCACAGTTCAGAGTTCATCAAGCTTGACCTTTGGTGCGCAGCGTAGTACGAAATTTGTTCGAATGGGCTTGCGTTTCCACTCTGTTGCGTTTCAATGGAGATTGAAGTGTGTGTGATCGCCCCTTTACTCTATTTGACCTATACCAAATTTTGAAATTTTTTATGTGCCTTTCATAAAAATTACAAAAATATGATATTATAAAAAAAGCTTAACAGTCATAATGGTGCCTTTATTTTATGAGTTTTAAACACATGAAAACAGATTGGCGTCCCATGTTGACACCACTTGACTTGATTTTGGTTTGACTAATATCAAAACTTGAAAAAACAAAGACATACTGTACTCCTTGACATGTAAACAGTAAGATGACTTTGTTCAATGGATTGTTCAGTATTTTGCATCATATTTGTTAATATATTGTGTAATTTAGCCTGGCCAAAATGCTGTATCTACATTTTTCCTCAATGATGAGGTGTCCCCAAATTCACACCGGAAGCCCATTTCGTTTTCTGTTCTCCAGAGTTTTCACTCGCACCTGTTCTTAGCACTGGAAATATGTTTAACGTATTGAATTTGTACAAATTGGGAAAAAGAATGTGGTTAACAGTGCCGATACTTATCTTTTGATAGTGCATCCCCCAGCAAATTTTGAGTGAGTAGATGACAAAAGCTATGGCTGGAGGTGTTACGCTGATATAATTTGCTACTTCAAGTTATGACATTCAAAAACTGGACAAGTTGGGCCTTAACACTTGAAATGGTTATTCTCCATTGGCATAGCTAGTTTTATAAGTTTTTACATTGCTTCTAAGCTTTTCATTACCGACACAGAAAAACACTCAAGCAACACTGAGGTTAGACAGGAAAAGGGATTGTAACAAACTAGCCATTTTATAATTTTAATTAGCCCACTGATAAATCAGTTGAGGCTGAGAAATATTAGTCAATCAGTTATAAATATAGCATTCAGGTGTTCATTGCATTGGGAAGGAATGGAGACATGTTCCTAAAGAGGAGGAAGAGGCAGACAAAGGTTGAGTGACAGCCAACCTACAGTCCATAGAATATGAGCAAAATTGGGAAATGGTCAGTATGATCCACTTAAAAAGGGGTCTTGGTTAGTACAGGAAGGGAAAATAGATAGAACAAAACATTTTCTATCTGTCTGTCACACACAGAATGTCCTTTAGGAGAGCAGATGGCAGTCACTCTCAGGTTTGCGGTCCATGAGTGTACATGCTCTGTCAGACCTAAAATGGCCTTTTCCCTGATTTCACCAGTGTACAGGGGAGAAATTCAGGTGAACTTTTCTTCCGCTAGTAGAGCTTGTCTTGTGCTGTTTTTAAAATCAACTCAAGACATAGACTGGAGACAGCAAAAATGTCTCTTTCCCCTTCAATCTCTGTGTTCGGTAAAGGGGGAAATGCAAGGATGTCTTAAAGACAAGGAGGCAGGTAAAATGCCTACAAAATCCACAGCACATATGCTTCAACTGTGAGGGAAAAAAATTATAATTCCATGAGATGGAACAGTCCATCATGATGATCTCAGTTAATATTGGACCTTACTAATTGATGGGCGATTTAGGCAAATTACAGGAAATTAGGTATAAAAACAGACCAGCCAGTCTTTTAATATTGGAAAAAAGGTTTGCCTTTAAAAAGGCTAGTGCATATTTCATTACCAATGCAAACTGCAATACAAACCAATACAAAGTTGAACCACTGAGCCGAGACACTGTGAAAGAGAAGCAGTAACGCATGGCCAGCTAGGCCTAATGAGTTGAAAAAGGAGTGAGTGTGTGTGTGTGGTCTCCGACAGCAAGTCAAGCACTGAATAGAAAGGTTTGCTCTCACCTGGTGAAATCTGTCATCTCCATCATGATCATGCACATCTGCTTGGCCAGAACGATGATGTCATTTCCACTGTCATCCCACTTGGACACCTCAGCATCCAGCTTGCTCTTCTCCTCCTGGAAACTGGCCACCTGCTCTGCAATCTTTGCCTTCTGCTCCTGGGGCAACTGAGCCATGATGGCCTGCCAATTCCAAAGAGAACCTTGTAGGTAACAAAACCCATAGTAATCTGTTCCCTATACGCTGATCTTTGACTATTAACGAGGAAAAGAGATGACAAAGGATATGCAATTAAAAAGAGAAAATTGGTGTTCAATATCCCCTACCACTCCTTTCTTGCCTTCTTTCTAACACATTTCTTTGTCCTTTCTCTCTCCCTTCCTCTCATTTCTTGCATGACCGGCCTAGCCCGTGTGAGTAGGAGAGATTTTACAGCTTTGGCTGGTGGCATTTGGGCTGTGAAACTTCATACCTTGAATTCCGTAAAAGGTTCACAACCTTTCATAACGATGCAGAGCAATGCTTTCTATGGTCTCAATACTCCCTCTATGCACAGACAAGGAGGTCGGTTGAATGTTTTAAAGCCAATAAGTATGTTTTTTTTCCTCATACTCAGCACATCAACGGAAAGCACCTGCAAAAAATAGTGATCTATTAATTGATAAATAACACCCTGTCCTAGCCAAGCACAATGCAATAAAATGTCTTCCAATTAAATCTGGGTTTTTGTCCTATTTTGCCGGTATGAGGGGGACCTACACAATATTAGGCAGGTGGTTTTAATGTTGTTGCTGATCGGTGTATGTGCGACAACAGCTTTTTTCATTTCAATGTTGAATTTTTCTGGTAAAAGAACACAGTATAAGGTTTATATGAACTTACACATTGTCCGATTATTAAGCAAAATTGTGTACAATCATTAGGGGCCTATTAAACCAGTTTTATCTATTTTTACCCAAATTAATTTATTTTATTTACCTAAATTCTGTTAACATTTTTTCAAAAATTCTGTTAAATTAAATTTTATTACTGAAATGGTGTTATGAAATTAATTCTTAAAACTCAAATCAAAACAGTACAATTAAAAAGAATTTTCAAGAATAATTTTTCAATTGAACTGCACAATAAGCACAATCCAAAAGTTACTTTTTTTTGTAAAATAATAAATGATAATAATAATAATGTATATCAAATGTATTATTTTTGTAATTTCATGCAATTCTACACATCCAGTTATATCAAGACTATCATCTAGCCTATCAAATTCAATGTGAATGAGCGATTTGCTGTCATGTACTACTACACACAGTGCATATGATGCTGACTATGCAGTGCTTTCATCGTATGAGTGGCTTTTCACATTCACTTCGAATCATGCAGCACATGCAGACTATATTTAATTAAATCACTGTCTTGTGTGGTTAAATAATCAAATGAGAGCATTTCAAAGTTTACATTTTTAATTGTTCATCCATATATTAATTTAAGCCAAATGCACTAAATGGGATGCACAAAAATTTCAGCTGCTGTAAATTCTCTGCCGAACACGGCATCAAATTCTATTTTCAGTTTTTGGCAGAAAGAGAAGGAAAAAAGGCCAAAAATCTTTGCTTAAAATTTGAAAACAGTTACTTTAAAATATGGTAACAGAAACACTTAAATGGAGTAAAAGCATTGTTTTTGTTGTACATTAAATTCCACAACCCTATAAGTGAAGTTATCGCTCTCTTGGTCATTAGCGCATTAATAAAAGTATGTGTTATTGTGTGTCGTTACAATCAAACTCCAATATGACATTAAAGCAGTATTAAATCTCCATTAAAGTAGTCTGTATGACTCCTACATTATATTAAAAGTATTTTGAAGCCTTACATCAGTTTTGTAAAGCACAAAGAATTCGTTTGATAAGAAAAAATACAGTCCGCATCAGTAAATGAGCACTGCTTTGCTGCTGACACACACAGCAAACACTGCTCATGATACGCAGCCAAAATTAAAGCCAGAGGGTTTTAAAGAAATTACGACTGAAATATATAATTACTAATAATATTTTTTTTTTTTTAAAAAAAAGCAAAGCAAATGGACTTTCTTAACTGTGACCTACCTCACTAACCGGTCCTCTTACAAAAAAATTACGTTTTACATTAATCGCTAACACAAAGTAAAATTGTTCTTTAAATTTAGAGCACAGGCTCACATATGGCACACATTAGCACATTAGTTGACTGTCTGGGATTCCCACTGGAGCAGAGGACTAAATCAAAAGCCTCTGGGGGGTTGGAACAGGAGGCTGGACAGTGATTACAGACTTGTATAATCACATTTTCACTCAACCACAACCTCCATGGCCCTGTTTCTCACAACCACTACTCACTTTCCCAACATACATCTCAAATTGAAAATTAAAGCCTTCTGCAAGGCCTTTATCTCTTAACAAGTGTCTTGCGTTTTGTGCGTCTTTGTGAGGAAACAAAGTCTCCTGTCATACCCTAGATGATTAAGATTAAGATTTTTTTTTTTAGATTTCTTCAATATGCAGTGCCTTATAGGAGGGTGAGAGGTCTATAATTATATTCGTTCAAGCTTGGGGACCACAGAATCTGCATTCTGCAAGGTAGATGCAAATATGAATAGCTGACAACCTTTTCCAGCCAGGAACATCTCTTCTGACAATTGGAGAAAAAATAAGAAAAAAAAAAAAAAAAAAAGGTGTTCACATTTCAAATTTGGAGCACACTTGTGCTTCATATAAATGTGCTGTCACATAAATTATTATCAGACAGTGATAGATGTGTTCACAGGGAAGCTAGCACTCTTACTAACAAGATCCCTGAACACAACTTGGTTCCCATTACCTCTGTCTCTCTTTGCCACTCTCACACAACACTGAATTAAAAAAGGAAAACTGCAAGACAATCACCAGTATTGCCTACTATCACCACAGCTGTAGACTAGAGACTATATTCAAACTAATAAAAAAATAATAAAAAAAGATATATCTACAATGTTCCTTTCAGACATGTCAGGATGGATTTTCATAAGCATTAACAAGGCAACAGGGGAAGATGTGAAGGGGGGAGGGGGAGAGAGAGAGAGAGAGATGATGTCGCTGGTTGTAACATTGGGAGTGCTGTTGACTTAAAAAAAAAAAAAGTACAAAATCTAAAAACACTGATTCAGAGTTCCAGTGTTAATGAATGAATGAATGAACGGTACATTTATAAAGCGCTTCTGACACTACACTCAAAGCGCTTCAGACAGTGAACAGGGGACTCTCTTCAACCACCACCAATGTGCAGCATCCACTTGGATGATGCGACAGCAGCCATAGCGTGCCAGTATGCTTCCCACACACCAGCTATTGGTGGAGTGGATGGGGATTATTAGGAGGCCATGATTGAGATGGGCCAATGGGGGGAATTTGGCCAGGACACAGTTTACACACCCCTACTCTTTACGAGAAGTGCCCTGGGATTTTTAATGACCACAGAGAGTTAGGACCTGTAAAATAATTGGAAACTACTGCTAATATGACATGGCCAATATGTCCCTGAACATAACATATTTCAGGGACCACTGAGGACAACACTAACATGTTTCAAAAAGGTCATGAAAAAGTGGTAAGGGGAGTCCAGACCAAGTAGATTCATAGGTTGGCAAGCTCTGGTGTGAGCTACAAAAGCCCCATGTCTTACCCGAGCGCTTTGTCCAGCGATGAGCTGATCATCTTCCGTCTGCACACTGGTCCGGCTGCGTGTATCAAAGTCTTCCGTCTCAAAGTCAGAGTCATCGAGCTCCTCTGGGGTCTGTGGGAATAGAAACAAAAGCATGGGAGAGATATAAAGAAACATTAGCAAGCTATTTGAATACCTTTACATGACTCAGTTTGATGAAGATCTATGGCAGATGCTTTTCACTTGTCAACACTGGCTGGAATATATAGTGGTCTTTCATGGGAACCTGAAAATGTTTTAATATATGCTGGCTGTCGGAGCAGTGGCCTAGCAGTTAGCACACCATGCTGTCACACGTTGAGCCATGTGCTCATTTGGGAAATGCAAGATTAAATTCAGCAGTGTAGAATTTGACAATTTCATTCCCCCCTCAAGTCCCCATTATTTTGTGTCCTCTCTACTGTCTGTATTCTTAAATGGAAAAAAGTATGCAATTACAGTAAATCTGAGTGGTGCTTGCCCAAATATCCACCGCAATCCTGATGCAGAAGGTGGTTTTCAGGGCATTGCTATGCAGTTGCTAAGGTGTAATAGTTGTTAGGCTGTTCTGAATGTTTAGTACATTGTTATGTGGTTGCTTACTGGTGTAATGAGAATCACACTGGCACAAAATGAAATGAACTGGGCCCCACAAAAGACACAAAAGTATGTGGTGATTTTTAATCACACGTCAATTAAGGTGTTTGTGTGTTTATTATCAGACGCCTCTCCATCCTCGGGGCACCAGCTAAGGAGTATCACCTTAACATTAAAAGGGATCCAAATGGACCATTCAATAAATACAAATTATGTAAATTGGAGGGAGTTGGACATCTGAATAATCTGAAAGGTTTGAGAGCAGCCTAACACTTTAGAGCTCCTCTGTATCAACACAAGAAACCAGTTTTAATAAAATAAGCTTTATTTTCAAAAAGATAAACTATAATAACTAACAAAAATACAAAATTGTACTAATATGCTAAAAAACAAATGAATAGGTTAACTAAAGTGCATAGGATGGGAAGATGCAAGAGGTTGAACTGGATGTAGCAATGACAAAGTATGACTATTATCTTATGAAAGATAAACTGCTGATTCTCTGTTAATTTACAGTGCATCCGGAAAGTATTCACAGCGCTTCACTTTTTCCACATTTTGTTATGTTACAGCCTTATTCCAAAATTGATTACATTCATAATTTTCCTCAAAATTCTACAAACAATACCCCATAATGACAACGAGAAAGAAGTTTGTTTGAAATCTTCGCAAATTAAAAAAAAAAAAATAATAAATAAAATAAATAAATCACATGTACATAAGTATTCACAGCCTTTGCTCAATACTTTGTTGAAGCAACTTTGTCACCAATTACAGCCTCAAGTCTTTTTGTGTATGATGCTACAAGCTTGGCACACCTATTTTTGGGCAGTTTCTCCCATTCTTCTTTGCAGGACCTCTCAAGCTCCATCAGGTTGGATGGGGAGCTTCTGTGCACAGCCATTTTCAGATCTCTCCAGAGATGTTCAATCGGGTTCAAGTCTGTCTGGCTGGGCCAATCAAGGACATTCACAGAGTTGTCCCATAGCCACTCCTTTGTTATCTTGGCTGTGTGCTTAGGGTCGTTGTCCTGTTGGAAGAAGAACCTTCACCCCAGTCTGAGGTCCAGAGTGCTCTGGAGCAGGTTTTCATCAAGGATGTCTCTGTACATGCAGCATTCATCTTTCCCTCGATCCTGACTAGTCTCCCAGTTCCTGCTGCTGAAAAACATCCCCAAAGCATGATGCTGCCACCACCATGCTTCACTGTAGGGATGGTATTGGCCAGATGATGAGCGGTGCCTGGTTTCCTCCAGACATGACGCTTGCCATTCAGGCCAAAGAGTTCAATTTTTGTTTCATCAGACCAGAGAATTTTGTTTCTCATGGTCTGAGAGTCCTTCAGGTGCCTTTTGGCAAACTCCAGGCGGGCTGTCATGTGCCTTTTACTGAGGAGTGGCTTCCGTCTGGCCACTCTACCATACAGGCCTGATTGGTGGAGTGCTGCAGAGATGGTTGTACTTCTGGAAAATTCTCCTCTCGCCACAGAGAAATGCTGGAGCTCTGTCAGAGTGACCATCGGGTTCTTGGTCACCTACCTGACTAAGGCCTTTCTCCCCTGATCGCTCAGTTTGGCCAGGCGGCCAGCTCTAGGAAGAGTCCTGGTGGTTCCAAACGTCATCCATTAGTGGATAGAGGCCACTGTGCTAACTGGGACCTTCAATGCAGCAGAATTTTTTCTGTACCCTTCCCCAGATCTGTGCCTCGATACAATCCTGTCTCGGAGGTCTACAGACAATTCCTTGGACTTCCTGGCTTGGTTTGTGCTCTGACGTTCAACTGTTAACTGCGGGACCTTATATAGACAGGTGTGTGTCTTTCCAAATCATGTCCAATCAACTGAATTTACCACAGGTGGACTCCAATCAAGTTGTAGAAACATCAAGGACGATCAGTGGAAACAGGATGCACCTGAGCTGAATTTTGAGTGTCATGGCAAAGGCTGTGAATACTTAAGTATATGTGATTTTTTTATTTTTAATATATTTGCCAAGACTTCAAACAAACTTCTTTCATTTTGTCATTATGGGGTATTGTTTGCAGAATTTTGAGGAAAATAATGAATTCAATAAATTTTGGAATAAGGCTGTAACATAACAAAATGTGGAAAACGTGAAGCGCTGTGAATACTTTCCGGATGCACTGTAAAAGGTGAAAACCTTGTTTCTATTTAATCAAATAACTCTGTTTATTTGCTAGACATGCGATACACAGGTTATGTAATCTAAAGAACAGTAGATAATAATAATCTGACAGTATACAATAATGCCAAGGTCTCTGGAAAGAGGTTTAGTAATGATGATCTGCCACTGGGAATCAGGGCCACATTACAGTGCGGAAGGAGCTGGATTCCATTTCAACAGCCTTGGACACGAAGGAGCTGCGGAATGCGGATCTCCTGGAAGCACAGAGATGGTTCTTGCAATCTGGAACATGCATGTATACAGCCCTTATGCCGGTGCATGATTCATCATCTGGAACACGCAGATGCATTAAGGTTTGCTTGCTTCCCCTGGTATGGGGATTCCATACTTGCCGTTGCAGTAGTTTCTTGTAGTGAGACTTGGCATTTAGTAAATTTTCTTCTGTCTATTGGATGGAGGCTAAAAATTATGATCTGTTATACTCTCTCTCTTTGTGAAGTGCAGACGCAGCATGCTGTATGGTTCCAGCATCTCCTACCACTCAGGCTAGTGATTCAGATATGTCATTATTATTCTGTTATTGCTCCGAACTCGAACAGCTGGGAACTCCGAACCGTTGAGGGTTTTTCTGTTATCCTGTTAGTGTCTTCTTCAGAGACTCAGGACAAAGATGTGGTCATCCAGAGGATAGTTTTATACCTTCCTGATGGAGGAGATTTCAGTTTGGCGCCTTCCTATTTCAGAGTCACGATTTGCTACAAAGATCAGAGATAAGATTTTTTGCACATGCAACTGTGGTGCTACAATACAGTAGAGTCCTACTGACTGCAAACCACATCGCACGGCTGAGTGTTAGTACAGACATTTACCTTACAGCAAAAACAGACTCGTGCTGGATCGTAATCAACACATCACTACATCACATACAGCAATACGCTTCTCTGTGTGGAACTAATTTGCATAATTTTTGCATGCTTAAAGTTCACAGTCAGAACAGTGTCCTTGAAATTTTACCTAAGCAATGTTCACATTTCAAACCTCTTCAAAAATACTCTTGGAATTTTTTGAAGTTATAAATACCGAACATGATATTGAAAGATTAAATATTATGCATACATTAATTTATACCACAATTGTTCAGTTTGTGTGAACTATTGCACTAACTGAACAACTTCAATTTACATAAACAGTTCTGTAAACAAACATTCAGTGAACATGTGTACACTGAAACATTCAGTATACACATGGCAAGTTAATGCTGTTTCTAGGTCTTGAAGAAGTGTTTTCCTCTGTGAAGTGTTTCCCAACGTATTGGAAGATCCTTCCCTCCTTGTGAGGGGTGTCTGGCAGTTGTCAGAGCAGATTATCTGATGGCTGTGCTAAATATTTATTTTGTGTTGGTCCTGCCACGATCCAACCAAAATGGAGCAACTTTTCTTCGCCATGACACTTTGAGAGGGAGTCTCTAAAAATAAACTGGCTCATGGAATGTTATCTGGTCCGATTGTTCACCACACTGACTGAAGTCAGAAAAACCCACCACTTTATGATATTCCTAGATTAGACATGTGCCAATATTCAGTAACACAGCATACTGTGATTAATAAAATTCTGTTTCGTTTTCGCTGAATTTTGAAGCATTTATGATAACATCTCAAATTAAACCCATTAACCAAATTGTTGCCCAAGCATGCCTTAAGTGGTTCTCCAGAACTCCATGTGGAATATACATCATATTCGGACACAAAACAAAATTATGAGAGTAATATTCTTCAAAAAAGTTGACTGACATGTGGAAATATTTAAGACAGTGGCCAACTGATTACAGATATATTTTCAAATATTTTTATACATTTATTTTTTATCTCTGTATTTCACTGTTCATTTTGTTTGTTAAATTATCAAGCTTCTTTTTAAATGATAAAGCAGCCTGTGCATCTTTCCAGTGAATGTAACACTGGAAGTGTTTACAGTAAAACATTTAATCTTTCTTACAGAGAGGAAAAAGAATGATCTACTGCAACGGTGCAGTAAGTACACTGCGTTTTCCCTGTACAGAACTAAACTAACTCTCTTTCACTCTAATCCCTGCACTGAATGCCAAACACGCCTCTTATAACTCTACTGCTCTATTAGTATGCACTTGCGAGCAGAGGGACCCGTTTGCAGAGGAAAATGGTGAAGAAAGTGGAGAGGGGTGTTGGGGGGGGGGGCACACTTACAAAAAAATGCATTTCAGCTTGATACAGGAGAGGATGAGATGTGAGAAGATAAGGCTGTAAAGCCATGCTTATCAGACTGTCTATACAATCCATTTATGAGATTTTGACTGGCTCACGGTGCAGCTGCTCTAATAGACACCTCAAGCATCTCAAAACCCAGCTGAAGAAAATGACACGAAAATCCAGCTGATCTGCTGAGTTTGAACAAGTTTCATAGAGACAAAGTGGTCAGCTTCATTTCGTAAACAGACTCGCGGTATATCTAGAGCAGGGTTTCTCTTTAATTGGGGGTTCAAGATTGTGATAAAAGCAGTCAAGTTGAATTTAATTAAACAAATACAACCCCTTTGAGCTTAGTGAAATATATTGAACCTTGCTAAATGTAACTAATTACATTTTGTGCTTTAGAATTTGATTTTAAAATGGCATCACTCTATTGTGTATGATTTCTAAAGACTTGCTGGGAAATTTGGAACCCAAGAAAAGCAGCATGGGTATCTCTATATTTAGACAGACAGACAGACTGACACACTCTTTGTTACCAGAGAAAGGTCTTCTAAGGACACATTTATTAATCAACCCAGACTGGACGTTTAACAAAAGACATGTCATTTGTAGTCTTTGCATGGAATTTAATTATCATCGAAGCTCAACGAGTAAGAAATATTGTAATTTGTACAAACATTAATGAGATGACATTGGATGGCTATGCTGAAGGCCAGCAGCAATATCTTTGCAGCATAAGCTTAACTTCACACTTTGTGGACCAATAATTCCATAATTTTAATAATATTTAATTAAAAGTATATGGTAATTATTAATGTTTTGGGTTCAATCACATTCTATATATGTTTTTCTTTTTTCTTACAACTAATTATTTGACAACTAGCAGTTACAGTATCTCACAAAAATGAGTACACGTCTCACATTTTTGTAAATATTTGATTATATCTTTTCATGTGACAACACAGAAGAAATGACACTTTGCTACAATGTAAAGTACTGAGTGTACAACTTGTATAACAGTGTAAATTTGCTGTCCCTTCAAAATAACTCCACACACAGCCATTAATGTCTAAACCGCTGGCAACAAGTGAAAATGTCAAAATTGGGCCCAAAGTGTCAATATTTTGTGTGGCCACCATTATTTTCCAGCACTGCTTTAACCCTCTTGGGCATGGAGTTCACCTGTTGCCACTGCCGTGCTGCTCCACCTTCCGTTTGAGGATGCCCCACAGATGCTCAATAGGGTTTAGGTCTGGAGACATGCTTGGCCAATCCATCACCTTCATCTTCAGCTTCTTTAGCAAGGCAGTGGTCATCTTGGAGGTGTGTTTGGGGTCGTTATCATGCTGGAATACTGCCCTGTGGCCATCTCCGAAGGGAGGGGATCATGCGCTGCTTTAGTATGTCACAGTACATGTTGGCATTCATGGTTCCCTCAATGAACTGTAGCTCCCCAGTGCCGGCAGCACTCATGCAGCACCAGACCATGACACTCCCACCACCATGCTTGACTGTAAGCAAGACACACTTGTCTTTGTACTCCTCACACGCTTGACACCATCTGAACCAATTATATATATATATATATAAATATATATATATATATATATATATATATATATATATATATATATATATATATATATATATACACATATACACTGTGTGAGGGCGAGAGGAACTGCCATCTAAGAGAATGCCTCACGTCTATAAACTGGGGCAGTACTGAGCAGGGATTTGAATAAACAGTGTAAGTTGCCTGAAGCAGTGTGGGTAAAGTGAGGTACAGACAGGGCCTTTAACTGCTACAGTAGCCGCTCGGCATCTATAAGGATGTGCGCTATGGAAGGGCCATTAGTACCGGTGACATCCCCTCAATAGGAGTCGAGAGCTGCCAGGCTATCAAATATAAGGTGACGGCTGGCCGGCGAGAACAGCAAGCACAGTACTTACTGAGGTTAAAGAGTCTGTCCATCTTAAGTAGCCCAAGTGGCACACTTGTCTGTTCCGATCGAGGAGTTCTCGCATGGTAGTTAAATTGATACCCACTGGGCACTAGCGTTGGTTGATTGGCTAGTACTCATGCTCTGTCCAAACGCTATTTTTCTTTTTTGCCATCTCAGAATGTCTGCAGTGTGCATTAAAACAGGACACTCTTAACAACTCCATTAAAATGACTACCAGATCTTTGGGTGGTTTCTAATCGGTTTGGAAAAAAAATAGCCCATCTTAGAACAAGGGCACTGGAACATTCCAAAATAATTCCCTATATACATTCAGTCTCAACAGAACAAATTAGATGGCAAAGATCATGCTCGCCTACCTATAAAAGACAACAATGCCATGACATGTTTCAAAGCAAAGGCTTGTTAAAGGCTTGGCCATGTAAAAAAAACAACAAGAAACAGTATATAGTGACTGCTACAGTTTTTTTTATTTTTTATTTTCATTCAATCTAGATAACTAGAGAAGGGTATCTAGTGTGGAAAACAATGTGGCACTACAGCTCTCTCAACATGTGAAATTAAAGGGAAAAATGCTAATTAAATCTCCTTTCTAAAACCAATTACGTATTATAATGCAAATACATTGTAATGGGTCCCTCATCTTATTTGGTGTTTATTCCAATTCAAGCCATCAGTTATTAATGAAAACCTCAGTACAACTTGGACATGTGGTTTTGTATGCATCCAACTGGAGTCGATACAAATTCTCATTAATTTGACGTTTGAAAGGACAGGGTTGGTTGATGTTTAAGCAAACAACGTGCACGCACACAATTGCTGCAAATAAATGCAGAGAGCCAGAGGTGATGAATACAAGCATCATTGTAATCAGAGCACAATCATCAATAGAGGATACACGTGTTTGTATAGTCTATGACCATTTTAAAAAGTTCCTTTAATCACATGCTCCTTCGGCTTCATTATCCTGGTCGTGACCGCACTCTTTGCTTTAACTAAAGGCTCTAATTCATTTTAAAACACTTCCTTATTTGACAATTATTGAAATTCAGTGTACATTATCTTTTCAATTAATTAAAAACTCAGTCTGCAACTACAAAATTATATTTGCTTCAATTACTGCTTTTAACCTAGTTGCTTGGTGCAAGTGGAGTTAAAGGGTCTGCGTGTTTCCCACCAACAGGACTGTTGTCTGCTCATTGTCAGACTGTAAGCTAACGCTTCACTGCAAGCTAGCCACCATCTGTCCGATGTTAACTATCTGCTCAGGCAAAGACCATTAACCCTCAGACAACTACAGCTCCCATATTAGTGCACATAGAAAGGGAAATCTGTTCAATTAGGGTACCACTTACCCAAAACATATTCACTATTAGTTAATAATAAGGCACCACAAGCACTTTATCGGTCTCTGGCACCCTCTCTCACGCACACAAACAATTCAGTCAAGGTAAAGTATTATTCCAAGTTAATTATATGATGATGCAAGTGGCTAGAGACATTCCTATATTTTATACTTTTGCTTGATATTATACAAGCATATTCATGTATTCACAACCTTTGAATTAGAATATAATCATATACTTCACATTCATAAAACCAGCTTATATGGTATTATCATTGTATTAAGAATCCATGTATTCCTTGTATTCCTGTGTTGTATACATTTTACCAGGCACAAGCCTTATATGTTCAATATGTGTGTGTTAGAAGATTACTTCATGCACGTTCTCTATCCTTGTAAATGGTTTGTGCGTTCTGTGCCCAACATTCCCATGAGAAAACTGGAGCACTGTTTGGGACAAAGTATATACCTTTTAGACTCTTAGTATACAAACTTGTTGCCCTTTTGTCCTGATGAAGTTTCAGAGCTGAATTCAGAGCGCTTGGTGCCAACTTAGATATAACTATAGATGTTATTGTTACAAGAAATATGCAGACGGGATACACATCATGATCCCGGTTCTCAAGGCCACTTAACTGCAGGCTTCACACTTCAATGGGTCATAACAATATGTCCTTAAAACCTCGAGTTAACTCCAAACCGTGCAGAATGCGCTGTACCAAATAAGGAATTTTCTTGGAACAGTCTCAAGAGGGTATAAATACATTAACTTAATTTTTGGTCCTCAGAGAGACTAACAACTCAATTCTCTTCACATCTGATCTCCAACTTTGAGGCCTCATCTTTAACTTTGACTTCTTTCATTTAATTACTTTCACTAGACAAGACATAGTATTGTTAGATTAATTCCAGGACTTATTCCTCGGATATATCCTTAAGATATACTACTATACTACTTAACATTAAAGAACCAAACTTTTTTTTTCCCCCTTTGTACTTTCATTTATTCATATTTGCTTCATTTTACTCATTTCTGTACAAACAAAATGTGTTATTCCTTCTACAAATTATCTGATTTAAGTAATTTTCCATCTGCTGGATCTCACTGCATCATATGCTAACTGAGCAAACCATAAATTAACCCTGCCCTCTCCTTGCCTCTCATACCAAATGAGTTTTGATTAATCTTATTTGAGTTTACCTTATAAATACAAGCTCTCATGAGAGATAAAAAAGATAAAAGGCTAAAATGCACATGCAAGTGCATGAACTTCAGGATGCCCTGAAGACCTTTGTGGTTGACACAGCAACAAAAGTTAATTACAAAAAATATTTTCTAATAGAATGCTCTTTAATGTCAGGAAGAGAAAAGTTTTTACTGCTCACCCTGATCATGAGTACAGCCTTCCTGATGTCCCTCACGCCATCATACACCAGACGCGAAGCGTCAATGAACTCATTCTCGTCAACTGGCAGGCTTGGGTTGGAGCTGAGGGCTTCCACTGCTGCCTCTACCTGCTCAGTGAAACGTGGCATCACTGTAAAAACAAGGTCAGAAACATTTATCAGTAATCTAGTAACAAAAAGATAGATTAGAGATTAATTTCACTGGTAATAATTCTATTTCAACGTGGTAAATATAGGAGTCAGCTGAAGTGCAATTCAATCAAGACAGTATGCCTGTAGAAATTCATAAGTCAAATTAGATCTGATTAATCAAATTTTTCTTTTGTCCGACTTGGAACGACTGCAACACAGCTGCGCCAAACAGAAATTCATGCTGGATGTGTTGGTGGATTTTAATGACTGCTCAGGGCAAACTTTTAATCAGGCTTTACTTAATGCCAAGACTGACAGATGAGTACACTTAATCCAGAGGCACTCTTAAATTAATCAATCAAAAGACAGGTATCAACGAGACTGCAAAAGGCACACAAACACTCTTTGCATTCAGAGGCTTTATGAGCTGGAGTCTTGCTGGAAGGGGGGACTTCCCCTGTTTTGTGCAAGGGATAGAGCTCATACCTAATCTATTCCCAAAGGATTCTTAACATGGCATAGGCTTCAACTTCCTCTGTGAGCACAACAGAAACTAATGTCTTCAGCCTGAAAGCTTAATTTGGTTACTTAAAGGTTTTTTTTTCCCTTTTTGCTTTTTCTGATTAAGTAGTAAACCGAAATAACAGATTGCCTGTTAAATAATTAACTGTATTAACTGGTTATTATTACAAAAAGCTTTTATGGCTGGAAAATGGTTCTTGCTGCAAGTCTAGCAACTGCAATTTCCTGCTAAAATTCGGGCAGCGTAAGCAACAGGGAATGTAGTTAGCCCAAGCAATCCTAGACCAAACCCTTGTGAAATTTGGTGGAACGAGGTGCATGATTTAACATGATCGGTGGCTATTTGCTCAAACACTTTGGAAAGCCAGCCCACCAGCTTCGCACTACTTCCCAGCCATAAAGTAATGGTCCCTCCCCATGGGCACCAAGCACATCTACATTATAACCCATCTCATTCACAATTTAGGACTGCACTGGAGAGAACATTGGTAAGATATAAGTTGAAAAGGATGAAGATATGAGCTTTGCATACACAGGGTTTAAGGCCAAATGAAATCCAAAAGTAATTAAAGCCATCTTTAGTGACATAACGCATCCTTTTTAGTGCCCATATAGCCCACTATTCAGCCGTTAAGATTATAGCACTGCTCTGCTGAGCAAAAAAGATGTGACATAGCATTTCCCAAGAGAAGGTCCTGCAATTAACTGGATCTTACTTTGTGTCCCAGTGGAATAAACCATCTCTGTGCTTCCAGTCTTAAAAAGCAACATGATGGCATCCTAAAGCTATTATGTAATCACATATTAGAGTAAAATTACATTTCATATTGCAGAAATAATATTACATAATATCGTGCAAACAAAGCTTGAGTGCAGATGCTGGTCCTGGGTAGTGTCTCCAAACCTTGTGAGTTGCCCATCTAAACAGCAATTTCGGGCCTCGGAGGTGTAGCCATGTTAAGCAGAATGGTGAGCAGGGCAGTTGTTAACATTATTTTAAACCAGCACTCTTGTCCCTAAACACTGCAAACATAATTGAGGAAATTCAGGCCTAGTTGGCAGCAGAACTATTTTTGGACACACATGTATCATCTCCAAAAATAATATATCCCACAGGCATTGATTATTTGAAAAAGCAGATTTCAATAGGGAGCAAAATTATTTTAGATGAATAATCTAAAAATGTTTATCAGCTTTGGACATTTAACTCGTAACAATTTCAGACCTATAGTGTTTAACTGTTTTGTACCTGTATCAGTGAGAAGCTTGGTGGCCTCAAGAACCTTCTCTGTGTAGACGCCAGGTTCATAGTTGTCCATCTCAGAGGTGACCACATGGACCACACGTGCAGCTCTTCCTCGAATGGCTCCAGCGGTGCGATCAAGCCCATCGACATCCTTCTCTTGCAGGGCAATGACACACTTGTTAACATCTTCCAGAATGTGGTTTTCTAGAGCAAAAAGAGAGAAAAATACAAAGAGAGACTCATGTAACACAAGAACAAGGCACTGGAGAGACTACAGAGCGCTAACCACATGCATAAAGACAGGCAATGTCTCCTTCATGCTGTATTTACATTGTCCTGGCTTAAGAACATTAACAGAAATCACAAGGGTAGCAGAAAAAAAGATTTCCACACAAACACACAGATAGTTTAGCAAAGGGTGTCTACAAAATGCAAATCAATGTGGTAAACTACAATCTGTACTTGACTGGAGGTAAAGGCAGTCAGTCAGCCTAAAGGCCAAAGCATACGTGCCACATCTGCATTGCTGATTGCTCGGCGCACAGCAGGGCTCCAGCCCAAAAAAATGACTTGGAAGCCATTAAGGAGCCAAATGGCTGTTTTTAGTCACCAAATCACAGAAATACTCTTATTTAGATTGCTGTTCAGCAACAAGATAGAAAGCCAAAGACAGTTGATAACCCATTAATCAGAGGTTTAAAAAAACCGAATATATTGTTGAGAAGATAATTTGCATTCCCTTTTGTCTCAAATGTTCACACCCCTTTCATAATTGATACAAATATAAGATATAAGAATTTTTATTTTGTACTATTCTTCAGAATCTACATAAAAAATAATTACATAAAGTATGCACATAGTAGTGTGTTGCCTTCTTGAGCATCAATGAATGTTTGCACCTTGTGTGTTTATCGTGCTACTCCAATCTTAATCAATGTGAAAAAAGCGGTAAACAATAGTGGTGCACCGAAATGAAAATTCTGGGCCGAAACCGTAAATTTAGGATGCACTTGGCCGAAAACCGAAACTGAAGCCGAAAATGGTTTCTTTTAAAAACTTATACTAATATATATATATATATATACATATATATATATATATATATACACATACACACACACACACACTAATATATATATATATATATATATATATATATATATATATATATATAAATTGCTTGAATTTAATGGATCTGAAATGGAAAAAAAAAAAAAAAAAAAAAAAAAGAATCACAAACCAATAGAATAATCAAAATTATATTAACAGTTACATAACAAAACCTAAAATATTTTTAACAATAAATAATAATACCAAATAATATTATTCTTCAAGTTTTATGTTCCATCAAATAAAATTTTTTTTAAACAGTTGTGCAAAAAAAGATCCACAATTATCTGAATAACTGCACACAAAATCACAGAATGGCAGTGGGCCTCTATTCAGCTGCTGCATGTAAACAATTGTTTACATACATTTAAAATTGCTGTGCAAAACAACAGTGCAAAAACAGCAATAGAACTTAATCCAAACTCAAACTGTAAACAACATTTAAGCCTATGTAGCCTTAGGAAACAGTTGTGCAGTGCTACACAAATTTTAATGTAACTGCTGTACACACAGAAAATTGGACTACTGTTTATTTAAGCAAACGTGGCAGGTTTCTCTTTAAGAACAAAAGTTGCTCAGCTTTTTGACAGGAAAGACGGTTCCTCTTCTCATTAAGAACATGAGATGCTGCACTGAATAGTCTCTCACTGTCTGTGCTGGTGCTTGGGGCAGATAAATACCTGCGTGCAATCCCCGCAAGCAATGGAAAGCGGCCTTTGTTCGCACGCCATTAGTCAAGTGGATTGTCGCTTCTGGCAATGGGTAGTTCAGCTAGATACATCTCTATTTGTTGTGCGGCTGCGCTTGTTCCAACACCGCTACGAATCGGGGTGCTTTCCTGTAAAATTTCGTCAAACATCTCAGAAAGTGAGGGAGTGCATGCCTCCTCACTTGTACGTAACCGTTTCTCAGGCACAGGTACCGCTGACATGTTAATCTTTGATAGGCAGACACGTGATAACAGCTCAACCGTGAGTGAAACCTAAGCGCTTGCGCACGTGAGTGAAACCTAAGCGCTTGCGCACGGATGGGAGAGTGACATTCATTTTCGGTTTGTTTTCGGCTGTTTTTTTTTTTCGGCCCGAAACCGATAATGCCATTTTCGGCCGAACATTTTCGGCTACCGAAATTTCGGTGCACCCCTAGTAAACAATATGGGACTTTTAAATATAAAGAAGCCCGAAATACACTTGGGACTCTTATTTTGAAATGTCTGCACTCCCAGATGTGATGACACTGATGGCTGATTCGATGAGAAAGTGAATCTGATTCAAACGGCTAACCTGAGCACCTGAGTTCAAACCCGCAGTTCTTTTCGGGTGATTCATGAAAAAGACCTGGTTCAAGAGAATCATTTGTTCACGACTCTCTCGCACCGGGTTTGTTGTGCGTGCGGTGCAGCGAGCTCAACAGAAACAGAATGGGTAAAAAGCGGCACGAGACACACTGGTGGTGCACACTATAAAGATGTGTTCAGTAACTCACAAGATGATAACTGACTAAACCACATATGAACGCACACAACCCGAATATTGGCAATGGCGACTAGATGTTAAATTCTCCCAATCAATTATTTCTGGTCGTATTTGCGACCATTTTAATTGCAGTATGGAGCCCTAGGACAGTATGCTTGACGTAAATTGTCAATCCAGTCTGCGTGCCGGCCAGATTTGTGCGCATCAGTGTATGTGCCGGCCATTGACTACTAAAAGATTTTCACAAAGAATTTGTAGTGGGCATGCATCAAACGTGTTTGTATTCGCTCGTGGTCAGAACAGTATACTCACAAAGGTAACGTTGAACTTGATCTAGATCATGTGCCTTGGAAAGTTTTCATTGGAGCTATCTAGCTTTTGACTGACAGGGCAGCTGCTTTTGGTTTCAGAATAAGCCAATGTCTCAGAGCCAATATCACACTTGACGTTTTGTGACGTCGGCTTACCAGACACACAGAGGAAGTCATCAATGGAAGTGATGTCATCCACAGCGTCAGTAAGCACTCGCACCTGTTTCTCCCACTGCTCCTTAAACAAGTTCATGTTATCCTGGGCCACCTTACTGTTAGGCTTGGCAGCCAGGGCCAAGGCTGCATTAATCACCTGCAATTACCACAAACAATGTATTAATCCACCGGTAAGACGCAAGAGAACCGAAAACATGATTGCAAGCATGTGCCTTGATCATCAGAGATAGTTTCTTTTCATCGGCCTCCCTGATCCAAAAATACTGTATAATAAATTGTTGCAGATTTGGATTGAGATTAAGCCACATTTATTGTTCTGGAGAGCTTCCTATGCTGAGTTCAAAGACCCGGGATGAATAAAAGTAATTGTAGCTCAGATTAAATTGATGTTAGAGCTGCAGTGGATTGAGGGTAGAGTAAACGTGCCACTGGGGAATCCGGAAGATGCTGCGCACAGTACCTGAGGGCAAAGGGTTTCCAGTTGGGAAGCGGCCATCCGCACCAGTTTCACTCCCTCCTCATTATTGGAGATGGAGCATGCAAGGTTAGCTACCTAAAATAGAACACAATGTAGCTTTTAGTGACATGACAAATGTCTTTTCCTTCCATCAGTTTTAATATAATATACACCTGCTGTCAACTGTTGATCTGATTATTTGATAAAATGGTTAAATAATATGGAAGATAGAAAGGCCCCCACGGATTAAGAAAAAAAACAAAAACTGGGCCTAAAATTGAGGAATGGTCTTTTCCCCACATGGGGAATATATTTAATGTAATTCACAGGATGATGGCTGACAGCGTTCCTACAGATGATTAAATCACCACTGTGCCACGCTGCTGTTACCTCAGGAAAGTGAAGCAAATATGCCTGACACTTTCAGAAACTCCACAGTCTGCTAAAATCCAGAGTGCTAAGGTAAGCAAAAGCAGGCCCTTTTCATAGTGTTAAGAGTAAATTGTCACACTGACCGACAAATCTCCCTTCTTACCCACGATTCCCCAAAACATTCAGAGGGAATAGAGACATAATTTGCATCTATTTACAGATGTCAATTTTTAAGGAAATTTATTTTTTGGAACTGCAATGTTTTTGCTGCATCGCATTGACTGCACAATCATAAGCCATAATAAACCAATACAGCACAGTACTAAATAGCTAAATTACCTGGGGCAAGTGTCATTTTATTTAAATTTTACTGAGAAGAATTTCTTGATTTGTTTAGTGTAGGGTTGGACATTTTTTTCTTTTTATGAGCACTGGTGCTAATCATTCACTTAAAAATTAGTATAGTCAGTTCTTTTTAAATGACTTTTTATTATTTAGTTCTAAAAACATTGATGTCATTTTTAATGATATATTTGATAATTATATATTTTCACTACTATAAATATTAATCACAAGATAAATCATGGTGCTACACCTTTGTAATTTTCTTTACTGGCCATTTGCCCCCAACAGCACCCCAGAGCACTGGTGTTTAAGCTGATCCCCAGAAAATCAAGCAACTAAATGCTCACAGACTTTGAGATCTAATAATAACAACAACACTAAATATGTAATAACATGGCACGTTATTATTTATTTGCATCAGTTCCTGCTGTCAGAGTCGCTGTTAACATTACAGCGACCCTGAAAATGTCCGAGCGCTTGACATATGGTATTAGCAAAGCAGACACTAGACTAATTGTACTGTTCTTTGTTGCAATGCTTATCATAGGCAAAAATTAATGATGTCACACAAGTGCGATTTGGTAAAAATATTGAATTTTCTAATTCCTAATCGCAAACGCGAACAAAATAGTACAGCCCTGGTGTAGTGGGACTGCTTGGAGATCTTCCACCTTTGTATAATGTGTGAGAACTGGCGTTTGCGGAGGTAAAATACAGAATAGAGTGGAGTGTATATTTTAAGCAAGATCATTGTTGTTGCAGAAAACACCCCACTGACTACAGAAGTACCAGAGACAACACCACTCTTCCGCTCTCTTTATCTCACACAGGCACCATACAGGGTATCTCGAACAGCAGGGTGCCATTAGAAAACACACTAGTAAAGCATTAAAAATGTGTATACATGCCAAGAGTTTGAACAAGGAGCACTTCAGTATGCACAATAGTGTTTAGCTGTTCTTGTCTCATTTTACAAGACTTGAAACCACCTCAGGAAACTAACCTCAGTGGCCAGGGGAGAATTTGAAGCACACCTTTGTTAATGTGGTCACCCTGATACACACAGCTTGGCCTGAACTGTCTGATGGAAAGCTGTCTTGAGGGCCACTCAACTGCATATCTATTGGCCAATCTGTAAGTTTACAGCTCTATCTCCATGTGTTTGAGACTGGGAGGTTTGCTGGAACAATTCCCAGAAGGAGTGATCTATCACCATTGTGCCATGAGCAAGACATTTAACCCCAGGTTTCTCCAGGGGGATTGTCTTTGTATCAAGCTCATGGTGCCATTCTATGGCAATGTCAAGTGAAAGCTATGGACACAAATTCCACCAACCTGTATACATAAAACATCTAATTCTCTCAATGTGAAAAAGATTCCATCCTATTTAAAACCCTAACTAGTGTAGAATTTGAACTTGATTTTCAAATCTGGAAAAAAAAAAAAAAAATGTGAGTGGTGCTTTCCAGTACAACACCCACCGGCACAATGCAGGTGTTGTGGGTGGTAGTGAGCACTTTTCTATATGGTTGCTAGGTGGTTCCTGACTGGCCTGACTCAGAGCCCACCCCAATTCTCTATGACATTCTGGTCCCAAGATATGGATTGGGTCCAGAGGTGTGCAGTAGATACTTGCATGATGGCAAATGGAAGGGTGGTTATATAGTATGTGACAACTCTTTGGTTTAAATTTTTTGTGTTTCAACAAATAAATTACATTTTGAAATCATACTCTGGCAAGAATAATCACCGATCCCTCGGCCAAAGGGTTGACGATGTAATCTGACAAATGCAATATTTTTCTATAAAAATATTGTGAAAATATTTCTTGTATATCGCCCAGCCCAACATCACTGGCCACATGATTTATACATGCAATATGCCTGATAATCATTGGCTGTGCTTCAAAAGGTTTGTGGGAAATAGGATGAAAGTAAAAAATAAATGAGTAAATAAATAAATACAAACCAAGCAAATAAAGAAACGTCCCTTTTTCACGAGACCGTATCTTAAAGATAATTTTGTAAAAATACGAATAACTTCACAGATCTTTATTGTAAAGGGTTTAAACAATGTTTTCCATGCTTGTTCAATGAACCATAAACAATTATTGATCATGAACCAGTGGAATGATCATTAAGACACTAACAGCTTACAGACAGTAGGCAATTAAGGTCACAGTTATAAAAACTCAGGACACCAAAAAGACCTTTCTACTCTGAAAAACACCAAAAGAAAGATGCCCAAGGTCCCTGCTCATCTGCATGAATGTGCCTTTGACATGCTGCATGGAGTTATGAGGACTGCAGATGTGGCCAGGGCAATAAATTGCAATGTCCGTACTGTGAAATGCCCAGGACAGCGCTACAGGGAGACAGGAAGGACAGCCGATCATCCTCACAGTGGCAAACCACATGTAACAACATCTGCACAGGATCAGCACATCCAAATATCACACGTGCGGGACAGGTACAGGATGGCAACAACAACTGTCCGAGTTACACCAGGAATACGCAATCCCTCCATCATTGCTTAGACACTCCGCAATAGGCTGAGAGAGGCTGGACTGAGGGTTTGTAGGCCTGTAGTAAGGCAGGTCCTTACCGGACATCACCGGCAACAACGTCGCCTATGGGCACAAACCCACCTCCACTGGACCAGACAGGACTGGCAAAAAGTGCTCTTCACTGACGAGTCACTGTTTTCTCTCACCAGGGTTGATGACCGGACTCGCGTTTATTGTTGAAAGAATGAGCGTTACACTGATGCCTGTACTCTGGAGAGGGATCGATTTGTCATCGGGTGGTTTGTCACAGCATAATCAGACTGAACTTGTTGTCACTGCAGGCAATCTCAATGCTGTGCGTTAAAGTGAAGACATCCTCCTCCCTCCTGTGGTACACATCCTGCAGGCTTATCCTGACCTGACCCTCCAATGTCACCAGTCATACTGCTCGTTCTGTGTGTGATTTCGTGCAATACAGGAATGTCAGTGTTCTGCTATGGCCAAGGAAAAGCCCAAATCTTAATCCCATTGAGTACGTCTGGATCTATTGGATCGGAGGGTGAGGGCTAGAGCCATTCCCCCCCAGAAATATCCGGGAACTTGCAAGTGCCTTTGTGGAAGAGTGGGGTAACATCTCACAGCAAGAACTGGCAAATCTGGTGCAGTCCATGAGGAGGAGATGCACTGCAGTACTTAATGCAGCTGGTGGCCACACCAGATACTGACTGATACTTTTGTACTGACCCCCCTTTGTTCAGGGACACATTATTCAATTTCTGTTAGTCACATGTCTGTGAAACTTTTTCAAATTTATGTCTTAATTGTTGAATCTTTTTATGTTCATACAAATATTTACACATTAAGTTTGCTGAAAATAAAAGCAGTTAAAAGTGAGAGGAAGTTTATTTTTTTGCTGATACACACACGCACAAACACATTTTAATTTGCTTGCAATGGACTGTTTGTTGCACAGAAGACACTTGCAAATCGCAATGTCAGAACATGCATTCCCTTGAGATTTAGAAAGATCAAAAAAGAAAAAGTTTGAAAGAAAGTTGATGGTTGTTGGTATTGCGAGTTTGTATTCCGAGGTTTGCTACTAATACTAAACTAACAGTTACTACGTGTGATTTTGCGGAGCAGACAAATTAATTGAATAGTATTTTTTATTATTATAAAAAAATTAAAAACAACTTCAGAACTTTGACTCTGATGTACTGGATTCAGCATGTTTCTGAGATTCAGAGAAACACAATAATGGGATGCGCTCAATAACCTATTCATATTAGAGCTTGATGGACATTGTTTTTTCAGCATTCTATTCTTACACCGTTAAAATCAATGTGTTATTACTACTGTTTTTAGATTTATTATAATAATAAAATATTTTTCAAAAGTAGAAATAAATGACAATACCACATTTAACTACAAATGCTTTTTGTGATATATTGTAAATGTAAAAGATCATTTCCGACTTAATTCATAACCGTATAATCTGCCGGAGTACAAGGCACTAAGAGTAAAGTTAAGGACAAAATCTATAAATATTTCTCACTTCTAGCTCATAGTTTTGAATGGAATACATAAAATTTGGTCAGATGGTTGCATAGCCCATTTGCCCAAGTTGAAATATTTCAACGCATTCAAAGCTCAAATCGGAGTCGACTGTTCTTCACTTGCAGCTGGTCGGAACCCCACACAGCCCCTCTGCGTTAAAATACATAACGTGCGATACAATCACATTTTTGTCTCTTTTCTTTCTCCCTGTCCCACTCCTTCCCTCACTCTCTGTCGCACATGACAGTTTAGTTCCCGAAAAATGTAAGCTTTCCTTGAGCAGCCATGAACCTCTGAGAACAAGGCCTCGAGGCAATAAATCTAAGCTTGCTCTATTTTTAGCCTGTTTCAGGAATGAGGCTATTCACGCTATAAAAACCGAACCTCCACGTGTTTCTATGACCAAGTGCAAAAACTCGGAGCCAAGTTGCTGCTCTTTCTGCAATATCAAACATTCAATGTCAACATAATTGGCATTCAGGACTGAAAAAAATAGAACATTCACAAATTGGATACTGCAGAGTTCTCTTGTGATGTATGCAGGTTACCAGGAGGTCCTCCAACAATTGTAATGACTTCAATGTAAAGGCCTCTAAAAATTTAGCACTATTTACAGCCCCTGGAGTGTGTTGACTTAATGCCTTTTGCAAAAGGAAAGAGAGGTTGGAAGAGTTAGCTGCTACTCCATCCCTGCTGTACCCATGGATGCTTCAGTGTACTGCAAATTAAACTGCTTCCCTACAGCAATATCTACATCCATATTTGTACTTTAAACTGACCAAGGGAAAATTATCAATACACCATAAATCATCTCACTTGGTTGGGTAATGTGGTTAGAAGCAGGTTATCATTTGTACCAAAAAAATAAAAGTTCATTAGCCTAACTGTAGGCCATTTACGTAAAAGCAACAATTTGGAATGTCACTATAGCATGTGCAGTCACAGGTACAATTGCAGTAATGTTTAAACAGATGACTGTCAATTAGGGGTGTCCATGGTTAACCGATTAACCGATTAACCGTTAAAAATTGCGTAACCGAGTGAAACATTTTGCTCTGTTAAGTGGTGTCAATGGCGTGCATTGAATTTAGTTGTAATACATTTTTGCACCACCAGAGACTGCCAGAGCGCTCCCAGATATTTGTAATGTCCACAAGTAGTAGTCTTGACCAGTTTTCTAATATGAAGCGGGCAAAGAAAAGCACAGCGTGGGAGCACTTTAAAATCGAGAATGACAGGGCAAAATGCAAGTATTGCAATGCAGCATTAAATTCTAGGGCCTTGTTCACAGGCCACGAACGCAAAAGTCAGTGACCTACTTTAACTGCTCTGTCCTTACCACTGCGTTTTATTTCTATAAATTAATTTCGTTTCAAATGTGGTCCGACCAGTTATTAAAGGTGTTAAAAATGAACTACCCCTTTCTCGTGTGTCTGTATCTCGGGGTTGCGGCACGCACACCAGGGATGGAAATTAGCACCCGCCACCAGCCAAATGCGGGTGATTTTGTGTTGTGGCGGGTAAACTCGCTTCACCTACCTGCCACCGTGGCGGGTAAATAAAAATAGCATCATGCGACGTTCGTCTGTTAAAGGACAAATTAGTTTGAATAAACGAGGAGACACTGATTAGCAAGACAACTCAGTGAATGTGCTTTCCATTAAATGAATCACACACACAGTAAACAAATACTTAACAAAAAAACAGGGCTATTCTGGTGGGTGCGGTGACGCGCTCATGTAAGGGGCGTGGCGCTGCCAATAAAGCTCCTAAAATCTGTCACAAAGAACCGGCAAAAGTAATGATTATGAATATGTAAAATATAGCAAGGAGATATTTTAATTATTTATTAATAAACAAGTCTTTTCTTTGTCCGTGTCATTTGCAAAGATGAAGTTGACGATGCTGGCTCGAGGTCTTCGCAGTAACGCACCAGAGAGAAATGCACATTTCTTACGGATTACATAAGCAGAGAGCAGTCTGTGTCTGTTTTCTTTAGTTTTGAATTATTTGTGAGGCAAGGCTACCTTACACACTGAGTTTCGGTTCATTTATGAGACGAGCTCCAGTTCACGCGCCGGCGCCTCCACTTTGTGATTATATCGTCTGCTATATTTAATTCTTATTATTAAATCCAGGCAATTGGTTGATGAAACATTGATTAAAATTAAGACACAATTAATACAAAATGAAATTCACTTTAAAGAAAGGTTTTGTGCTTTCTGTTTGATGTCTCTGTGGAAGTTTTAAAGATCTTGTAGTATTAATTTTCACATGCAGTTACACATTGTCGGTTAAAAACAAGAAAGTGGCTGGTAAAAACATTGAGTGGCTGGTAGATTTTGAAATCCACAGTGGCCGGTGGACAAAAAAGTTAATTTCCATCCCTGGCGCACACTATGGTTAACCGAGTATTAACCGTTAAGGGCCTCGGTTAACGGTTAATGAAAAACTTGAAAACATGCAGCCCTACTGTCAATACAGCATTCCAATTTGTGCTAAAATAAATGATATAGAAATAGCTATGATGTAAAATACCTGTTCATCTAGTTACAATGTGTCACCACATAGCACCCAAAGAGATCATCTTTTAATCTAATTTTACAAGCCAAGGACTATATACACAAGCAAAATGATGGCACATATTTGTTTTAATGAAAATCTGTTTGTTTTTTTCCCACCCAAAAATGTTGTCATCATTTACACACCTTGTTGTTCCAAACCCAGATACATTATCCTCAATAGATCACAAAGTTATGTTAGCCTCAGTCACCAATTTCTTTCATTATATGGAAAAAGTTATTTGTGCCCGAGGCTAACATTGTGACAAACATCTCCTTTTATGTTCCACTGAAGAGGAAAAGTAAAATGGGTTTGGAACAACATGAGGGTGAGAATGTATTGTTTTGGTAAACTATCCCTTTAATATTGAATACAACAATAATAATAATAATAACAATAATAATAATAATAATAATAATAATATTTAACCATTTCTTTTAATATATGACACTCAAGGCCATTCCATATTCTGAACAGTCACAGCTTAACATGTCTAGCAATGCCCATTTGTCGTGACTATATTTACAATATAACACAGCTTTTCATACTTTA